>JAIUCT010000001.1:20821778-21004592 GCA_021307375.1 Tetraneura akinire
AAAAAAAAAAAAAAAAAAAAAAAAAAAAACAAAAAATAATCACACATCATTGTAAAACCAATACATTCTTCGCTTCGCTCAGAATCTAAAATGAAACGAAATATTCTACCTACTGTTTTTATTAATCTGAAGTGACGTGTATATTTATTAAATTTTACAAATATTTAATATTATTTAGCTCTATATAGTCCTATTATATATAAACAATATATATATAAATGTTATTATAAATGTAATTATGTATACATATGAAAATTTTAACGAGATAAATTGATGCTAATCACACCTAACCCAAATATTCTGGAGAACCCCAAATATCTCATGGTGACCCTGTATAAATATTGAATTAATATTTATATAATATAATTTATGAATAAACAGTTTAATTGGTGAGATAAACTAATACATCTATTTATTATATTTTATTAATTATTATTAAATAATAATAAAACATACTAATTCACTCACGTCTAATAGATGCTGTAGCAGTGGATGAAGAACTTTCATCAATGGCCCTTTTAGAATTATTTCCATCATCTTAAATTATAATATTTAAAATCATAAGTTAGGTAAATTAGTATCTATTATTAATATCAAAATTGGAATTTAAGTTAAAAAAATTAAATTAATTTTTCCTTTTCGATATGTATATACTCGTATATATATATATATGTATTTATAGATTACCGGTATTTTTCCCGAATTAAATTTTTCCAAATGGTGTTTTATCCAAAAATCCGAAAACCCAAAACCTTTTTTCCCGTACCTACGCCTTTTTCCCGAATCAAAATTACCGAATGTACTTTTTCCCGATTGACATTTTTTTCCGAAAGTCCATAGACCCGAAACGGTCGATAGCACTCGAATAACGCGACTCTACGATTACAACGATTACGGTTTACTTGTATACAAGCGATAATAATAATAATAATAATAATAATAATAATAATAATATCACAAATATCACAATTATCGGTGTAAAATACAAATCAGTTAAATGTTCATTATGAAGCGAATGTAATTGTTATAGTAGGTACATAAATTATACATATAGGCATATGCCATTGTAACGACAATCTAATTTCTAAACTAAAAAGTTTAGAATGTATAATAATAGCTGTATATCAGTTATAGGTATAAAATATAATGTATAGAAAATATATACCTAGTCACTATAGCTCATAGTTATAACAAAAAATTTTAATTTTTAAAAAATTTTATTTTGGGAACAATAACCGTTGGGAAAAGGTTTCTGGTCTATTTTCGGATAAAATACTAATCGGGAAAAAGTTCATTTGGTATGTTTACACTCATACGCTTTTTCGTGCGTTAGATGTATGCGTCATAACGCACCACGAGTTGCACGAAAAAGCTTGCAATAACGCATGCCCTTTCGAGTTGAACGGCAACATTTTCGTGACGCACGCTTAAACGCAAGGACTTCCGCGCTCAGTAGGAATCCGATCAACACGCCGTGCAACTTACTATTATTATTATTAATATTATATATTATTATTTACATTATTATTATATTATTTTTATAATTATTATATTATACAACATAGTCGATATGAATGGCTTGGAAACTTTAAACAGGTACATTAAAGAGGAAAACGAATCTCCAGTTGCTAAATATCTTAGTGTTATTAATAACCTAATTTTAGCTGGAACAGACTCTCTAAAACGAGTGTTTTGTTTTTCTATTTCTGGTTCAATTATTTGTAATATTGAGTAAAAATTTGATCTGGACATTCGCGTAAAGTTTTTAAATAAAATATTTTCGTCTAATTGCAAATCATCTATTATTCCAAAATATCGAGTTTTTAAATAAATTTTAACCCACAAAGAACGCTTTTTCCTACGTTTTTTATTTGCACTCGCAATCATTAAATATGCCGCACTGACACCAAGAAGTACATGTGAATCTGACATGTTTTTTGTTAACAATCTGGAAGACGACTACTTTGTGGCGTCGCTAGTGTAAACAGAAAAAAGCATGCGTCTATTGCATTCAACAGAGGCCTGCGTTTATTGCAAGTGGAATTGAATGTTGAAACGCAAATTGAATAGAAAATTGAAGACGAAAGCGCAAAAGTGTAAATATACTTAAATGTATTCAAATGTTTGTTTTATTATTATAATGTAACGGTTGAATTGTACTTATATTAATTAATATTAATAATAATAATTCTCCATAGAGAGTTTTCCGCTTTTGTGACTAATATTAACCAAAAATATATCTTCATAAGAATATTTTATAATTACTTATCGAAATAATAATCCTAATCTTGGTTATATTTATGATTAATTATTATTAGATTTTGTCTAAAACGAAAAAAAAAATGTGTTTACAATGATGTGTGTGTAATTATTTGTATTTTTTTTTTTTTTTTTTTTATGTCTGAAGACACTTTTTCGACCAGAAATAATGCTCCGAATTTCACGAATAAGATATGTTTCTGGTTGGAATATGGATATAGTTAGTACTTTATTTGGGGTCATTTGTCGAATTTTTAAAAATCGTATGCGTCTCTGACTAGAAGGCACCTATCCTTAGTGGACGCATATACACGGGGCAACAGAATCAAGCGACGAACCTTCTACCATCGGACGATAACAACTGTCTCCCCCTCTTACGACCACTTCTTTCAGGCATTGACGCTTTGTCATCCCGGGACTGGATATTACATTTGGCACTGCTGTTTAATTTTCCGAGCCATTCCCCAACTCGCGTAAACTGCAGTGGCGGATCGCCGGATGAGGCAACTAAGCACAGCCTCATCAATCTTTTATGGTTTTCCAATTTTTAAGTATAGTTCATATAATGAATTAATGATATATAAATCTATAATATAATTTCAAGAATTTTTTCAAATCAAAAATTTATAATGATATATATGAATTGATTAATAAATATGAAGCGGCACTTTTCGTGAGGATGGGGCTAAGCACCAAGGGACTACGGCATTCCTTTATAATAGCTACCCCATAAACCTGATAATGGTGCGGATAGATAATGGTTTTGCGTAACCTAAAACATCGCTTCGCGAGACCTTTTGAAAAATAATTAATAATAATCCTTTATGAATAATAATACTTTGCATAAAATCAATTGTCATTATATATAAGTTATAGTAGTGTTAATGCACGTGATGTCACTTCTGATACCCAATAATTCCCACTTTTTTTCTGTGACCAAATCGGTTCATTGTTCAGACAATACTAACGACAAAAGTCGAGATTACCCGAGAGGCAAATAAATTCATGCCTCTAAAACCCTACTGAAAAGTAAATTTGAATGGTGAATAACGGAAAAATAACGTTTGATTGAGGCAGATTATAAAATAAACTGCCTCATTGGTATATCAATAGTATTTTCTATAGTTAATATCTCCAAACGTCAAAATGTTACATTAAGAGACAAAACTATCTTTTACGCGTTGTTATTACCCATAAATACTACACATCGTTATTCGTTATCAATAAATTAAAACAAGTTAACATTGTCATCCTACTTTATATTATCATTAATAATGTATCTTCAAAAGTTAAAAGTATTTTATTCCAATTATAATTTTCAATTTTCATTAATTCTTTATAGTTGTAATATTAAATATATTATTATTAATATAATTTAAAATAATGTTTCCATATACCTAATGATGTCATTATGACTTTATTAGAGACTCCAATTTCACTTCGTAGTGAAATTTTAAAAAACAAATTTTAAATATTTATATTTTATGTCATGAATCTATAAATAAGAAATAAAATAAATAATAATCTATAATAAATACTTTTATAAGTAAATGAATATAATTTGAATGAATTCAATTTCTATATTTCACGATAACTCGGGCAATTTTTAAGTTAGAGACTTGAAAATTTTTTGGGGTGTTCACATAGCTATTATATATATGTGGTAAAATTTTGGAACCGTTTTTAAATTTTTTTACTAAATATAGGACTTCGAATATTTCGTAAATTTCTCGTTTTTACGTATATAATGTTTGATAAAATTAGCAATGTTTGGTATTAGGGTCTGAAAATTTTACTGAAGTATACTTACATATTACTTAACATCATACTAAAATATTGGAAAAATCCCTTATCTCAATTTTTTTTTATAGCTGTTTTAAGTTGATATTTTTAGTTCAAACGAAAATTATAATCTGACTGAACTTCACTCAGAATCGTTTTTTCGAATGCAATGGTTTATCATTGCATTCAAATTCTAAGTAAAATTAAACGCTATGATTCGCACACCTGTATCCTGTGCGGCAGGAGTATCAGCTCTTTTTTTCAATTATTATATTCGTGTTTTAATTGTTCATTAATCTTACTATACCCATAATTATATCTACATTATAAAAATCCATAAGTATAAATGATAAAAATGAGAAATGAATTTCCGTCGTTATAGTTTTATAACCCCATTTGATTTAAATCATTAAGTTTTAAGTTAATGAAATATTAATCTGATTATTTGAGGTTTTTATATATAATATATTATTATGTAAAATGTAAAAATAATACTTTTTCTGCACTCCATAATACGATTTTAAGTATAGACTATAAACTATAGAGTAATGAATAATTATATTTGATAACTATGGAATTATAGAAATAATAATAATCTTAATATATTAATAGGCATTTTTAATTATTTATTAATTTATATTTCTTATGTGTATTTTAGTAGGTTTGTTTTACTTGTAACAATAATTCTATTAACTATTACTTAATCAATTTTAATTCAATAATAAAATTTAAATATACTTGAATACATTTTTTATTTAATTTAATTAATTTAGAAAAATAAATGGTAGATATAAATTGTGCATTTTTCACTAAATGTATAGGTATGTAAAATGCGATCATCACATACTCATTTATTTATAGAATATCTATGTAATAAATATTGACATACATATTATTTATAATAGCCATATTGAAGCTACCACTAGGTATTTTCCAACATGTTTATTCCCATTCATTAAAAGCATTTTTTTTAAAAATTTATAACACATATAATTAAAATAAAACATAAATAAAATACTTACTAAAATATTTGTTTAAATTAGTTTGTATTTCACTCATCAGACCAACTATATTTTCAGGTAAAGTACCTAAAATATTGAAACATACGGAATCAAAATAATATAATTCAAATTTCAATATAATAAAATAGTATTACACAATAGATCAAACCACTTGTGTCAAAATATAATATTTTCTATAGAAATTGAAACGGAACGCTTGCATGCCACATCATTAATAAGTATAACCTTATAACCTTTATGAATTATCATATATTTTGATTTATTACTTTATTTATAATACAAGTATAATTTTATATAATAAATTACTCGCATAATCGTCTTTTTTATTTATGGTGGTACTATGCAATATAATATGCAACATATTACGTTGCATATACAACTATGTTACTATGATGGATTTTTATAACCAGTTCTAAACCATCCAGGGCGTCACAAAAAAAATTCATTAAAATTGGTCAACTCGTTAAGGAGGAGTTCCATGTCATACACACGTACAGTATAATTATATATATATAATATATTATATAGATTATTTTACTTACAGTTGCATACTATTTGTAAAATAAGCGTTGAAATAGTCGTAGGTACATATTCATTATCTTAAAACAATAATTTATAATGTTAACCTTAATTCATTAATAAATATTTTATAAAATATTAATTTTATCAATAAAACTTAATAAAAAAAACAATTATTTCTTAAATTCTAAGATATTTCATTAATTCCTTTTATTTTATAATATGACACTATATACATTCTAACCATACCAATTTTATACGATGACTAATAAATATTTATCTCTTCACTTTTATTTTATTTTTATTCTTATATTTTCTTAACTGACTTCAAAAAAAAAAACATTATAAAATTTTGATAAAATAATTAAATTTAGTTTATCAAAATAATTAACAACTTCCATTTAAATTAATTTTGGAAACATAGCAGATATCTCACATAATACTTTATTGAGTTATATAAATTTTTAATATAATGTTAAACAATTCTTTAACATATTTTGCAACGATCCTTTTGTATACGTTAGTGATTTCCAAAAAACTATATCCCTTATATTATTTCACACATAAACAGTCTTATTTTAAATGTTACATTATATACATATATATAATATATATATACGCATATATAGAATATTATTATTACAAATTATAATATGAATCATAATATATTTATCTAAATAAATAATAATCAATGCAACCAGACAACAACTATATAAAAATGAGAAATAGTTGTAAATATTTTGTCATTCTAAAAGTCAATTTTATATACGGGGTGTGGTACAAAATAACTTTTTATTAATTACTTTTACTTTTTATTTAAAAATAGACTTTTTTAATAAATGTGATTTATTTTTTAGATTTTACAATTTAATTATTATCTCCTTCGACATCCTTGAGAATCTACACACTGTTGCATACACTGCTGCCATTCTTGAAAACAGTGCTGCCAATCGATTTCAGTCAACCCTTTTAGAATTTCTGCCGTTTTAAATGTGGGTTCATTTTAGTAGGTATACTTTTAATTTTAAGGAACAGGAAGAAGTCACAAGGAACAAGACCCGGCGAGTAGTGAGGATGTTAGAGTATAGAATTTGTTTTTTCTGTTAAAAAATGTTGAATTAAAATTGTACTGTCACCTGGAGCATTGTCTTAATGAAGAACTCAGCCATTCCTCCACAGATCTGGTCACTTCTTTCTAACATGTTCCCTCAATTTAATTGATATCTCTTTATAATAATATTGGTTCACTTGCTGTCTACTAAGAACCTATTAAATCAAAATTATTCCCCTAATATCAAAAAAAACCACGAGCATTGCTTTGAATTTTTACTTGCTCATTCGCGCTTTCTTCATTCTTGGAGAAGTTAGTGTCTTCCAATGCATGGATTGCCTTTTAGTTTCAGGATCATTCATGTTTCAATGGTTCAGAAATTATTAAGAAAGTTTCATTATTTTTGTGTCATACCTACTCAAATATATTTTTTATAATAAAGGTATAATCTACACACGATTATAAATTGTGTTAATTATTAATGACTATGCATCAATATAAAATAAAATAAATAAATATAAAAATTTACATACCTAATTAAGACCATAAAATAAAATATATTTTTATACGTTATACATACCACAAATTTCTGAAATGTATGTAATTTTCAATATATAATATTAATATTATATCCACCAGTAATAAGTATGTATACATAATGTACATTTAAAAACATGATGAAAATACCATTCTCTACCAAAAGCTTACCTTATTTATAATTATAGAAACTCAATTACTACCTCACAAAATACTTTCAGTCTTTTATAATTATCACCGATACACGTCAATAGTTAGCGAGAAATAGTTCACAGGACAATTATACGTACGACAATTAGGCATGTAATAATTGATATTGAACATTATGTTCGTGGCAAAAATTAATATTCAATACATCTATGTTAATAGCAATTTAATGTAATTTCTGGGATTTTGTCTTTTGGCCTATATATGGCTGGTATATGTTTCAGGTAACAAGTATATTTATATAGCATAATAGTGCAATTATACAACTTCATAATATTTAAACTTTAGAGAACTTATATTAACATTATTATATTGAATAATAATATAATATTACTTTACGGATTACAGACCACTATCCAAAAAATATAAGATCTAAAATCGAAGTGTGTATAAAAATATGTGAAAATTATTCAAACCTAATTAATTTTGATTATTTACGTTGTATTGCGAATAATTTCACATATAAATGTAATTAATATAATTTTTTTCTAATTTTAATTTTTCAACTATTTTCCTATATCTCGCTACTTATGTATATATCGCATGCATATCACGTAATTATTAATTTTGTAAAATGGAAAGACATTTTGTCCATTTCGCGAAAAAGAATTTAATTTTATCCATTTTTCGTAATTACGCTATCTGGATAACACTTCACGAAATGGACACCTAAATTAATTCACTTAACGGAACTTGTTTCGACATTTAAACATCCACATAGTGAATCGAAATAATTTACAACATTAATTTTATTCAACAAATTGTTTGTACAACTGGAATACGATTCTGTAATATATAGTAAATATTGAGTACAATTATATTACACTAATAATATTAACACTAGGTAATTCATTTAATATTAAGAAAAATTTTATTTCATTACAATAATCCTTTTTATATTTATTATTATCATTATTCGTTTTTACAATATTTTATATTTACTTTAATTAAAATTAATAAGTTAAGTATTAAATATTATGTTATAATTCAAGTCTCTATGGTAGATAAAGGATAATCAGATCCAGCAAATATTTCGCAATAATTAAAGATCAAAATAAATGAATTAAATCGTGCAGGAACAATGGCTAAAAATAATTTAATTCTGGATTTTTGTAGCGTTAACATCAAATTTTATAAATATTTTTTATAATTAATAAATAGTGAGAGTTTAGTGTAAAAGAAACAGTGGTATTAATAACAGGTGGACAGATAGTTATTTCAATTGTAATTGTTAGGGTTCCTAATATAAAACTAAAAATCAAGGGAAGGGATACAGGTGTAAAGAGAATAGTATTGAATTTTGATTAATATTTGAATGCAATGATAAATCATTACATTTGTGAAAACGATTTTGAGTGAAGTTCATCAGATTATACGTATATCTACTGTAACGGTTGCATTTAGACCCCCGAGTCGTAATTTTATGTCGCCTCAGCATTATTTACGTGTTAGGCCAGAGCTGAAGTGCGATATATGATTAGTCGAGTTTTAATTGCTGAAACACCTATTCGAGTGTTATTACTTTATTAGTGAAAACACCAAGTCAAGTTTTAACATTTAAAACATACAATTATATATTTATATGATTATTTCATTTAAGTATTTGTTATAGGTAGTGACAAATTATAAACAAAATTTGTTTTTTAATAAACCGGTATTAGTAGCTACATTTTGTCATTTTGACGATAACGCAGAAATAATTTTAGTAACAGACGATTCAAATAAAGATTAGGTATTATTTTACAACAACAAAATGAGAACAAAGAAATACACCCCGTTTTTTTGCATCAAAAAAAATTAAATAAAGCACAAAATAACTATTCAGCACTAGAGTTAGAAATGTCAGCCTTACACTTCGATTGTACTAATTATAAACAATATCTTTATGGTAAAAAATTTACAGTTTGGAACGATGATAAAAATTTAGTTCAATTACAAACGATAAAATCAGAATCACCCATTTTAAATAGACTTAGAACTAAATTAATAGGATTTGATTTTAAAATAATTTTTAAGAAAGAAATTTTTAATCAGACAGTTGATTTTTTATCTAGAAATCCGACAGATTTAAATAACACTATAAATAATGTGGAGAATAATAAACTATATAACATTAATATTGTTGAACCAGTAAATATTAAAATATTGCAAACTAGGGATAATTTATTAAAAAAAACATTATTACTGCTTTAGAAAATACAGAAATAATTGACGCCAAATTGCAAATTAAAGCGAAATCTTACACATAAGTATTATATTTTAATTTAAAATGATGAAATATTATATTATAAAGAAACAATAAATGTAAGTCCCAAACTAGTATTAGGAGTTCCGGAAATATTTACAATATTCTGACAATAAAATAACAGGAGAACATTTAGGTGTACATAAAGTTTATAATAAAATGCGTTCAAGATAAACAAATAAAAACATACGTAACGTCTTGTCAAAAACGTAAACCAGATAAAAGAAACAAGTAGGAAAAATGCGAACGTATGAATTTATAGATGAAATTCCTTTTTCCGATATCACAATTGATATAGCAAAACCTTGTAGGAACGCTGACGCAAGAACTACGACGCAATTTTTATTATATTTAATTCTTACTTACAGTGCTATGAAAAAAGTTAGATCAGATAACGGGACTCATTTTACCGCCAAAGAAATTTCTGACATTTTAAACACTTTAAATATAAAAAAAGAGCTGATACTCCTGCCACATGAGATACAGGTGTGCGAATCATAGCGTTTAATTTTATTTAGAATTTGAATGCAATGATAAACCACTGCATTTTGACACGATGTGTAAGGTCGTTTGTAAAATATTATGCAAAGAATGTACAAATAACAAACACTTTATTATATCACGAATATATTCAATTATTTACATAGACCCGAGGGTGGTGTTGCCGGCATGACGTAAGTCAAAAGACAGAGGACCGGAACGACGACGGTGTTAGCCGCCACCGCCGCGATACCCCATCCTTACGTCGCGCGAGGAAATTTGCCCGAACGGACCGACCGGCCGATAAGAGGCGACCATTGACTGACTCAACCGATGCCAGCAATTGATGTTTTCCATCATGCAGCACGTGACTATCTTCAGCCAACTGCACTTGCCCATGGTTATCGGTTTTCGTCGTGGCTTGTGCTATCACTCTACTGTATTCCACAGCACGAGAGTGACCCAGGCACGTACCGGAATTCCCACGTAAATTCGCTTTCACGTGTGCGGTGAACCTTTGCCGTAATTCGTACAAACTATTCGAAGTAGGTACGTCTCACCCCTGATGGTATTTTGACGTCTCCATTAGTATTAACAGCGAATAATAGACTTTCTAGGACCTGGCGATCATTATAGTTCGTATTTTGGGGGTTCCCCAAACTTCACGTTTGATATTTGGTTTTTGTTTTACCTTCTGACCGGTGGATATTTCCCGTTCCCGCCGGCCGGCTTGCCGGTTCCTGACTTTGTCGGGATCTCCGTGGTGCATTTCCAAGCACTATGTGTTTCGCCACATTTCCAACACTTATACTGTTTACGTGCGTTGGTCGGAGATTTTCCTTCGGGAGCACCCGGATTAAATTTTAATTTTGTCGTCTCTTTTCTCTTTTTCGGAGTTTCGACGGCATATGCGGCTTTGGTTAGTTCTATAAACGTTTTTGGTTTTTGAACACGACCTAACCCCTGGTGCTCTTCTCTCATCAATTCGATGATTGTTGCCACTGCATTTTCTTCATCCAATCCGGTGTCCAGTCTACGGAATAATTGTATTTTTTGTAGAACAAAATCGCCCGTAGTTTGATCGGGAAGCTGTCTCCACCCCATAAGTTTGGTATACACTTTTGCTCGTACCTGGGGCCTGTTGAATTTGATAACTCTTATTCGACCCCACCACGTTCCAGCTTCTTCTTTTAGTTGCGGTGCAACTACTTTTACCCATCTTTTTTGTGGGATTTTCTCCTCTATCAGTACGTCGACTGTCGTACTTAGAAAGCGTACCGGATCCTCTTCTTTCTTACCTGCGAATTCGGGTAGTGAATCTTTAGCCGTTTGCAGTTTTTCTCACGGTATAAGATTCGAATTCTCCGGCCAATCCTTAACAAAATTGTCGTATTGTAAAGCATTGTTTAATTCATTATGGATATTTCCCACATATTGACTACTCGGGTTTCCCCGGGTTTCGGTCTTGAAATTTATGTTTGTTTGCTTTTGGGATTCCCGTTGCGTAGTATATTGGGTTATTCCCGACGATATAACATGCGGAACATTGTCTGAGTTTGTTACCGTATCGGGGAAATCCGGACTGAGACTTGTTGGGGGTTCCCAAAGTCTATCCATTGATGTCGATGTGTGATTTCCCAGCTGCGATAGGCTATTGGTAAAATCCGAGATTTTTGACTGTACGTTCGTAACTGTTGTTGTTACTGTAGGGATTGCCCCGCACATAACGCACGGTATTGATTGTAGATTGGAATTTCCGTCATTCGTCACTGTTGGGTAATCCCGTCGATCATCGATTTTATTGATTATGGTTTTCCCATTTTGGACTGTCGTGTGCGTCATTTGGAAATCCCGTAACATACTATCAATCTGATCCGCTGGATTTCCTCGACCGCTGATACCAATCGTATCGATGAGGTTTCCCGTTATTTGGTCTTTTGACTCTTCTAATCGGTTTACCCGTGTAAGTATTTTGTCGATTGCTGATTGTATTTAGTCGGAATTTCCGGCTCCTTCTACTCGTTTCAGACGATCTAGGATTTCCCCTAGTACGTCTTCGATTTGCCTCGTGGTTTTTCACCATCTATTTGTTTGGGACTTTCCACTCGGCTTGACTGGTATTTTGATGTTGGAGCTATTTCTTCCGCTGAAAATACATTTAAATTTCGCCCTAGCTCCGTCAACCCGTGACGTGTTCGGGAGAGTACCAGGCTTTATTCTAAGGTGCAGTTGGACACTAATTGTGCAGTAGGAAATATAAAATGTGCAGTAGAAATAACGAATATGTACATTTGAAAAATATATTAAAAAATTATAGTTATAGTAAATATAGAATAAATAATTCAAACTGTAACATATTGTTGTATGACTTGTAGGCCAATAATCGTTACAAAATATTTTAATATACCTAACTACCTAAATATTACACACATTTAGGTATTCACTAATATTAATATTTTTAAATTTTAGTTGAAGTTCCAAGAACAAATATTTTATAGAACATACAATAAATAAGATTTAGATTTTAGAATTTTTACAGATTATTGTAATATTAAGAAAATTTATGCAGTTGGAAAAAATCCTTATAATAAAGCCTGGAGAGTACCCGGTAAGAGAAAAAAAATTTTAAATAAACTATAAAATTTTTTTATTTTTTCATTTACATTCCGTATGTAATTTTGCTTCTACTTATAAATATATATAATTTCTTACCTTGAAACTGTTCTTCTTTCTTCAGCTTTCTTTTCCCCTTTGAAAACTCTTCCACGCTTTTCACTTACGAAAGCAAAACAAGCGGAATCACAACACAAGAGAAAACAAAAAAAAAAAAAAAAAAAACAGTAAAAAGTTATACCGACTGCGCCAAATGACACGATGTGTTAGGTTGTTGGTAAAATATTATGCAAAGAATGTACAAATAACAAACACTTTATTATATCACGAATATATTCAATTATTTACATTTACCCGCGGGTGATGTTGCCGGCACGACGTAAGTCAAAAAATAGAGGACCGGGACAACGACGGTGTTACCCGCCGCCGCCACGATACCCCATCATTACGTCGCGCGGGGAAATTTCCCCAAACGGACCGACCGGCCGTTAAGAGACGACCGCGTATCGTAGAATGGGTATTCCCAAATCGACGACCGCGTCAATTCGAAAACACGATTCTGAACGAAGTTCAGTCAGTTAATGTAAGTATTGATTAATCATTAAGAGGACGTCATACCACTGACAATTCGAGCATAAAAATTGTTTCACGCGGGACAAACTTGTACAGGCTGTATTAATGATATATTTACCAAATTTATATATTATGTAGAGGAGAACTTTATTTATGTCGTAGCGTTTTTATTTTTTTGATATTTATTAAATATATTAAGTTATTAATATGTGAAAATTCAATTTTTTGTTGTTTTTTTATTTATTTATTAGGAATGATTGAGACAAGTTATCAAAAAAATAAAAACGCTACGACACAGATAATGTTCTCATTTATATATCATGAAAATTTGGTCATTTTATCATTAATACAATCCGAGTAAGTTTGTCCCCCGCAAAACAGTTTTTGTTGTATAAAAAATTTAAAATTTAGTTTTATTTATTTCCCTGGTGGCGTCAATTGCAACTACAGTTCAATATGTCCCCCACCCCGTTCAAAGCCCGAACAGATATTGTCGTCGCCAACTAGTGAATTTCATTAGCCAATAACTATTATAAAAGCCTGCGACTCGAAAAGTGTCTATACTGACTGGATGAGGTCCGGGGTACGTCGGCAGCTAACCGTCACTTTTCCGTGTCGCGGACTATAATAGCTTTTTCATTGTTGTCATTATCTACAATATTTATAATAACAGAAAATTGAAATATTTTTAATTTGCCGTGGTGTATGGGGGAATATTATTATAATATACTAATAATAGCATTGATTATAGAATAGACTATAATTTCTATTCTATAATCAATGATAATAGTAATAATATAAAGTTGAATAAATGAACATCTAAAAATTTTACACGATAATATTATTAGACTGTCATAATAATTATATCTAATTATTTTATTCAATATGGTCATTGACTCATTGTCATATTGTTTGTTTACTACGTTACTAGATACTACACTTATAATATTATGCATTTTTTTTAAACCTTCTCTAAATAAATACCTACTTATAATTTATATAAGTACAGTCGAGTCGCGGTAACTCGAAGTTGAAGGGGGATAAAAATTCACCTCGAGATATGTATTATTCGAGATATCAAACTCGAATTTATCAAAATAAAATAAAAACTTCGAGTTACCTATGTAATGAAATATAATTTTAAAATTTTACGAAATAATACTCCGATTATCACGAATAGCATATGTTTCCGGTAGAAAAGTGGATTTAGTTGGTACTTTATTTAGATCATTTTTCGAATTTCTCAAAATTGACTCTAAGCGGTAGAAAAAACGACGAAAAAATGGCATTAGTAAAATTTAGGAACCGTTACGTTCATTTTTCTACAAAATATTTGACTTTGAATATTTCGTAAAATTCTCGTTTTTACGTATATAATGTTTGATAAAATTGGCAATTTTTGGTATTTAGGTCTGAAAATTTTACTGAAGTATACTTACATATTACTTAACATCATACTAAAATATGATAAAAATCCCAAGTCTCAATTTTTTTTTTTATGGCTGTTTAAAATTGATATTTTTAGTAAAACGAAAATCTTAGAATCCATACGTATAAATAAATAAATATACTGAAAACACTTTTACTACCCGAAATAATGCTCCCATTTTCACGAATAGCATATGTTTCCGATTCGAAAAATTACCTAAATAAAGTACCATCTACATCCACTATTACATCTGAAACTCGGTTTGTATATTTTAATCTATGCTATTACCTACTACCTAGTAGTCATTACTAAATAAATTGGCAAAGAAAGATCGCCTTTCGTGGGCGACGATTTTCATTACCTAATTATATTGCGAATTGCGATGTGAATTTCTGGTTTTAGCCGCCCGGTATGACGCACTAGGTTGTTGATTATAAATTTACAAAAATAAATACTAAGAACCCCGTTTTCCTCGCACCGCTGTGGTTATACCAATCTATCTGCAACGACTAGGTCTGTACTTTGTACCTACTATACAAACATAACGTTCTAAACACTATGAAGGTTCATGAAACAATAAATCGCGCTCTCAATTTAATATCTAACAAGGCTCATATTAGCTGAGTTATGTGCGTTTGTCGCGTGCTTACGCCGCCACAAAAGTATCGAAAGCGCATTCTATGATGTATTACATGCGTTCACGTTTCGGTATGACGTCCTCTTAATATATTGCCGTTTTTCGTCATTTTTTCATTGTTTTTTTTACCGCTTAGTAAATTAAGTGTTGAGAATTTCTTAATATTTCGGAAATACGTTATGATATACGAGTATATCAGTATGTTTCAATAAAATTTTCAAAAATTTTCCAAATTTTGTTTTACTATTAATTTTTATTGTGAAAGTATTGAGAAATAATAAATACAATATTCGTTATGGATTCTAAGATTTTCGTTTGAATTAAAAATATCAACTCAAAACAGCTATAAAAAGAAATTGAGACTAGGGATTTTTCTAATATTTTAGTATGATATTAGGTGATATGTACTCGTATGCATACTTCAGTAAAATTTTTAGACTTTAATAGCAAAAATTGCCAATTTTATCAAACATTATATATGTAAAAACGAAAATTTTACGGAATATTCAAAGCCCTTTATTTTGTAGAAAAATTATCCATAAGGTTCAAAAATTTTACCACATATATAAAATTTTCAAGTATCTATCTTCAAAATTGCTTGAATTATCGTGAATTATTGAAATCGAATTCGGCGAAATTTCATTCTTCGTGAAAAATGCCGTTTTTCGTCATTTTTTCGTCGTTTTTTCTACCGATTAGGGTCAATTTTGATAAATTCGAAAAATATCCTTAATATAGTACCAACTACATCCACTTTCCAACCGAAAATATATGCTATTCGTGAAAATCTGAGCATTATTTCGGGTGGTAAAAATGTCTACAGAAAAAAAAAAATAGACGCACATCATTGTAAAACCAATACATTCTTCGCTTCGCTCAGAATCTAAAAACAGAAGGCATAGCATATAGACCCACAAGCCAAGGCAAAGTAGAAAAACAAAATCTTATGATTACTGATATGATAGCTTCCTATATGAATGAAAACAAAAAATGGTTTGATATTTTACAAATAGTTTTGCGTGCCTATAATTCGGCAATTCATTATTCAACAGGATACTCGTATTCTCCATTTTATGTACTTCATGGGTATGAACCAAAATCAATTATTACTGTTAGATTTCAGCATTTAGGTGAGTTATTTAGCTGTTTTATAGGCATTTGTATTGAACGTAAAGACTGATAAATGTAAAAATTTTAATCGATACATATATTATTATCCGATGAATTTTGCTCAAAACCGTCTTTATAATTTTAATCAAAATTCAACACTATCTTTTTTAGACCTGTATCCCTTTCACAATAATATCAGCTCTTCTTTTTTAAATTTTAAAATATTATAGATTTTATTAATACTAATAACATGTTATACCATGACTATGCAGTGGCGTAATTACGGGGGGGGATTTGGGTGTTGTATCCCCCCCCATGACTTTTTTTTTCCTTTGAAAAGGCTCGCTACATTTATATTAATATTATTATTATTTTTTTTTTTTTATAGCGTTAATAGTTATATTATTATTTAATATTATTTTTGTATATTTCACCGAAATAATACAAAAAAAAACCCAATTCGCTATGCTATAGCAGCTGCAGCTATACATAACTACGATAATATACGTTAATATATTGGGTTTTAATTTAAAAATAAACTCTCCGCGCTTCTGAGCGCGTGATTGGTCGTCAAATATCATTTTATCGCAAAGTTGCGGTCGTATACTCGTACGTATACATCAACCGACATGCTACAATATTATCTAACATTATTATACAATATACGCCGTCATTCCATAGTCCACACTTCCACAGATAAAATAAATTTACCATGGATATTAAAGCATTACTCGTGTGAAATGTGAATCGCTAACGACAAGTCGACATAACGCTGCTTTAGTTATTTTATTATTTAATTGTTACTCGTTTGATTTTTCCAATTAAAATACATTAAATTCATAATGGATGTTAAAAGGAAAAAAAATGGAAATACTACAAATATACTTTTTTCATATTTTTCAAAAAAGAATCGTTCAAATGATAGTAAAGAATATGGTGAGAATGTAAGTATCTACCCTGATCAATTTTTATTTTATTTTCACAACTTCAATTTTTGGTAATTTGGATTATTTTGTATATCTTAAAGGCTCATCAAAATCAAACTAAAATTAATGATTCAGAGATACAGAACGTTGTATTGTCAGAAGATCAGCCTTCATGTTCAACATCAACATTGAAACGGGTAATAATAAACATTATCTAGAAGTATAATTTAGCTTTGATTGGGTTTAGAAAATTAAGCTAATAATTAACTTAAACTTTAAATTAACCTGTTAATATTAGTTAATTTTACATAAAATGTTTGTTTTTAGTTCAATTTAATATTCAAATAGGCAATAAAATAGCATTATTATTAAAAGTTGAATTCATTCATATCTAATTGTCAAACAAATTATTAATCTAAAAAAAAATATATATTCATGTATATTTTTCTGTTATAATATAATATATTATTTATATTTATCTGCATTATATATAATTAAAATATTCAATTATTGTTCTACTTATTTATCAAGCTTACAGTATACCATCATACTAGCATTTTTAATTTATTCGGTTGTGTTTACATTGGTGCAAAGAAATAGTAAATTATAAAATAATTGGAGAATATACTTCTATATATATTAACTAATTAGGTCAACTCTAAAGAGAGTGAAAACATATTTGAGAAACACTATGTCTGAGGTTTGAATCTTAATTTAAAAAATATATTATATTTTTCATAAACTTCTGTGGTAGAGATTAAATTTTAAATCAAATTCTTTACTTTTTTGTTTCATAGAATCGATTAAATGGTCTTGCAATGTTGGCTGTTCATAGAAATATAAAAATTAATCCAGAAGATGTTCTTAATGAATTGTCATTAAAGCCACGTAGAGTGGATCTTTTATTGTAATGAAGCTGTGATTACTAATAAAGTGAATATAAATAATTAAATATTGTCATTATTTGTTTACGTGTATGCATACATTAATATAATAATATGTACTTATAATTTTACTTATAATTTTGATACATATATAATGTATACATTATATATATATATATCGAAATTGCTGTATTAAAAAGTGATATGCTAGGATATACGATAATTTTTTTTCGGGGGGGGGGGGGGGGTAATATATAAAATATATAATAATGTCATCCCCCCCCACAAGCGTGACCAAATTACGCCACTGTGACTATGATATAAAATATAATTTACAAAACTCACTGAAGTCACTAACGTCTTCATAAAATTTCTTCTTTAAAATATCTGGTAATGGTATTTTACCTAAAATAAATTTAATATGAATTTAATTAATAATGATGTTTATCAACAAATATCAACTAGAATTAAAATTAATATTTAGTTTCTAAAATTATAAGATTTTAACTATTTAAATACGTAGTGAATACCACCATAATAGGTTAATAATTAAATTATTATACCAATAAAAAAATTATGCGCACTTTTGTGTTTTTCAATATCAGTTAAAATTAATTTTAATCAGATCGTGATTCATGTGCGACGAGAGTAGAAAGAAAAGGTATATTCTTGAACATCTAGACCCAACGAAAAATCTAACCATTTCAACTTACTATTAATAACAAATGATAAAAATTCTCATTAAACATACATCTCTAATTTTTCGAGACTCCTTAGATCACAAAAAACGTTAAATTTTGTAAACGCTGTTTTACCACTAAACCGCCTTTAAGATTATTTGTAGACTGTATTCAGGATAAGGAGAATAATGTTTAATGGATACTAAATATGTATACAAAACCGTACTTTTGAATGCCGGATTACGGCCTGCTAATGATTAATAAAATAAAATAATAATAATTACTGTAATAGGGACACAATACTGGGGCTGGATAGCTTAGGGAAAATAAACTAAATATAAATAATTAAATATAACATGTATTACATAACCGAAAAGTAGTAACGGTAGTGGTTCACGTACGACGGTGGAAAAAAGGCAAATGGTGGTGATGGTGTTGACACAAGTTGGTGATGGTAGTAAGTGGTGAATGACAATGATGCACAGTAATGGCCGGTGATGGTGACGACCGAATACAAAGTAAATAACACACAAAAGAATAATAATGGTAACAAACGATAGTTTTAGATAGGCACAGCTCTCGCAACATACGCTGCGGAACAATCGCGGTTATGAACTGCCTATATAACGATAATACTGTTATGATACAGCTGGCCGCAGCACCGATTATCGACAATCAGTATACCACTTGTTTATATATCGAACAACCACCTTTTACGAACGAGTAAAAAATAAATTAAGTGGACAGGCGGCACTCGAACTCAGAGTTCGAGTAAAACTTAACTAAATTCGACTATCTTCCTCAACCAGACTTCACATACCAAATTACTTTACTTATTACCACTTACCAGAACGACCTACTACTTGTCCGCTACTTTACAACTAACCAAACTAACCCATCAACTGTGTCAAAACTTTAACAATTACTTAAGCACCGCTTCTATTCTCCTTGACGTAGAGAAAGCCTTCGACCGCGTGTGACACGAAGGTCTTCTAAACAAACTATCACTAGCCAATGTCTCTCCAGAAATAACTACTATCATAAAATCTATCCTAACAGAGCGTACCTTCACCTTAAACGTCGAAGACTTCTTCTCGTAATTCAGACAAATTCGAGCAGGCATGCAGGAATCCTGCCACTTTCCAACACTTTACCTAATTTATATAACGACTTACTGAAGGCTCCCAAAGCATAATGCATATCTCTCAATTTTCGCTGACAATACGATGTTCTATACCTCTGAGAAAAACCCAAGACCCATAACATACATAAAAACGAGAATTTTACGAAATATTTAATATCTTATAATATTTTGTAAAAAAATAAATGTAACGATTCCAAAATTTTGACCATATATATACTAATATATATAGTACCAATGTAAGCACCCAAAAAAATTTTCTCATCTCTATCTTTACAATTGTCTGTGTTATCGTGAAATATTGAAATCGAATTCGTCAAATTTCAGTTTTCGTGAAAATGCCGTTTTTTGTCATTCTTTCATCGTTTTTTTTCTGTTGTATACGGTCAATTTTAAGAAATTCTTATTATAACCTAAATAAAGGACCAACTACATCCACTTTCCAACCAAAAACATATGCTATTCATGAAATCAGTGGTGGATTTGAGATTTGAGGGGGCGATAAGGCAATCGTCCCCCTTGGACCGAGATCTTTTTATGTTTTATTGATCTTAATGAGGTAATATCACAAGTAACAAACAAATACTTTTAAAGAAATAAATATTTTTAAAATTCACCCTTCTTGGATGACCTCCTGATCCTTGAAATTGGAGCATTATTTAAAGTACCTAGTAAAAATGTCTTCAGACATAAAAACAAAAAAAGACGCACATCATTGTACACCCATACATTTTTCGCCGCGCTCAAAATCGAATAATTAGTAAAACTTAATAAAGATCAACAAGATACTGTATCTAATTGTGTAATTATTTAACGATACGGATAGTAAGACCATCACCTAAAGCACCGTATGATATTAAAACTTATATGAATTATTAATAAAAATATAGCATTATTACCAAGTCTATTCATTCTTAAATTATAAAAATCCTTTGGTTCAACACCCAGAACTTCAGCTAAAATAATTAAAATAAATAATAAATTATGTATCAATAGGTAAATTAGTAAGTCTATATTATTAAGTTAAAACCATTAACAATATTTTATTATAATTTATAATATATTCCTGAATTTTAGAAGTACAACCCACAATTCATTTTCTTTGTTGTATTGAGTATACAAAGAAAAATTTCGATGATTTAGGTAGTAATTAGGTGTTATAGCGTTATAGGTATTACTAAAAATGTGAACTACGATCTTCCAATTATGGAAGATTAGAGTTATATTATTACTATTTTAATTAAGATTTACATGCAATCATAAATAAATCAACACAATTAATTAACCAATTTTGATCGTATATATTAGTTAGATATACTGATTATAAATTAGAAGGTAATTTAAATTTTTTCACATTAATAAAATAATAAGTTGTAACTCATTTCATACATACGAAAAAACAGGAAACCGACATAAAATATGGAAATAGTATTGGTATTGGTATGAAGAGTGTATTTTGTAGAATAATTTATAATTACATTTTTAATTTAATTAATATTAGTCAGATATAGGTAGCTACTATAATTATAAATATGTATGATTCAAATTTTTTAGTTATTTAATTAAATTTTTTAATTAATAAATTAAGATTAAATTATTAATTAAATTTTTTAATTAATAAATTAAGATTAAATTATTTTAAAAAATGTTCTATCAAAATTGTTTTCAATATTCCATTAATATTATTAATTTTATTTTTATTATTATTATTATTATTATTATTATAGATTTTTTTTTATAGATTTCTTAAGTTCTAAGTAAAATCAATATATTATGTAGTATTTATATGTATTCTTCTTATTACATTTCAATATTTCACAATGATTTTATTTAAAATTATTTAATTATTTTGAATATTTTATTGAAAATCAAATACTTTTTACCTAACTCAGTTCCAATTAATTGTGAATATTACATTTACGATTTTATTTTTTTTAGCTATTTAAAGTATAAAATTCTAGGAAAACGATACTAGTCTGGAGGGGATTTAGGTCGACGGTGTTTAGTAGAAAGGACGTAACTCACAAAAATCGAAAATCGATTTTTCGGTATCAAAATTTTCAGAAAAATTAGGAGCATAATCTGTTAGAAGGGTATTTATAAACATGAACTAAGTATTTTAGTATAACAAAAATAGTAAATACAGACGCCCATTTTTTAAAATAAAATTTTAATTTGAAACGTAGAAAGGGCGTATACCACATTTTTAACACTATACATTTTGTACCAAATGGAAATTTGACATATTTTACACTATAAACGTGATAATTTTATTAATATTATTAAATTGTTAGGTTAATGTGATCTAATCGTCAGTTCATTACATAGGTACAAAATATGATAACAAAACGTTTGATTAGTTATAAAATAATTTTCGCTGTAAAATAATAATAATGATATTTGTATCTCGTGTGTACCATTATTATACACAATTTACATTATAATTTTATTGAAATTAAAAACGTAAGAAGGGCGCAACCCACAAATTATCACTAAAATCAAAAAGGCACATGAAAATTAAAAAACGTAAGATGGGCGTAACCCACATATACCTTTTTTAAGTGACAATTACAATAATACTCTATGATATTATTAACTTTATCAATATACAAACTATTTTCTTAATATTTTCCAAAAATTTAATTAAAAATGTTTTTCATTAAAACTGTATTTTCTGCACAGTTTTTAGTGTCTCCTGAAAAATATATAAATTGTGGGTTACGCCCTTTTTACAAAACACCGTCGAGGTGTAAAGAACTAAAGAGGATAGTGTTGAATTGTGATTAACATTTTAATGCTATATTGCTATGATAAATCATTACATTCGAAAAACGGTTCTAAACTAAGTACTATCAGATTTGGTGTTTAAGTAACCCATTTAAGAATTTTATGATAAATTATTTATATTGAACGCAGATACTGATAAATGTAAATATTTAGATCAATACATATTTTATTTGATGAACTTCCCTCAAAATCGTTTTCACGAATATAATGATTTAGATATCATTGCATTCAAATGTTAAACGAAATTCTACACTGTCCTCTTTACACCTGTGTCCCTTCTATTTCTTTTATTTCATATATTAATTATTATAATATATAAGAGTACATATAATATACACACACGAAACACATATACGATATACATTCATATATTTTTCAATCAAATTACAGGTAAATAAAGAAAAATAGAAGTCTTCATTACATTTATATTATAAACTTACTAGATTTTAAATTCACAAACCAATTATATTCTAAAAATTATAAATGCAAATAAGTAAATTAGTAGGTACCTACTCATAAATTTAAGTATTAACAAAATTAGTATATAATTTAACACTACATAATTATTATAGTAATTACTAATAATTATGAAATAAGTAGAAGTAAATGAATAAATTAATTGAATGTATACGTACATATAGGGTATATTATGAATATTATATTTTTAATTTAATTTAAACCACTAGGTTTTTATTTTAAATGTTTAATAATGAGGTTATAACGTAGTACAGGTTACAAGTACAAAATAAAACAATAATGTTATTAATTTATATAAATTTATTAAATTTTTGAAGAAATTAACAGGTATTATATAAGTTTATAACAATTCAATTTTATAAGTTGAACTATATAAACAAATAGTTTAATTACCATACTCACGTTAAGTCATACACAAATAATTATATTAATTAAAATCAATACTCACTTATATCATTATCTTAAACATAATTGTATTAATGCAATCAGATTTTTGTATTACAAAATAAATGGAGCTTCACTACACTCATAAAAAGTCAAGTATCTCTAACAACCATATTTAAAACTTATTAGATGTTAGACAATTTGTAAGAATTTGTTCAACATTACAGATTACTTACCGAATTAACAAAATAACATTGAAAATTAATTTAATTCCTACCATTTATGTAACATGAAATATTTTTATCAATCTATATGATTATAAATTAATTACCTATAACGCATTAACACATGAAGTAACGTGTGCTTATAACAGGGGCGGATCCCCCCCCCCCGTTCACTAAAAAAAATTTAATTTAATATGGTTCTACGTCAAAATCGCGAATGTAAATTGAGCGAATTACAATATAAGCGAAAACAAAATGAGCAAAAATTAAATCGTACCTAATCATTATTTAGGTACCCACCGAAGAAATATCGAATACAATTTACGTGATACATAATTTATGTTATGCAAATAAATAAATTATAATAATTATCAATATTATTTATTTATAATTATAATAATGTGTAGAGGTATATTTGAATTTTTTTTAAAATACAATTATTATTATATTTTCGTTCATTTTATTTTCGATTATATTGTAATTCACGATTTTGCTTTCGAGATTTTAACGGTTTGTAATTTAATATAATATGGATTCTACTTATCTAATATAAATATTATTATAGTTTTTAATTATCTATGTATAATGGCTGTGTTCCTATACAAGAAAAATGTATTGTAGTTCGCCCCCTCCCCCCGTTATCTTGAGCTGGATCCAACCCTAGCTTATAACGCAGTATACCTTTGCAATTTGCAAAGTATAACTTGCAAGGTTTCATGACCGTTAGCTACAATTATAATTAAATCAAATTCACGACAGTACACCAAAGAGCACAATGACAGAAAAACGAATACAATATACAAAGTTTCCAACAATGAATCTTAAATATTCACAATTTAGATTATAATTTTTTTCTGATAAGTGGTAATTATAAGGAATTATAGAATGGTATACCGACAATTGATCACGCAAAATTGATTGCGAGAAAATTGATCGTACGTTACAATTGTTCGCGGATAAAAAAAATCGTTTTAAAATATAAAATTCAATAAATTAATATATAATAATACTTCAATAAATTATAGAAAAATAAAATTTGTATAATAATATTAATATACCTATAAAATGCGCGTCAATTTACCGAAAATATTAAATATTTTATTATAGTTTTGGTATTTTTACTCCTATATACTAAACTACATGAATTACCTACAGGTGTTTATGATGGACCATATTTCGGACGTTACTTTGTACTGAATCTGATTAGACAGTATTATCTAAGTTGTATCAATTTTATTTTATTTTATTATTTGACATGATCCACCAACAATAAAAGTTTATGATAATAAAGGTAAAAAATTATAATACATGTGTTCCAAGTATAAAATTAACAAAAACAATGAAGATTATCTTCGAGGCATTGCCCTAAATTTACATTTACAATTTTAAATTATATTTTGTAGGTTAAATTAGAAAACTGCATTCAAAAATTTTAATTATACCTGTAAATATATAAATATTAAATAATTAGAACTAGTATTAATTTATTGAATTTTATAATTTTAAAACGATTTCTTTATGCGCGATCTACAACTACTGTCATGCGGATAATTGTTACGTACGAAGTACGATCAATTTTACCGTGATCAATTTTATCGCGATTAATTTTGCGCAATCAATTGTCGTATATGGTATATCCTATAGATATAGAATATAGAATATATATTAATATAAAATAATTATATTAATAATAAAAATAATTTTATTAAACTTCGCTTAGATAAGTAATTTTCTTAAAAGCAAGAATTTATCATTTTTCTATCAGAAATCAGAATTATTCTTATTACAATATGTATCTCATAATTTTTATATGTAAATAATATAAGCATTTAAACTAAATTTTTACACTGTTTACTGTTCAAATTTAAAATTTAATTTTAGTTTATTTAAATTATAGTGAAGTACTTACTTTTAACAAGTTCATCTAATAAACGATTATTTAAACATTATTATTTATACCTTTAATCTATATATATATATATATATATATATATATATATATATAGATTAGTATATTACTTAAATTATATTAACAATCAGATAGTATAGAATAGAAATACTTTCATATACAGGTAGGTATATTTTTCTATACTTATCCATCATTATCATAAATGATATAACTTCAACAAAATTGTATAACCATTAAATTATTTATACATTGTGGGTGATTACTGATTATTAATTATAAATAATTATTTTTTGAAGTCTTGAAAAACTAAATACTTACTGCTAATATTATCTAAATTATAATATAATCAATATTAAAATTAATATAATTATTTATACACAAGTTTGTTAACATATCATTTTTTAACATAATATAATCCTAATTCTTATTATAAACGACACCTATTGACCTAGTGTTATAAATCACACCTCAGACAAGAAAATTGCCTAATTCATGATATATAAAGAGAACTCATCTAATTTATGAAATTAATACCTACATTGCAACAAATGAATTTTGTACAATTAAATTCTATAATATTAATGAATATTATATTTATATTATGTACCTACCTGTAAAATGGGTGTATGTGTACCTATTTCTATTACTCTCAAAAGTTGAAAATAATATGAATCTTCAAAAAATAAGCAACTTACACTTCAATAAAAAAAAAAAATTGCATGTATAGTATATATACCTATGCTTAAAAATAAATTAAATTTTCTAATATAATTTTTTTTATTGAATAATATTAATTTTATCCTATTATAATTTTTAATAACATAAAAATATACAATTTAAACTCACCAAGTAATAAAACTATTGAAAAAAAATGTAATCCCATAAATTCATTTTATGAATAAACATATAAGTTAGGTATTATAATAGTCAATATTTAAATTTAAATTATTTAATTGTATCAAATATAATACAGCACCGCATCATTGCATATAAGTATATAACATATTTAATCATTACAATTCCAATAATCACAATTGATGTGTCTTATAACTATGGAATATGGATAGAAAATTTATAGATAGGTAGGTACTTAAAAAGTTAAAACCCGTATAATACGCTTGCATTTCATATTTATTTCATAAAAATCGTCTAAAAAATCTTAAAAATTTAATATGTATAATACAGATATATAAAAAATAATTTAATTATAATCAATGATTTACAACAAATCGATAAAACAGCAAATTTTTGTTTTCTCACAAATATAAAACAAAAATAAATGTAAAAAATTCTACAAAATTATTCAAGTCCGTAACCAAATATTCTTATATCTGGAAACATTTTTGTGTCTACTCAAAAATAGTAAATACCAAAGCTAAAGACTTTTTTACTAGGCTAAATTTAGTATAACTATTTCAAAATCATAATAATTTTCAAATAATTATTATGGCTATACTCATAATACCTAAAATCTTATATTGAGATTAAAAATGCTTATTATTAGATTTTTGAATGAACGATCTTAGATAAATAAAAATAATATTATTATAAATATTTCTCACTCTTAATATTTTGATCTAAATTCAACAAATACAAATCACATTTGTATTGATAAATTTTTTTAATATATAATCATTATACAAATTTAGTCATAGTAATTTTATATATTAAAGTAAAATAAATAATTAAGTAAGTAAAATAGTAAATAATATTATGGAAAAGTTAATATGTTAAATATAATTGTTGAATTTTACGTCAACTAGAAATAAAACTAAAATGATATTATTTGAATATTAAAAATTATCTTACTTTCTAATTCATTATCTAAAATAATAATGTAGAAAAAGAGTATTAATTTTTAAATACCATTATTGTCATGTCTGATGATATTTTTTTACTAGAAATAATGACTTGATTACCTACTTGATACTAACCAGAATAATGTCTCCGGAAGATAATTCCATATAATTAATGTTAGTCATTACTTAGGTCATTTTTCGAATTTCATAATTAAATGACTAAAAATTATACGAAAAGAAAAACTACAAAAATTTAAACATTAACCAGGGAAAATAATTTTGACAAATTTTTTTTAAATATTTTACGATAATTAAAGAAATATTGAATTGGGAGACTTAAAATATTATTGGGTATTCACATAGATATTCATATTTTACATACGTGATTAAATTTTGGATCCTTGACGTTGATATAATAATTTTAATTATTTTAATAATTAAAAATGATCAGTCATAGAAACTTGAATATTTTATTAAGTATTCACATAAATATTTAATATAACTAATAAAATCTTAAAATTATTACTTTAATATTTAAGCCAAAATATAAGTTTTATATTTTATTATTATTATAATTATTTATTTATTATATTTTATGCATTTATGTTTTAAAATAGTACTAATAATAATAATGTTAATGATAATAACTTATTTATTATCAATGTAATATCTGATTAAACTACGTGCAGAGTATTTTTTTTTTAATTTGGTAATTTATTATTGTTAAAAGTAAAAATATGATAACAATTAGATGTTCATTTTTTTTTTATATATTTATTTAGTTATTATTTAAAAATACATACTTCTATTAGCTGTTATTAAATATTATATAAAATATTAATATGTTAATGTACTTTTCTAACATTAAAAAAGGTTTTAATTATTTAAAAATAATTGTTATTTTACAATAAAATATATAATAACAAGTTCATATTAAGTATATAATTATTATGACGTATGAATAGACAAATTGGTTATGTGCGAGATGATAGGCCTTTTCATGGGGACCATTTGGTGTAGGTGTATTACGTTAGAAAAAGCAGTTCACCATTTGCATTATAAATTTCCTAAAAATTCACTTTAGTAAATAGAAAGTTCATTGTTAAAATATTAATGATCACAATGGTTTCGACCAGTAGTTTTAGAGGCGGATCCTATAAATCAACAAAATATTATGTGCAATGTTCATAATATAATAATATTTTAAGCTATTAAAGTAGTTATAATTTTAAAAAAAGACGATTTGTTACTCCTGCCGCAGGGATATAGGTGTGCATATCGTAGTATTTAATTATAATTATAATTTAAATGCAATGTTAAACCATTGCATTCGAAAAAACGATTCTGAGCGAAGTTCAGTCAGATAATGTAGGTATTGATTAATATATTGCCGTTTTTTCGTCATTTTTTCATCGTTTTTTCTAACGCATAGGATCAATTTTGAGAAATTCAAAAAATGACCTAATAAAGTACCAAGAACATCCACCTTACTATCGGAAACACATGCTATTCGTGAAAATCGGATCATTATTTCGGGTAGTACAAGTGTCTTCAGTCATAAAAACAAAAAAATAAAAATATCAATTTTAAACAGCTATAAAAAAAAAATGTGATCATGGATTTTTCTAATATTTTAATATGCTGATTCAGACATAAAAAGGAAAAAAACGAAAAAAAAACTAAAAAAAAAAAAAAAAAAAAAAGGCGGTCACCCATCCGCCGTCGATGCTTGGCTACGGTGCTCAACACCGAGATAGCGTGAGAATATTTCGCCGACTACACCACACGCGTCTCCCATAGAGCCATGTTTTTGTGAATGCCGGTTTTTCGTCATTTTAGATTCTGAGCGAAGCGAAGAATGTATTGGTTTTACAATGATGTGTGTCTTTTTTTATTTTTTTGTTTTTTTTTTTTTTAAGTATGAAGACACTTTTACTACCTGAAATAATGCTCCGATTATAACGAGTAGCATATGTTTCCGGTAGCAAAGTGGATGTATTTGGTATTTTATTTAGGTCATTTTTCGAATTTTTCAAAATTGGTCCTATGCGTTAGAATAAACGATGAAAAAAAGGCGAAAAAACGGCAATATATTAATCAATACCTACATTATCTGACTGAACTTCGCTCAGAATCATTTTTTCAAATGCAATGGTTTAACATTGCATTTAAATTATAATTATAATTAAATACTATGATAAGCACACCTACATCCCTGCGGCCGGATTATCAGTTCCTTTTTCATAATATTTTCATTTAAACTAAAAATATCAACTTTAAACAGCTATAAAAAAAAATCGAGACTAGGTATTTTTCTAATATTTTGAATAAATGTTAATTAATATATAAATATACTTAAGTAAAATTTTCAAACAAATATTGCTTATTTTATCAAACATTATATACAAAAAAACGAGAATTTTACGAAATATTCAAAGTCCTATATTTCGTAGAAAAAGGAATATAACGGTTTCTAAATTTTATCACATATACATAGTATCTATATGAACTCCCAAAATAAAATTCAAGTCTCTAACTTCAAAATTGCCCGAGTTATCGTGAAATATTGAAATCTAATTCGTCGAAATTTGAGAAATGCCGTTTTTTCGTCATTTTTTGGTCGTTTTTTCTACCGCATAGGGTCAATTTTGAGAAAATCGAAAAATGATCTAAATAAAGTACCAACTACATCCATTTTTAAACATATTCTATTCGTTATAATCGGAGCATTATTTCGGGTAGTAAAAGTGTTTTTATACTTAAAAACAAACAAAATAAAAAGACACACATCATTGTAAATCCAATACAAACTAAAAATTAGTATTTTATACATATACATTTTACACATCTACATCTACATTTACATGTTATTCCCTCCTATCTATTCATCTACATAAATATAATAATTTACTCTACTTATCCATTTTTTACAAGAAAACTCTTTGGGATTTAGAGGATATGATTTTTCATTATATTAGGTACGTTAAAGCCAACGTTTTATTAAATTTATTTTTCATTTTTATAAGCAACAATATAAAATATATTTAATATAGCATTGCAATCTAATGACATTAAATTATAATATGTATAGTTGTAAAAGCACAAAGTATCAAATCAAGTAATAATTACAATATGGAATGTAATGTGATTTGTTTAAAATACATTCGAATTATCTGATATATTATTAAGTAACTAATAGTTACTGGATTATAATTTATAACATAATTAATGATCATTTTAAAATAATGTATAATAATAATAATTATTATTATTATTATACATTCATAATACAATATTGTTACATTTTACATAATTATATATGACCTAGAAGGTTACCGTTATTTTTCCCGAATCTAAATTACCAAATGTACTTTTTCCCGATTGGCATTTTTTTCCGAAAGTCCGTAGACTCGAAAAGGTCGATAGCACTAAAATAACGTGACTCTACGATTACGATTACGTTTTACTTGTATACTCGTACAAGTGATAATAATAATATTATCACAAATATCACAAATATCGGTACAAAATGCAAATCAGTTAAATGTTCATTATGAAGCGAAGATAGTTATAGTACATAAATTATACATATAGGCATGCGATATATCATTGACTCATTGTAACGACAATATAATTTCTAATCTAAAATGATTATAGCAATAGCTGTATTTTAATTATAGGTATAAAATATAATCTATAGAAAATACATAGCTATAGTCACTATAGCTCATAGTTATAACAAAATTTTTTAATTTTTAAAAATGTTAATTTCGGGAACAATAACCGTCGGGATAAAGGCGTTCGGGAAAAAAGGTTTCGGGTTTCCGGATTTTCGGATAAAATACTAATCGGGAAAAGTTCATTCGGGAATTACGATTCGGGAAAAACGGAGGGTACCGGTACCGGACGCGTGGTGTATAGAATAATAGAAATATAATAATATTCTTACCACAATCTCGTACTATATACAAAATTATATTAATTTTAATAATACTACAAATTATGAATATGTATAGTATTTTTATATTTTAATTTTAATTTTAAATATAAATTGTTTAAGAAAAATCAAAACCAAGGATTAAAATAAAATTATTGTCCTTATAAGTGTACAAGTATGTTCATAAAATCAAAAAAGCAAGGAAGTGATAGAGATACAGGTGTAAAGAGGATAGATTTTCATTTTAATTAACATTCGAATGTAATGATAAATCATTATTTTCAAAAATGTGATTTTGAGCAAAGTTCATCAAATAATAGGTATATATGTATTGATTAAAGTGTCTACATTTATCAGACTCTATGTTCATTATATATACCAATAAAACTCTTTAATTAGTCATCTAAATACCAAAATCTGACAGTACTTCTCTCATAATCGTTTTTCGAATGTAATGATTTATCGAAATAATTCAACACTATCCTCTTTACACCTGTATCCCTTTCATACTTGTACTTGTATCACTTTCTTTAATTTTTATACTTTAAACAGCTATAAAAAAAAAATCATAAATGTAATATTCACAATTAATTGAAACTGAGTTAAGTAAAATGTATTTAAGCTTCTATAAAATTTTCAAAATTTCATATAACATTATTGTAAAATATTAGAATATAATAAAAAGAATCCAATAATATAAAATAATAATAAATAATAATATTAAATATCGATTTTAGTTATATTTCCACTTTAAACAACTATACAAAAAATTTGAGATTTGGAATTTTTCTAATATTTTGGTATCATGTTAAATAATATATTATGAGTATAATTCATTGAAATTTTCTGATCTTAAAACCCAAAATTTTCAATTTTTATACACATTATATAGATAAAACGAGAATTTTAGGAAATATTCAAAATTCTATATTTTATAGAAAAATTAACGTAACGGTTCCAAAATTTTATCACATATATATAGTATCAATGTAAATACCCAAACGTTTTTTAAGTCTCTAAGTTTAAAATCGCTTGAGTTATCGTGAAATATTGAAATTAATTTGTCAAAATTTCAGTTTTCGTGAAAAATGCTGTTTTTCATCGTTTTCTGATCATTTTTCCTATCGCATAGGGTAATCTTGAGGAATTCGAAATATGACCTAAATAAAGTCCCAACTACATTCTCTTTCCAACTGAAATTATATGCTATTATGCTAATCATTAAAGTCGGAGTAATATTTTGGGTAGAATAAGCGTGTTTTCCTATAAAAGAATATAAAAATATAAAAAGAAAAAATGACACTTCATTGTAAATTCAATAGATTTTTTCGCTTCGTTCAAAATCTAAAATATTTAACATATACCTATATGTTACGGACAAAGTATACAATTTGGGCATTTTATACAATGCCCGGGCATTTTATACATTAACCGGACATTTTATACAATGCCCTTGGTATATTGGGCAATAAATATGTATTTATATTATTAGAAAATATAATAAGTTTTTTAAATTTTATTATCACTTATTGTCGCATGTACTGCTTCCGTGACATTTTGATGTACATAGCCGATCTGCTGCTTTACACTTGCACTTCCGTGTTTTGTACACATGTACCTACATCGATCGTAGCCCTGACCACCCAAATTTGAAAATTTCCGTGCTGCCTCACAGAGTGAATTTTTGGTAATTTTGAGAAATTCGGGAATTGAGCACAATGTCCGAACATTTTAAGCAATGTAAAAAATATATTTAAAAAAAACAATATTGCCCGACTATTTCCAGGCAAAGTGTACTATGCCCAAACTTTTGTAGGCAATGTGTATTTTATGGAATGTATTATAAAATTTGGTACTTATCGGTTATCGCGACTACCTAGCGAGACGTATTGAGACGTAATTTTTTTCGTGCATTTTTCCTACATAATGAAACAATTTTGATTATTTTGTTGATAAACTTCAGATACAAAAAAAAATTTCATAGTTCTTTCCAAGTGGAAGGGACGCTCGCTACGCCTATCGTAATTTGTGTCAATCAATCACGATCAAATTAGACCAGATTTAATTTATTGTTAAAAGATGAAAGTAATTATAAGAAGATAAAATTACATAAACAAACTTTAAAATACATTTATTAGTTTATTATTACATGGTTATGGTATATAGATTATTAAACTAAAATAATATAAATAATTCTTTACATTTGTCTTTATTCCTTCTCCAATAAATGCGGAAAGATTCAATATCGTCTGGTAATACTGGAAAATAAATGTTTAAAAAATATTCACATTACATTAAGTATATTTATTTAAATACCTATACCTAATATATTAGTATATAATATATATTAGAATATTAAATATTTTAAAATTTATTTTTTATAAAACTAATACGAGTCTTTTAATAGGCACATTAAAATAATTTTAAGTATATTATAATATATAAGTACCTATATAATATAATGTTACTTTCTACTTACAACTAGATTCTATAAAAATATAAATTATAATACATAATTTATAATTACAATTTGCATATTATCATTAATGGCTTAAAGCTACACATAGGTAAATACTGTTATACATTCTATTGTGGGATTCATACATATTACACAATGACATTTACGGCTTCAAGAGGAGGCGATTGCCTCGCGCGGCATTATTGAAGGGTGTTATTTAATAAAAATGTATTCTCTGTATTGTATTTTATTTCTTATTTATTTTCTTATACAGAATATCTCACCAAGTTTGTCCAAGCCAATATATTTTGTTCACCATAGAAAATACAAATTGGAAGTGATAGAAAAAAATTGCATCTTTTTGCATTGATTATTATTATATTACGAGTGTTAAACACTATTTTATAATTATATTAAATAAAATGTATATTATAATCAATTTAAAAAATAAATTTTGATGAAAACTAACGTGAGAGTGTGAAACAATGTATGCGGATATTATTATTGAAAATAAAATAATAAAATAAAATTGTACCCATAAGTGATAATTATAATAATGGTCAGAATACGATTGAGCACGATTGGACCTTTTTTTGTGTACGATTGAGCACGCACTATTGTTAACAATGACTAACCTGCACCCGAAAACAACACGATTGAGCACTATTTCTTGTGCGGCGTTGCCATATTTATTTTGCACGTAATAATAATATAAATAAAAAAAAATAAAGTCGTAGTTTATTACGTTTATATTAGAAAAAAAAAATTAAATATAATAAAATTAAATAAAATTAAAAATTAATTATTAAAATTGGTTAGTTTAAAAATACAAAGGTCTCGCGAAGCGAGGTTTTAGGTCACACGAAATCATTGCCTATCCGTACCAGTATCCGTTCAATGGGTAGGTATTAGGTAGGTATGCTTTAGTCCCTTGGGACGTAGCCCCATTCCACGAAAAGTGCCGCAAAGCGGCGCTTGAGAAAGTGAGCGAAGCCGGTAGGCGTAGCGAGCGTCCCTTCCACTTGAAAAGAACGATTTATCGGAAATTAATATTAACTTGTTAATATATTGTTTATAATATCAATATGTATATAACATAACATATAGTGTTAAAATATCTAGACAAAAATTGTACTCGTATTATACGAGTATATTTTTTCGAAACGAAAGAAGTTTGGCAACGTTTTCAATATTTAAAAATATTTTTAAATATTGAACGTGCTCAATCGTAAGGTCAAAACGAAGGTAAAAAAACGTACCGTGCTCAATCGTATGGCATCCATAATAATATACTATTTGGCAATCATTAGATATAATATATTTTTAGGTATAACTTTTTTCTTTTTTTTTTTTGTTATATCAATGACAAACTTATCGTAGGTGCAATTTGTATATTAAATAGGTAGGTACCAGATAGATTAACCTAACCTAGATAAATATCCTTCTTCTAATTCACTTATTTAATCACAATTCACAAACAAGAAAAAATTAGAATGAAATATCTAAACAACTGTATATAACAAACTAATAACTAATAATAAACTCGTAGTATCTAATATTGTCTACTTGTATTTACCGCTATGTAAGTTAAAAACTTAAAAGGCAGTATATTATCGTCAAAGGTGGGATGTAACGCGTTATAAAATTACTAAAAAGTACCTAGTTACTGTAAACAAGGCCGTAACTGACGGGGGGGTCCAGGGGTCCGGACCCCTCCCGAAATTTTTCCAAAATCTATATTTTTTAATATTAAATAAATTATTAAAAATTTACTAACCCAATAGTACTTTTATTATTATTATTAAATGTTATATTATAAAATAAAAGGAATTATATTTCAGAATACTTGTATTTTATGTCAACGGAGAAAATCTAATAATATTTACTTCAGTAAAATTTTCAAACCATAAAATCCAAAACTGCCAATTTTATCAAACATTATATACATAAAAACGAGAATTTTATGAAATTTCAAAGTCCTATATTTTGTGGAAAAATTAACATAACAGTTTCAATATTACACCACATATATATAGTAGCTACGTGAACACTCAATAAAATTTTAAAGTCTCTAACTTCAAAATAGCCCGAGTTAACATGTGAAATATTGAAATTAAATTCGTCGAAATTTCAGTTTTCGTGAAAAATGACGTTTCCGTCATTTTTCTACCGTTTAGGGTCAACTTTGATAAATTCGAAAAATTACCCAAATAATGTACCAATTACATCTACTTTCCAACCGGAAACATATAATTCTATTTGTGAAAATCGGAACATTATTTCGGGTAGTAAAAGTGTCTTCAGACTAAAAAAAAAAAAAAAAAAAAAAAAATACACACATTGTAAAACCAATACATTCTTCACTTCGCTCAAAATCTAAAATTGGACCCCCCCCGAAAATTTTTCTCAGTTACGGCCTTGACTGTAAATGACTAACTTGTAACTTAGCGAGTTACTTTTTTTTCATACGAATATTTTAACTTAACTCGATACATAATTATTTAAAATAACAGTTTAATAACTCGTTATAATACTGGGTATTTAAGTAGTTGCTAATTTGCTATACATATATTTGTCTTTTTTTTTTCATAATTATTATTTCCTATTTTCATACTTCATAGTTCACAAAAATTATCATTAAGTTAAGATTATCATAATATTTTTTTTTTTGTTAGCGTGAAAGTAAACATACTAGTCAACGCTTCATAGATGACGTACTCGTATTTCGTCTCAGTGATTCCCACTGATAAATAATAATTATGTACGACGGTATCAATCACGGTCGTATATCTACAACCGTGGTATCAATATAAATTAGGTATTCTATCTCGTATCTCGATGATTTAATAAGTATTTGTATTAATAATAAATTCATTAATTCATATGAATTTTTATTTCATAACATTTATTAATTTTGATATATTATATTATATATTTATATTCATTAATAAATTATTATTTATTCATTTTTATAATTATTATGTTATATGTACCTAAATTTATGCTGCTTTAATTAAACTTTATGAGTTATGAGTTAAAGTTATGACTTTTCCTCATATTTATACTTTTTAGCTATTATAGCCTATTTTACTACCACAATAACTCAAATCATGTTAATTTAAATTATTGTAACTAGTAACTTATAACTTAATTAAATTACTTTTTTGGGGGGTAAATAGAAATGTAACTAATTACTTTTTTGTTAAAAAGTAACTATAACCAGAGGCGTGCCCAGGAACAAACTTTAGGACAGGCCCAATTTAAAATAAGTTTTACATATTACAATAATAACTATCTATATTAGGTAAAAAATGAAAATTTTGTTTATTTAATAATTATAATAAAACAGAATGTGTATTAAATTATTAATGTTAATTGTTAAATATTTGATTTATTTATTTAATGAAATGCACTCTTCTATTTTTTAATTTTGCAAACTCATCTATAATAATTTTTGTAGGATCTTTTATTAACTAGACACAAACAATAATACATCGATACTACTAAATTCGTATATCGTATATTATATTCATTATAAAAATATTAAAATAATACTGTTGCTCAGTGATAATTATCGGGTGATTACGACCATCGTATGAGTATATTAATATATAATTATACTCGTATTTAACCCTTCGTTAGTCGCGCGATATTTTGTAACATCAGTTGTCGCGCGGGGTATAATTGTACCACAAATTCATTTAGTGTTATAAATAGTTCAAATTAAACTTTTTTTTCTATTTTTTCATTTTTTCATACTTTGAAATACCATGGTAATTTTAAATAATATTAATAATTTATAAAAATTATTATCACTGTATTGTACGTATTATAAAATAAGGACATTTGTATTTTAATTTAAAAAAAAAAATAAAAATTTAACAAACTTAATTGCTATTATCTCAATCTCACATTATAAAAATAATTAAAACCTTCAAATAATAATTCTCGAAGTTTAATTTATTTGAATAAAAAAAAATTATATAGATAATACTTAATCTTCACTTATTAGTTATTATAGTTACATTATATATTTATGGTTATATTGTATGTCAATCATAATAAACAGAAATTACTATTCTAAAAATAGATCAATTTCACATTCGAATTCCAACGTCAGAACAAATAAACTATAATTAAACCATAAATTATAGGTTTGTGTCAACCAAATAGTAAAAAGCTAAAATAAATATCACCGTAATATTATAAAATTGACACAAAAGTAACGCCGTTAGTCGTGTGGGGTATATAATATATATTATTATGTATCCCAGTCAACTTCGGCACGTGTATAATAATAGTAAAAAAATTATTAAATAAAAATAGAAATAAAATTAATTTTGCATACTATATTTATCAGAGGTATATGAAAATTATATTTCTATAATAATTAATAGTATAATTATTTCTTACATTATATTATACATACTTTTTAGTAAAATTATATTTTATTAAAATTTAGATTATGATGTAAAAGTAGGGGAGGCCCGGGCCTACCAGGCCTACCCGCTGGGCACGCCACTGACTATAACTTAACTGAATTACTTATTTATAGTAAATAACTGTAACTTAACTCAGCTACTATAATTTAGTAACTTGATTAGCCCACCTTTGATTCTCATATAATGTTAAAACGAATAAAACGGTTATTATAGGTAGTTAAACTGTAGTCTTTAATATATAATTCTATAGTAATAGTAATACGAGTAAGGGTAATAAATAATAATAATATCGTTTGATAATATTATGTACATATAGATATATTATAAATAGATATAATTATAATATATTATAATGTAATAGATAATATCACAATGAAAAATGAATAATGATAATTCAATGATAATCGAAAAATTTTGAGAAAAAACTATGCTTACGATAGATCATCGTTGTTAATTTATTATTTAAATCTACAAAAAATTATCAATTAGTAAAAAATGTAAATTATTCATTATTATATATCTTATGTGAGAAACCCCAATCAATGTGACAAGAGTACAAAACTTTCTCAAAACGTGTCTAGTACCAATTGTTATATTTGTAACCAAATAATAAAAATTTTAATTTAATATTCACTGAAAATAAAAATTTTCACATAGGTATTTGATATTTTATACATTTATATAATTATATTATTATGTTACACATCAAATTAATTATTATAATATAATATGTTTAGGTAGGTAATATTCATTAATTTAGATTTTTCTGAAAATAAATCAATACGACAATGGATACTAATTAGTAGGGCAGAGGACTTATAGCATTTGCATATTTGTTTTGCACAGCCGTAAAAAAAGGCCAACTATATAGAAAAATGTTTCATGTTACGACAAAGCCAAATCTGTAATTTTATGGTGCATGTTTACATATTTAGACATTTTTCGGTTTTTGAGACATATTTAACTTATATATGGTTTTTGAGGAAATATTTTGAACAATTTATAAAAATAAATATAAAAATATGTAAAATGAAAATTTGAAAAAACATTTAGTTATTCAATGCAATTTTTAAGGTGAAAATATTATTTACTTCGTCCGTAGGTTTTTTTAAAAAAAATTCCAACATATTGGTAATTTTTTTTAGGGTCAGAAGAATGAATTAATAACACGTAATTTATATACATACATTTCAATAAAATTAAGTTAAAAAATTTTGAAAGTTTCATTAAGATTAAGTTTTTATTCATGTGTTATTGGTCGTGGACTAATAATAGTATAGCAAATAAAGTGTATAATTAAATTTAGTTAGTATTTGCAATGTTTCATATTTTAAATATTTTTTATAATTAATCTATATAATAAAATTTTAATATCATAAAAAAAGTGCATATTTTAGAGTTTTTAAGTGCATATTCTAGAGGTTTTAAGTGCATATTTTAGAGTTTTTAAGTGCATAAGTGCTTGCATATTTCGCCTTTTTTTTAGAGCTACAAGTCCTCTGCCCTACTAATTAGTAATGATTAAGGTCAATTAAACAAAATTTCAATGATAATAAAATAAAATTTTTTTACAAAAACAACTTACTTAGAGGCATACTTTCTGTCCTTATATAACTATCAGTATGTATTTTTAATTTATTTAACACACCTATTTATAACACGAAAAACAACAATGTTAATTGTATATCATATAACACATACCTACATATGAAAATAATATGGCTATTTTTATTTCCTAATGATATTATAATAGGTACCAATAAATTAATATAATCAAATTTAATCATTTCTGTTAAAATAATTTTAATTTATTCTTTATTTCCAAAAACTCAAATATGATTTCCGAAAGACTATTTGAATCTATTAAAATTTATAAATACTTAATATATAATATTAATATTTAAAAGTAATAGTTAAGTAGAGACAACTGCTAATATTAATGTATTCGAGATAAGTGTTCTAGATTCAATGTATCACTGTCATATTGTATAAATATTTTTCTAACTAGTATTTTTATTTTTATTTATTTCATCTCTTTTCAACAAAAGTTATTATTAGTAGTAGTAATCCATTATTTTGTGACATAACTATTGACTTCGTTTATAATCTTAACTTACCAAATAAACGACTGTTCATTATATTATTTCTATGACCCCTCCTTCTCGTATTAATTTTTAAGTTACATATTGTACGTATTCTTATCTTCTTTGGGCTCGTCCCGTTATATTAAATAAATAAATAAATAAATATTTCGAGGTTCTCAGTGAAATGAAATGAGGATACAAAATTGTCATAAAGTATTCAAGTTTAAATAAAGTCTTAGATTATTATGTTTAATATTGAACATATTATATTGTAAATAATATTGTATATAAATATAATACATATTTATATACCTACTTACCTCTAGAATAATTTTCGAATGCTATTAAATTTAATTAAATGTTTTTAATTTTATAAATAAATACAATGTTAACATTTACATATTTATTTTTAATTTAATTAACATACAAATATAACTATGAGTGTGGTGTGGTTATGTGTACTGTATAGTAAACATTGTGTTTTACCTAATATCATTCTTCATAATAAATATTAATTTCAAGTCATGTCCTTGGAAACAAGGTTGAATTAGAGAATTACGAAAAACTGACGACAGCACCAATACATTCGACGTATTATAACACAAAATTTGGAATAAAAGACCCCATCTATACTATTTTATAATTGAATGCGTCACATCGACGTCATCTGTCATCAGGACATTCAGCTGTTGGGCTTCGCGGACGCATCAATTAAAGGATATGCGGCGATCGTTTATCTCCGTCTCGTCAATGCCGCCGGTGACGTCTCCGTCTAATTCATCACTTGCAAAACCAAGGTGGCCCCCTTAAAGAGTGCCGTCGCCGACGAATCGCTTTCCATACCTCGCTTGGAATTATGTGGCGCCCTGTTATTTGGCCCTGTTATTTTGCCCAGACACTTCCTCACGTTCAATCCGTGTTGTCCAGTGAAGTATCCATATCTTGTCTGCGAGCGTGGTTCGACTCATCGGTTGTTTTTTCATGGCTAACCTCAGTTACAAAACAATTCAAAATTTCTGTGACCAATCGGATCGCTAAAATACGTCAATTATTACCGGATTGCGTATGGAACTACGTATCAACGCACGACACTCCCGCGGACTTATGCCGAAATTAATGTTTCACATCTTATTAATTGATAAGATGAACTTCGATCAAAATCATTTTTCGAATGTTATAATTTATCATTTCATTAAAATTTTAATCAAAATTCAACACTATCCTTTTTACACATTACACCTGTATAATAGGTACCTTCCCTTGATTTTAGAAGCACAGAATGTATTGGTTTTACAATGATGTGTGTCTTATTTTTATTTATTTATTTTTTTGTTTTTATTTCTGAAAACATTATTACTACTCGAAATAATACTCCGAATTTCACGAATAACATATATTTTTGGTTGAAAATTGGATGTAGTTTGTACTTTATTTAGGTCATTTTTCGAATTTATTAAAATTGACCCCATGCTACAGAAAAACAACGAAAAAATGACATTTTTCACACTGAAATTTCGACGAATGAGACACATCAACTAAATGATAGATGTTTATAATAATAACTAGGGCTGAGGACTTCTAGTTTTTTCATATTTATCTAGAATGGTCGCAGAACAATGTGCGTGATACACAAATATGTTTCATAATATTAAGAGGTTATATCTAACATTTTATTTTTCATATAAATGCATATTTGAGTATATTAGAAAAATTGAGATCATATTACTTTAAAATTTTTCGATATTGGACAAAAGTAGGTATACATTTAGAAAATACGTTGTAGTATTTCACTGTGTAGTGTGAAATACAATTATTTTTGTATATCGAAAAATACAATATATTATAATAATATATACCTAATTATATAATAATACATTATTATTTTAATTTACACTATAATAGATTCTAGTATATTGACAATAAAATTATATTATTTTCGTATAATGAAACAACAAAAATGTGACAGTTTATGCGGGCCGATAAGAAATCAATTAAAAATAATAATAATAATAATTAGTACAAACTATAAATTAATATTTAATTTTCGTATACCTATATTATATTATATAAATGAAGTAATCCAAGTAAAAGATACAGAGTGAAGAATTTTTAAATTAAATAAATAAATAATGTACTAACATTTTGTACTTAATACATTTTTTTAGAGCATATTTTAAACGCATATTTCTTGTTTTTTAAGTGCATAAATGCATACATATTTCAATATAATTAAGTACTAGAAGTCCTCAGTCCTAATAATAACCATAGTGATAATATAATTATTATTGAAACCAAAAGCAACCATCTATAAACAAAAATTTCCACTGTAAATCTTATAATACTTGTTTGAGCACCCACCGTGGTTGGGTCCATCACTTTTTAACCTAACCCGACTTAACCTATCTTCTGACCATAGGCCTTATATAGCTCTGTACATAATTTCGTCGCAATTGGTCCAACAGTTTAGGAATGAATAAAAGACAAACAGAAATTCTTTTATATAATATATAATATAAATTATATATTTATATATATATATAAATATTTCATGAATAAATGCTAAACGTGTATGTACCTGTAAAATGTATTTCAATATCACAATCTCAAGACTCAATTTTTTGTTTAGAGTGGTTTAAAATTGAAATTTCAGTAAAATTTATATTTAAAGTATTTATATGGATTCTTACTGATTCTAGGTTTGTGATGTTGGCATTACTTATGTAGCATAACCTTTAAAGAACCATCTAACATTGTTTATTTAAACTTGTTAGACGTTAACTTTGTTAACTTTGTTAGAAAACTTTCTAACAACGTCTAACAAGTTTAAACAAATAATGTTAGATGGTTCTTAAAAGGTTATGCTACATAAGTAATGTCAAATTCACAAACCTGATTCTTACTATTATATTTCAATATTTTACAATAATAATAAATAAATTTGACAAACATTTTTATGATATGGGCATTTAGGTAACAAGGGATATTAATATTTTATGAGCATTTATATTGAACTTAGAGACTTGAAAATTTTATAGGGTGCTCATTAATGTACTATATGTAAATCTTTATGGTCCCTAAATGTGTAATAAAATTTTTCGTTTAATAAAAAATATCAAAATTTTAATCAATACCTACATTATCTAACTGAACTTCGCTCAGAATCGTTATTTCGAATTCAATGGTTTATAATTGCATTCTAATTCTAATTAAAATTAAACACTATGATTAGTACACCTATAACCTTTCGGCAGCAGTATCCCTTCTATTGCTTTTTATTATTAATTTTAAACACCTACAAAATTATTAATACTTGAAATTTTTCTAATATTTTGGAAATACTTTTACTAATATGTAAGTAGTAAGTATGCTACAAGAAAAGTCCTATATTTTATAGAAAAATTACGTAACGAGTTTAAATATTTACCACATGTATATAAATATATATATTACCTAAAACCTAAGTGAATACACAATAAAATTTTCAAGTATCTAACTTCAAAATTGCCCGAGTTATCGTAAAATATTAAAATCAAATTTTTTGAAATTTCAGTTTTCGTGAAAAATGCCGATTTTTCGTCATGTTTTCTACTGCTTAGGTTCAATTTTGATAAATTCAAAAAATGACCTAAATAAAGTACCAACTACACCCATTTTCAAACCGGAAACATATGCTGTTGGTAAAAATCAGAGCATTATTTCGGGTAGTAATAGTGTTTTCAGACATAAAAAAAAATAATAATAACACACATCATTGTAAAACCAATAGATTTTTGCTCAAAATGTAATATGCATATTAACTAATATATTTATATAAAAATAAAAATTAAATAAAAATTGTTATAAATGTTATAAATTTTTTATTGATTACTTACTTCTAATTGTTCCTTCTGCTTGTTCCTTGGACATTATTATATGATGATTATCTAAATTAACATTTAATTAACAAGTTATAATGACAGCCAATTAATTTCCACATTTAAATAAAATAATATACTTGTGATTATTTTCATATATTTTATTAAAAACCTAAATCACAAAATTCATACTTAATAATAATATACATTGGTATTTCAACAACAATGTTATCATCTTCAGCGAGTATCATGATTAAGTATCAATTTTATGATTTTGGTTTTTAATAAAGTATTATAATTTTTAAAGTAAAATAATATCATTAATATTCTAAATTTGGTCCCAACCTTCTTTGTATGATATCAAAATATTCAAACATTTCATAGTACAATAAAATTGGAAAAAGAGATAAATAATATTAATATTTAAGCAAAATATTTTATCTTTGTTTTATATTTTCTGAACAATTTAATAATCCATAATAATACAAAAATACAAAATTTAGCCAATTTTCTTTCTTATTTCTTAAACTGAAAAATAGAAATTCTCAATATAATAATTACAAATTTTATATTATATATCTACATAATATAGATTCTTATATATCGTTATATAACTTCTATACCTATCGTTTCAATTTTTTCATTAAATTTTTTTTTTTATAATCATTATTTAACGAATTTTTTTCCGTTTCACCCGATAAAAATGTAATATTACGATCGAAGTTTGATGTAAACAGCAATCAGTAACTGTGTCCATCAATAAGCACAAGGAAGTTTCAATATTTTAGAATCATTTGTTTCATGGCGATTGTCATGTAAAGTAGTTGGAGTGAAATTGATTGCATGAAAATTAAATAAATTGAAACTAAAATTTGACAATTTATTATATTTTAGACGTTTTTACCACAGTTGAAATGAGCATCACATTTTACTCCAGATGTTTTTAGAACATGTCAAGAAAATGACATAGCCTTTGTTTGTTTCCACCTAATTCTACTTATCTTTATCAACCATTAGATGTCTGTTTTTTTTTACCTTTTAAAGGGTCCTGGAGGAATATTATTTATAAATTTAAAATGACATAAAAATGCAAAAAGTATTCCAAAATGTGATTTTCCTTGTTTATTAAATGAATATTTGAACAAAATGAATTTGGATATAAAAAACAATACATATTATGATAAAATTTTTAAAAAAACTTGGTAAGTGGTTTTAAATTTTTAATGCAACTGGGATTGTGCCATTTAATCCAGGTATTGTTTTAAGAAGATTACCAGATTACATTGACAATCATGTTGAAGATAATTTGATACAATTTCTAAAAGAACAAAGGTTTTCAAATTCTACCCAGGTTGTATGCAGAAGAAATAAACACTTACGCGTAGCACCTGGAGTAAGTGTGACTACTAATGACAGTGATGAAGAAACTATAATAATATTCATAATTAAGATTCTATAAATAGGTATAGGAAACTATTTATTGGTTACAGTGAAATCAACCTGACGTCAATGTACTATACCTATATAAATATGCCGTTTTAGTTACGAAAAAAAATTGGTCAACATGACAACATGAACCAGAATTTAATGGGTTTAAATCTATAGATAATTACCATTCAACATTTTAATTAATTGATAATGATATTTTTACAGTTAGATTTGATGATATAATATCCCTATTACCTGAACCACAGGTTATATCTACTCGTGGTAGATCTAAATCTAAATACCAATTCCCTGATAGTGTAAATATGCAAGAAGCTTAATTAAATTACCAAGAAATTATTAAAAAGACTAAACATTTTTTTTTTTTTTGCTATTAATATTGTAATTTTATAATTAGGTACCTATTCAATGTGAGACTAGTCAAGAAGACTGGAAAATTTATTATGTTATAATCTTTATTATTTTGTTTTATGAGTTAAATTTATTTTAATATTTGTTTATTAATGTTATAATATAGCATGTTATAATCTAAACTGCTTAATCAAAAAGACTGTTCAATATCTTATTGGGTAATTAGTTTTATTGTTATAGGTATTTATAAGCTTAATTTATTCTTAAAATAGAAACCTAATCAAGAAGACTGAGAAAATAGTTATGTTTATTGTTTTTTTCTAAATAAATATAAGTTTTACCTATTTCATTTGTTTTATAATTTATAATTATTAAATTAATTATATCTACACTAGTAAAACTACTAAATAAGTAACTCATGGCTTTAAAGTTCAAAAGATAAAATAATTCAATATAGATTGAAAAAAAGTACAATTGTCTGTTTATTAAGAAAAGTATATTTAATTAGTAACTATTTATTTTTTTATTAGATCAATTTAACCCCAAAACTTAAAACATAAATATCTCTAAAACTAGGTACTGAACAGATTTTGATATGGGTTAAGATTGATCACTTTAGTGAATAAACGCATGTTTATATGAATTTTTAGGAGGGGTATCAAAGTCACCCCAAATAAGGTGTGAGATTGATCATTATTTAAATTAATTAAAAATAGAGTAAAAATAGACTACAAATATTTGGTTGATAAAAAATGTTTACTAATAATTTACACTAATTAATAACTAATAATTAATAATTAAATACTATAAATATTAGTAAGTTATTTATAAAATAGAAGAAAAAAAATTATGATCATAGTGACCCCCTATATTAATAGTGACCCCCTATATATTAATAATTACAATTTTTATAGAAAAGATGAAACTGCAAGAAATTATTGTAAAATAAATAAATAATTGTTGATCATAAATATAGATTTATAAATTATAGTTAGGTTAATACTCTATTTAGTTCCTTGGTCATATCATTATCCTATATCATTATATTTTTATGATTATTATTTTTATTTTATTAATATTGTATTAATAAAAATTACTTACCAGGCCTAATTAAATAAAAAGTGTTTTTTTTATCTAAATTAAAAAATTATACTTACTTATTTAGTTATACGTAAAAATATATTAAATTATTTGTTTCTTTGACGTTATATACCTATAACTCTTACTTTTTACTTGTAATAAGGTCTAATAATAAACTCATACTATAATTTTCTCAGAAATTATACCAATTATTATTCATTTTTATATACTTAATAATGTGTGTAAAATTAATACCTAATTCGTTCTTATTTATAAAATCATTAAATACTATTAATGTCAAATTTGCAAATATCGTATATAGAGATATACTCGTATAATAACTGAAACGATTTGAACAAATGAACTGATATAATTTTTTTTTATATAATAGAAAATATTTATTCCTGGACATATTAATAAATATATAAAAATTTAAAAAGTTTGTATGGTGCACCTACATATAATTAATATGATATTATACATTGAGTAATATTTCATAAATATGTGATTACGATTTTTTAGTCAACTAATTAAAAAAGTTTTTAATATTATAACACAAAAAATTTTCTAAATTAAATTAATATATATGAATAGGTATAAAGTCTAAAAATAAGCCTCTGAATTATATATTAAGCAACATATCATGTATCGTAATAAGTATAATAGTTTCAATTTCAAATAAATCGAAAATAAAATAAAAATTATATACCTAACACACAGTGCCGGCGCGAGGGGTGTGCAGAAAGTGCAATCGCACAGGGCCTCGCACTTATGGGTCATTTTTGAGGCCTCGCGTTTTTATGAGGTACCTCCCAAAATTATCAACAATTTAATTAACAATTCTGATAGCTTCTGCAGGGGCAGAAAGAAACTTTTCTAAATTAAAGTTAATAAAAAATTTTCTAAGAAATAGTTTGTCACAATTTAAATTAGCTGGTTTAGCAATAATTTTCATAGAAAGTGAAATTGGGGACAGTTTAAACTAAGGAAATATTCTAGATACTTTTGCGGCACAGAAAGCAAGAAATTTTTTTTTTTAATTTAACAATTATATATATAGTCACCATTATAAGTTTATTATTATGTTTCTTTCTGTTAATCAGTTTTTAGTTTTCAGTTATAATATGTTTATTAATATACTTCATTCTAATTTTTTTAGATTCTGAGCGAAGCGAAGAATGTATTGGTTTTACAATGATGTGTGATTATTTTTTGTTTTTTTTTTTTTTTTTTTTTTATGTCTGTGTACAAAAATACTACCCGAAATAATGCTCCGATTTTCACGAATAGGGTATGTTTCCGGTAGCAAAGTGGACGTAGTTGGTACTTTACTTAGGTCATTTTTTGAATTTCTCAAAATTGACGCTATGCGGTAGAAAAAACGGCGAAAAAATGACGAAAAAACTGCATTTTTCGCGAAAAATGAAATTTCGACGAATTCGATTTCTATATTTCACGATAACTCAGGCAATTTTTAAGATAGAGACCTGAAATTTTTTTTGGATGTTCACATAGCTACTATATATATGTGGTACAATTTTGGAACCGTTACATTAATTTTTCTCCAAAATATAGGACTTTGAATATTTCGTAAAATTCACGTTTTTACGTATATAATGTGTGATAAAATTGTCAATTTTGGGTATTTTAGTCTGAAAATTTTACTGAAGTATACTTACATATTACTTAACATCATACTAAAATATTAGAAAAATCCATTGTCAAAACTTTTTTTTATAGCCGTTTTAAGTTGATATTTTTAGGAAAACGAAAATTTTAGAATCCATACATATAAATAAATATTCTGAAAACACTTTTACTACCCGAAATAATGCTTCGATTTTCACGAATAGAGAGTTTCAGATGTAAAAGTGGATGTAGATGGTACTTTATTTAGGTCATTTTTCGAATTTCTCAAAATTGACTATAAGCGGTAGAAAAAACTTCGAAAAAATGACGAAAAAACGGCATTTTTCACGAAAAATGAAATTTTGACGAATTCAATTTCTATATTTCACGATAACTCGGGCAATTTTTAAGTTAGAGACTTGAAAATTTTTTTGGGTGTTCACATAGCTATTATATATATGTGGTAAAATTTGGGAACCGTTTTTTAAATTTTTTTACTAAATATAGGACTTCGAATATTTCGTAAATTTATCGTTTTTACGTATATAATGTTTGATAAAATTGGTAATTTTTGGTATTAGGGTCTGAAAATTTTACTGAAGTATACTTACATATTACTTAACATCATACTAAAATATTAGAAAAATCCCTAATCTCAATTTTTTTTTATAGCTGTTTTAAATTGATATTTTTAGTTCAAACGAAAATTATAATCTGACTGAACTTCGCTCAGAATCGTTTTTTCGAATGCAATGGTTTATCATTGCATTCAAATTCTAAGTAAAATTAAACGCTATGATCCGCACACCTGTATCCTGTGCGGCAGGAGTATCAGCTCATCTTTTTTATTTTCAATTCAATAAATCATGGAATCAGACTGTGTAATATATTATATAAAATTATAAATGTTACTATTACGAGTATATAAATGTGATGAAAATATAAAATACACGTATTTAATAAAAAAAAAAAAAAAAAAAAGAGCTGAAAAAACGATTCTGAGCGAAGTTCAGTCAGATTATAATTTTCGTTTGAACTAAAAATATCAATTTAAAACAGCTATAAAAAAAAATTGAGACTAGAGATTATTCTAATATTTTGATATTATGTTAAGTCATATTTAAGTATACTTCAGTAAAATTTTCATACCTTAATCACTAAAATTGCCAATTTTATCAAACATTATATATGTAAAAACGAGAATTTTACGAAATATTCAAAGTCCTATATTTTATAGAAAAATTAACGTAACGAATCCAAAATTTCACCACATATATATAATAGCTATGTGAACACTTAATTAAATTTTCATGTCTCTAACTTAAAAATTGCTTGAGTTATCGTGAAATATTAAAATCGAATTCGTCGAAATTTCAGTTTTCATGAAATATAACGTTTATTCGTCATTTTTTCGTCGTTTTTTCTACCGCTTAGGGTCAATTTTGAGAAATTTGAAAAATGACCTAAATAAAGTTTCAACTACATCCAAATACTACTGGAAACATATGCTATTCTTGATAATCGGAGCATTATATCTGGTCGTAAAAGTGTTTTCAGACATAAAAAAAAAGAAACACATCATTGTAAAACCAATCGCTTCGCTCAGAATCGAAAATGGTTTTTTTTATATACAAAGCTAAAAAATTTGAAATCTGCGAATAAAATATAGTAATTTGGATTTAGGTTTGGGGGCAAGCGTTTATAATTTGCACAGGGCCTCGCAAATCATAGCGCCGGCATTGCTAACACATTTATTTATGTTTACAAATTACTTGAGAAAATTTAAAAAAAATATCAATATAATATATTTATATGTGATTAATATGTGACTCTTGATTATCATCACACACCTTATGTTGCATGATACATTAATTATTGTACATGTCCCTTAATTCATAAATAGCATATAGGTACTGATTATTTCATTTAATTTGATTTGTAGCTCAATAAGGAATATTTATTTATATTTAAAAGATTATAATTTTCCACTAGAGGGTATCCACACTGGTGGTCCTCCATCCTCACGCCATTTCAAGTTATGTTTTTTTTTCCTTTTATTATCAAATTTACTTATTGTATTGTATATAAATATTACAGATTGTAAATATTCTATTTTATCAAAAAAAAAAAAAAAAAAGATTATAAGGCGTTGGAATGTCGCAAATATACTAACGAAAAGACGGATGGTGTACAAAATTTGACGAAGTCAGAAAAACCAGACAATATCAGCGTCTTATCGATAACTCTACTCGCGCAATAGGTACAATAAAATAAAAGTAAGCGGTAAGCTGTAAGGAGCGTCCTCAGTTCCTCACTATACCAATCGGCAAGTCCTAGTGAAAAAGCCCAATTGGCCACTTCGAAATCGGCATGCGTCCACACATATTTTTTTCAGTAACGTTCGGTATTAGGTTTATGAGTAGTAAGAAAGATATTATTTTGGTAGTTGCAGTTGCTTTATTTATTGATTATTAATTATTATATACAATATACATGTACACAAAAAAGCGATTTTGACCGAGCTTAAAAAATCAAAAAATTTATAGTGCCAGTGATTTGATAAAAGAATTAATTTTGGACAATGTGGACGAATTAGATTTAGAAAATCGATGTCATGTGGGTTTTAGAAATTTTAGAAACTCCATTTTAAAAAAAAAAAAAGATGTTTTAAATAACAATTTTTAAAAAAAATGAAATAAGTGGACTACAATAAAAGTTTTGGTTACTATAAAAGTATAAACACCAAATGCCGACTGAGAATGAGCCGAAAAGCGTCTTCACTAAGTATCTCAATTCGGTTTCCTTTGATGTAAACCGCCAACGCGCGGGTTACGATCGGCAACGTGTTCGGCCTGATAACGAAGCCGACAGTCACGTCTACACTAGTATAGCTTTGCCGTATCAGACCCCTTTGCCAATCGGTCTTATCATGATATAAACAATAATAATGTCGTATAGGTCGTATGTCAGCTACAGCAAAATCTACGTTATTATCTTTACTAAATTTATTAATTTCGCTTACTGAATATTAACTTTGGATATAAATAACACATTATAAAATCGTATGCGTTAGAATGTCGTCTATAACCCTATATTATAGCTAGTGTCACTTACAGCGAATAATCGTTTAACTGACGAATATTATATATTATATTATTTATTGTTTTATTTATAAAATACCTAAATAAATTCGTCAAAAATCTTTATAAAATAATAATCAAATCAATTTTTGTTTCCATACCATTATCAATAAACCATCCATAATATCTTATAAACTTATATATTATAGGTAATAATATTTAATAAATTAAAATTTACTTTTAAATTTTTTTTGTTCATCGTTACACAAAACATAAAGATCTAAAATATTAAATAATAATAATATGATATTCGATTACTCAACAATATAATATTTTATAATACAGGTACAAGTAATTAATATTTTAGCATTATAATTTATCTACTAAAATTAACCGTATTTGCATAAACATAATAATATCGTATGAATTAATATGGATAAATTACGTTTATTATGACTGCTTAAATAAAAAAAAAAAATACATAATACAACCACGGAAAAGATAATAGTGATGATTTAGGATAATGTTATTGTCATATAATTAAGATTTGAATGCAATAATAAAGCATCGCATTCGAAAAAATATTTTGATCGAAAATGAATAAATACAGGTATATATATACGAGTTTATATATATTAATTCTGTATAAGTAATTTATAATTATTAATTTAAAATATTTTATTATTACCTAATTTATTTGTGTTACGGTAAATTGTCACGTAGGTACAATCATTATTTTACCAAGAACAATTGTTATACCGAAATAATTAATAACAAGATGTTTATACAGATGTTATTATTACATTGTTATATATAGAAATGCATACAAATTTTGATTCTAATTCGTTTAACTAAAATAATATAATATTATGATTTATGATATATTCTTCCATATTCATGTAAAATGTTTTAAAATTCAATAGAATTGTAAGCTACCTACTTTTTTTAGAATTTATGCAAAGTCCATTCCAAAATTTAAAAAAGGCGAAAGTTCTGAAAACATTTTCTATAACTCCCTACAATCCAAACTACCAAAAATTGACATTTCTATTTTTTTTTCAATACATGGGCGCCCATGGAAGGGCATGATGGGGCATCTTGAAAATAAAATATACTTGTAATTTTAATAAATTGAAACTCAATAATATACCTAAGTATTAAAATTGGAACACGATTGTTATTGTATTGGAGAATTTTAAAATACAATTTCAACTATTTTTGTCATTATAAAGATACCTAAATCATTATATATATATTATAATGAACGAAGCTACATTTAGAGAATTGTTTTTGCCCCCTCTTGAAATTCCATCTATATGGGCGCTCATACAAATAATTACCGCAAATTTGTAAAAAACAATTCCTAAGAAATTAAATGTTGAATAAAAATGTGTTTTTATTACATAGGTATAATATCAATTTCTAATTTTAATAATTATGTAACAGTACTATTCAGTAGAGTAGAGTAATTAATAGGATGATAAGGGAATATATCAATCCCAGATCTATATACTCCTACTCGCATATAATCATATTATATTTGTTAAGTTATCACTTTTTAATAAAATACATCTCGTGGAAAAATAACTGTATTATACTTTTTAAATAATGTAAAAATTAAAGCTAGGTTATATAAAAAAGTTTATTTTTATATAAACATATTTATAGTGTGACTCTCTCTTGTTTCCTGAAAATTAGAAAATTTTCGTTTCATTGAAAAATGAAATTTTCTACATCATTTATCGAAATTATTTAAACTATTATATCACAAAATATCACATTTATTTTATTAACAATAATATAATATAATCAGTGGCGTACCGAGAGGGGGTGGGTTAATGGGTGTTTAACCCCCCAACAAAAATAGATTGTCTTCAAATTTTATTAAAAATTTAATAAAGATCAATAATACTTGGACTTAAATTGTAAATTTTTTAATATATTTTGATTAACCCCCCCCCCTGCCCTATGAAATAATTCTGCGTACGACACTGAATATAATAGACATAAAAAGATATTGATAACTGTGTACTGCGCGTATCCTTCATAATATACAGTTTAATACAAAATAAAATTAATTAATTATATTTATAAAATAATTTTTATATACTATAGTATAAGACGTAATAATAGTAAACATTTTTTGCGCCTAATTTTAATTTTTATTATTGTAATTAATATTTAGTGTTAACGACCTTAAATTATAAATCTTATAGAAAAGTAGGATTTTTTTTTATATATGCTACTATATATTATATTAAATTTTAATTCCAACAATTTTACATTCCTCAGATTATTGCTAGGGTTTTTATTTAGTAAAATTTTAACCCGGTTTTGATAGTAATTAAAAGACGATTTAGGATTAGATGAGAGGAGATCGTCCTATTTATTTGTATTAGAGTTTTAGCATGTTAAATATATTTTATATTAATACAATTTTATAATAATATATTAAAGTAATAAGTATTTTATTTTATTCAGCTGCATTGAGTATATAAAATTACTCCAAGAAAAATTCCTAAATACGTTACTGAGTACCAAGTACCGTATAATTTTCTTAATGGTACTGGCAAAATTTTCCATTCATTATCTAATCATTTCAAAGTTTTCTCTATATGATTCATAATGAACAATTATTATTTATTAATACTAAATAATACATTTATTAAATTTTAATGTAATCCAAATTACTTACCATCAATTAATGCATAAAATTTATTTAATTCTTTATCATTCAAATTCACATAACAACCTTTGAAAAATAATATTTCGTATTTTATTATACACCTTCGTCATTTGAATAAAATAATCAACAATAAATGGAGGAGTATTTGCATAAAATTGAATATTTAATTTCATTCCACAAATATCGCAGAAAATTTCAAAAATATTCAAAAAATATGATGTGAACATAGTCTCATCGAGAAATAATAATCTCATGAGTCTATTGGGAACACAAAAGACAAAATAACTGAAACCGAAAAATCAGAAATACATCAAATTCAATGTGAAGATTGCGATAAATGTTATATTGGCCAAACAAGAAGGAATATAGGCATAATATTTAAAGAACACATCAGAAACATGAAGAATCAAGAAGCAGATAAGTCTCCCATAGCAGAACACTTTTTAGAATTTAATCCTAATATTAACACAATCAAATTATTAAAACAAGTCGCAAATAATCAAAAATTAAATATAAGAGACGCTATTGAAATGTCAAAAAAAAAAGATGAGCTGATACTCCTGCCGCACAGGATACAGGTGTGCGAATCATAGCGTTTAATTTTAATTAGAATTTGAATGCAATGATAAACCATTGCATTCGAAAAAACGATTCTGAGCGAAGTTCAGTCAGATTATAATTTTCGTTTGAACTAAAAATAACAACTTAAAACAGCTATAAAAAAAAATTGAGATTAGGGATTTTTCTAATATTTTAGTATGATGTTAAGTAATATATAAGTATACTTCAGTAAAATTTTCAGACCAAAATACCAAAAATTGCAAATTTTATCAAACATTATATACGTAAAAACGTGAATTTTACGAAACATTCAAAGTCCTATATTTTGTAGGAAAACTAACATAACGGTTCCAAAATTTTACCACATATATATATTAGGTATGTGAATACCCAAAAAAAATTTCAAGTATCTATCTTTAAAATTGCCTGAGTTATCGTGAAATATTGAAATCGAAATCGTCGAAATTTCATTTTTTCGCCGTTTTTTCTACCGCTTAGGGTCAATTTTGAGAAATTCGAAGTAAAGTACCAACTAGATCCACTTTGCTACCGGAAACATACCCTATTCGTGATAATCTGAGCATTATTTCGGGTAGTAAAAATGTTAATAGAATAAAAAAACAAAAAAAACACACATCATTGTAAAACCAATACATTCTTCGCTTCGCTCAGAATCTAAAATAATCTGTTAAATTGGGATTTAATTTCATTACAAAATAATATGTTAAAACTGCTACCATAATAATTAATATAATTAAACCGCCAGGACACTCATCGTGTGATGACGTCATGCGCGGGGAAAGGGGAACGCACACTATATAAAGGAAAATGTACACGCTAATAACGATCAGTATCCATGTTTTGCACTGAAGATGATAACTTAGTTATTGAAATACGTATTTGCTTAAAATAAAAGTAAATTTTTGTGGATTTGGGTTTTTATTTAATATAAATTGAATACTTAATTTTATCTATAATTATTTATTTTTTAATTAAGTGAAACAAGCAGGTTACAAGAGAATAGGGTGTACCTACCATCAATATTAAATTGGCGTCTATATTCAGTGAAATTCCAATTATTTTATCTACTTGAAACTTCAGTATTCTAATATAATAGATTTGAAAAGAGTCTGTCATTAAGAGAAATAAATATACCTAGTACATAGTTACTGTCGTCTAATCGTATACGAGTTATATTCATTGGTGTCGAATCATAAAATCAGGACGCACCCTCACCAATAGTCTATAGTTAGCCCGATTATTTTTTTAAATTTTAGGATAATGTATTTTTATATTGTTAGGTTGGCCGAGGGATTATTATATATTTTGAATAAAATAAATAATCCCACAATTAATCAAAAATGTATATTATAACAAACACAAAAAAATAATTATATATATAATATATATATATAATCGTACACAGACTGGTAGCAAGGATTTTTTTTTTGTGGGGGGAGGGGGTTAAAAATTATTTCAATTTACATTAATACAGAAAACTAAAATTATATTATTTAATTCTAAATAATAATAATTTAATAATATATCAATTAATATTTAACAGTAATTAAAAATTTCGGAGGTGGGTCCGGACCCCATGGACCTTCTCCCTGAATACGTAACTGATCGTACAAACGTTACATTTCTAAAGTCGTCATTCGAAACTAGTGGCATACTTACTCTGACTACGGACAAGGACAACGAACGACTCACGCGCAAAACGAAACTACTCGTTTTAACATCATTAATAAATTTAACAAGTACCTAATAATAATTATTGCAATGGACATTCTCGATTTTCGGTCTGAACACCTTATCGATCGTAATATTATAGGAAAACTGGTCACCATACAATGTACCGTAATATTTGAACCAAACCAAACAGAGCCTTTAAGCTTTAAGGAGTTCCAAAGCGAATCTATCATTTAATTAAGGACAACTACATTCAATGAACCAAAGAATGTCAAACTACAGTGGATGGCCCTAGCAACGAATTTATAAATAAATAAAGTGTAACGTGATTGTGCAAACTCATAATTATCTTTTCACTATAGGTATATAGTAGAACTATGTGCTTTACTTATTTGTGAATTAAATTTAAATAAGTACTGGTATATAAATTTATATATATATATATATTATTTATTAATAATATCTTACCAGTTTATAAAATAAAATACAATTTACAATACAAAAAGGTAAAAAGGTAAAAATTATAAAATATCATGTCTCTTTACTTATTTAAATGTACATACAAGAATTAAATGGAACATTCTGGAATACCGCATAATTTCTGTCTATATAATCTTGACTTCTTTCATACGTAGTATGATTCGGAAAATTTAATAACTCTATAAATAATAAAATAATATAAAAATAAAATTGTATTATATTTTTACATTAGTAGTTCAATAAGAATTTATAATAAAAAAATGTAAATATATTAAATAGTAAGTATAATATATAAAATTTTAGTAGTTATATCATCAAAAATGTATTATATATTAGAAACTATAATAGTAACGCCAATGTGATATAAACATATAAACCATTTTAGTTGCATCAGTGTTTAGTTCATAAAAATGTAAAAAATATCAATCCTTTAAAATTGTTCGACTCAAAATTTAATAGTTTAATACCTAGGTATATAAAAAATGAAGTATATATCTATATGATATGATATCAAACCATTCCAAACCTATCCTACGTCTGCTAATACATTTTTATAATTTATATTATATAATTATATATATATACTCGTATATAAAGGTACATAAACTTATCACTTTAGAAAAAATAAATAATATATCAAAAATTAAATCAAATAATCTATATAAATAAAATGTAATTACATGATTGAAATGATAATAATAAATGAAGAATATTTTAGTTATAATTATATTATTATCATAAAAATGTATACAATTTACAAGGATACATCGTAATAATATGATATATTATGTCATATGCAATTAATACGTGAATTTGTATAACCATCAACACACTAAATTCATATAAATATTTTTGATTTATACAAAAATTATAGTTAGTCACACTGTGACTACTGACTATAATTTATTATTAAATACATAGACATGTAAATTATTATTTTCCCTTTCTATCACTCTATCTAATTATTTAAAAAAAAAAAAAAAATAGTCCATTAGCTTACAGGAATATATTATAATAAAATAAAAATGGATTATAAAAGGCCTTCAATAAGCTATGTTTATATTCTTATTGTTACCCCGAACGGTAAAAGGCAAAAAACATCATAAATTAAATTAATTCAACGAGCATTCTTCAACAATTGTTCGTATCAGTGTATCACGATAGTTCGATAATCACCATACTCATAGAATAATATATATAATAATACTTTAATAATATTGTCTACATGTTTGTCATGGTAATCGCGGGTGAAATATAAAATAATTCCATACGGTCAAACTAAATCTGAATAATCGCGAAACCTGCTTCGACAATATGTCAGTGAAATAATCCTCATTTAAGTCGGGTATAAAAAAAATATAGAAAACTCACGAATAAAATGTAGGTAAGAAATAAATACCCAGTGTCCTTGTATTAATTATATTTTTGTAAAAGTATAATATTATGCTTTTTAAAAGCAAATAATATTGTAGAAACTGGCTATATATTTCTTACATAAAATATTCTACAAGTAACTCATATCACCAAAACATCACAAATAAAAATTTAAATCGAAATAACGTGGAGAAATTAATGGAAAAAACCTCGGAAAAAACGATATAAAATTTTTACTTTTAATGTAAAAAGAAGTAGAATTTGATAATAAAAAGAAGTTCAATACTTACCAACAATATATTTTACGGATTTCGAATATTTTATATTAATAAAAATCAATATAAAATAAGCAATATAAAATCTAAAATTGATTAAAAACATTTTATTAAAAATAGTATAAACTGCAACTAAAACAGAATGTATTGAATATAAATTTTACATACTTAATACAATCATTTTATATGAATTAATTATATTTGTTTTTATATTTATAACTTTTTTAATAATAGCTATATTATGTAATTATGTAAACAATAATATTATATTAATTCATATCGTAAAACAAAACACATTTGTAAAACAAATGTTATTAAATAACCGCCATTAAACTATATTTGTATGAAATGTAATTTTGTTTTAAAAAATGAACAAAATCTATCCGTTTCACAAAACGAAAAATTACGTGACATAAATAAGGTAAAGTAGGTACTTAAATAAATTGCAATACTAATGAAGACAAAATACAAATAAATAAATATACAAAAGTCCCATCATGTATGTAGTTGTTAATAACTTTTGATCTATTACATATTTCAAATTTTGAGCGAATCGAAAATGTATTTTTTTTTTTTATGTCTGAAGACACATTTACTGAAATAATGCTCCGATTTTCATGAATAGCCTATGTTTCCGGTTGAAAAGTGGATGTAGTTGGTACTTTAATTAGGTCATTTTAAGAATTTCTCAAAATTGACTCTATGACGAAAAAACGGCATTTTTCACGAAAACTGAAATTTCGACGAATTAAATTTCAATATTTCACGAGAACTCTAGAGATATGGAACTTAGAGAATTTATAATTATATTGGATATTCAAATAGGTACTATATATTATATGTGATGAAATTTTAAAATAGTTACATTAACTTATCTAAAAAAAAAGGACATTGAATTTTTCGTAAAATTCTCGTTTTTATGTATATAGGTAATGTTTAATAAAATTGGCAATTTTGAGCTTTTAAGTCTAAAAATTTTACTAAAGTATACTCACATATTGCTTAACATGATATTGAAATATTAGAAAAATTCCAAGTCTCAATTTTTAGGTTTTATTTTTATAGTTGATATATTTAGTTAAACGAAAATCTTCGAATCCAAACAAGTATTCTTCATATTATTTCTCAATACTTTTACAATAAAAATTAACAGAAAAGCTAAAAAATTTGGAAAAATTTTGAAAATTGTATTGAAGCATAGGTACTGTTATATACAATATACTCATAGCCGTGCTAAGGGGGGGGCAAAAGGGGCAAATGCCCTAGGGCGCCAAAGATACTGAAAATTTTAGGGGCGCCAAAAATATAGATGATACGAGTATATTTAATTTTAGATTCTGAGCGAAGCGAAGAATGTATTGGTTTTACAATGATAATGATGTGTGTCTTTTTTTTTACTACTCAAAATAATGATCCGGTTTTCACGAATAACATGTTTCCGGTTGGAAAGTGCCAAAGTGGATGTAGTTGGTACTTTATTTAGGTCATTTTTCGAATTTTTCAAAATTGACACTAAGCTATAGAAAAAACAACGAAAAACGACATTTTTCACGAATACTGAAATTTCGACGAATCCGATTTCAATATTTCATGATAACTCAGGCAATTTTGAAGTTAAAGACTTGAAATTTTTTTTTGTTTCCATATAGAGCTACTATATTACTCGTATGTGGTAAAATTTTGGAACCGTTACGTTAATTTTACTACAAAATATAGGACTTTGAATACTTCGTAAAATTATCGTTTTTATGTATATGTATGTTTAATAAAATTGGCAATTTTTGGTACTAATAGGTCTTAAAATTATACTGAAGTATATATGTATATTACTTAATATCATATCAAAATATTAGAAAAACTTCTAGTCACAATTTTTTTTTTATTGCTGTTTTAAGTTGATATTTTTAGTTCAAACGAATCCATACGAATATTCTTCTTATTATTTCTCAATACTTTTCTCAATAAAAATTAATAGAAAATTTTTGAAAATTTCATTGAAGTATATCTTAACGTATTTTCGTAATATTAAGAAATTCTCATCACTCAATTTTCTAAGCGGTAGAAACGACCAAAAAATGAAAAAATGATTTATAAAAAAGACGAGCTGATACTCCTATACATATAGGAACCATATGGGTACACATATATATATATATATATATATATACTATATTATAGTACACTAATATGAACACCCTATAAAATTTTCTAGACAATAACTTTAAAATTGCCCAATTTATCGTTAAATATTGAAATCGAATTCGTCGAAATTTCAGTTTTCGTGAAAAATACCTACCTAACCTAACCGTTTTTTCGTCGTTTTTTCTACCGCATAGGGTCATTTTGAAAATTTTTAAAAACGACATAAATAAAGTACTAACTACATCCAATTTACTACTGAAAAACTATACTATTCCTAAATAGGTATCGGAACATTATTTCTAGTTGAAAAAATATCTTCATACATAGCATTATTTCTGGTTGAAAAAATCAGATTTACATAAAAATAAGAAAAATCCAATAAATACTTTAAAATTGAGACAATATTCTAATATTTTGAAACGATATTAAGTAATATGTAAGTATACTACAGTAAAATTTTCAGACCTAAATGCCCAAAAATGCCAATCTTATCAAACGTTATATACGTAAAAACGTGAATTTTACGAAATATTCAAAGTCCTATAATTTGTAGAAAAATTAACTAAACAGTTCCAAAAATTTACCAAATATAAATAGTAGCTATCTGAACACCGAAAAAACGTTTTGAGTCTCTATCTTCAAAATTGCAGTTATATTGAAGTATTGAAATCGAATTCGTCAAAATTTCAGTTTACGTGAAGAGAATTTCTTAATATTTCGGAAATACGTTAAGATATATATCAGTATGTTTCAATAAAATTTCAAAAAGTTTCTTATTTAAGAATATTCGTATAGATTCGTTTGACATAAAATTATCAACTTAAAACAGCTATAAAAAAAATTAAGACTAGAGATTTTTCTAATATTTTGATATGATGTTATGTAATATGTATATATACTTGAATACTTCAGTAAAATTGTCAGACCTTAAATACCAAGAATTATCAATTTTATCAAACATTATATACATAAAAACAAGAATTTTACGAAATATTCAAAGTCCTATATTTTGTAGAAAATTATCGTAACAATTCCAAAATTTTACCGCATATATATATATAGTAGCTATATGAACACCAAAAAAAATTTCAACTCTCTAACTTCAAAATTGCCTGAGTAATCGTGAAATATTGAAATCGAATTCGTCGACATTTCAGTTTTCGAGAAAAATGCCGTTTATATAATAATTATATAGGTAAAGATTTGTTTTCAATAGGGGCGCCAAAATATAATTGCCCTAGGGCGTTAATGAAGGTTAGCACGGCACTGAATATACTTAACGTATTTCCAAAATATTAAGAAAATCTCAAGTCTCAATTTCTTTTTACAGGTGTTTAAAGTTGAAATTTCACTCAAATCGACATTTAAAGTACCTATTTATATGGATTCTTTCTATTATATTTCAATATTTTACTATAATGTTAAATAAAATTGATAAATTTTTGTAAACAATTTTGAAAATTTTATTGAAGTTCATATGTATACTAATATACTCGTATCAATACAGTTTCAATTAATTGTGAATTTTATCATTTAAATCGTAGTCCTGACGTAGAGTCAGATTATTCTAAGACCGTGGTCCAGACTCTGCCAATATTATTGTACAATTGGTCACATTGTAAACGCTCGTTATTTTGTGTTTTATCACTTTTGATTAGACAAATTATTTGTGGGATAACAGGATAATACCTATCACTAATATCAATTTTTAGTATAATAAAAATAATAATATTATTGTCTTGGTTGTTTTTTCCTTCTATATTATAAAATGTTCACTAATTAATTATTTTTACTAGACGTTCAATCGAATTATTTTTGTTGAGTTTTATATTTTTATTGTCGTTGGCCATTGCAGTATGGAAAAAGATCGCGTAAACGGCAATCGAGACTCGTACGAAAGTGAAACGTCCATATTGTGTCGTTTATGTCACGGTTCCACCGACGTCACAATACACATCGGACAGAATGTCGACAAATCAACTTCGATAGTTGAAAAAATTCACTACTGCACTTCTTTAATCGTACGTACTTGCATCATTTACATCATTATGAAATTTAAAAACGCACACAATGATACTTTCTTTATTTGCCAAAACAACTTATTTCATTTTCATCGTTATTCGTATAATGAATCGTAGCAAACAAGTCTATTGATGTTTTTAAATTTTGATACTATTGTAATCCGTTCAATAGTTTTTCTCTATATGATTTTTATTTTTTTGTATTGTATTTCTGTTGGGATTTCATTCTTTTCTGTGTTGTAACATTGCAGATTTTAGATTTACTAAGTTTAAATAATAACAATACCTGCATATTATACAAATACATTGGTATTTTATGTAAAATCTTGCGCAAAATAAAATATATACTCATATAGGTATATTAATCACTAGATAGGTAGTACAAACTACCTACAAATGTTATTTAAACATTAGCTTTGTTGTATTCTTATTTAATTAGGTATCATTTTACAACTATTATAAACAGAAAATTGTGATAAGTTTTCATTTTAATTTTTTTTAGATTCTGAGAGAAGCAAAGAATGTATTGGTTTTACAATGATGTGTGTCTTTTTTTTTTATGTCTGAAGACACTTTTATTACCCCAAAATAATGCTCTGATTTTCACAAATAGCATATGTTTTTTGGCTGAAAATAGGATGTAGATATAAATATAATATAATATAAATATAATATATATATAAATATTTCATCAATAAATGCTTAACGTGTATGTACCTGTAAAATGTATTTTAATATCTCAATCTCAAGACACAATTTATTGTTTATAGGTGTTTAAAGGTAAAATTTCAGTAAAATTAATATTTAAAGTATTTATATGGATTCTTCCTATTATATTTCAATATTTTACAATAATGATAAAAAAATTTTATGATGTGGCATTTAGGTGACAAAGGATTTTATGAGCATTTATATTGAACTTAGAAACTTGAAAATTTTATAGGGTACTCATTTATGTACTACTCGTATATGCATACCGTCTATATGGTCCCTATATGTGTGATATAATTTTGAATTTTAAATATTTAATAAAAAAATATCAAAATTTTAATCAATACCCACATTATCTGACTGAACTTCGCTCAAAATCGTTTTTTTGAGTTCAATGATTTATCATTGCATTCAAATTCTAATTAAAATTAAAGACTATGATTTGCACACTTATATCCCTACGGTAGGAGTATCCCTTCCCTTCCTTTTTTTTTTTTTAATTATTATTTTTTATACATTAAGTAATGTATTAAGATTTGTAAAACAAAATATTAAAAATTAGATGTTTACTGGTAGGTTACAGCTATATACCCTCATATTATTATACTTTAAGTTTGTACAAGTTAATATACAAAATTAAGAAATAAATGTGTAAATGCCATAAGCTTTGAATATTATTATCATTTAATAATATTTAATAATAACTATCGATAATAAAACAAATAATTTTTTAGGTAAAAGTTGGTGATGACTTTCCACAGAAAATATGTATAACTTGTGCTGAAAACTTAAATTTAATGTACGACTTTAAAAGTAAAGCAATATTATGTGATTTAGAATTATCGAAGAATGTACATAGAGAAGATGTAAATTTTACCTACATTCCAGTATCAGATGATCCATTAAATGTAAGTATAAAAAATTATTTATCAAATTATTTATTAATATATTATTACTTGTTTAGATGACTTACAAGCTAGACTTAAAAGATCAAGACCCATCAGCAGATTTAGTTAATAGTTGTATATATAACATAATTGATGGTGATGAATTAACAATAGAACGTGTCAGTAATAATAAATGTGAAACTACAATTACCATTAAAGAATGTGATACTACAGCTACAGATTCCATATCCGTTAATTGTGATAAAACATCTGACACTATTTCTAATAAATTAAATGTTAATTTAACCAATCATCAAGAAATCAAAACTAATAATGTAAGTATAGATAAAATTTTAGATTTTAAAATTTATCAATTGTTAAATTTATATTTTCTTTTTCTTTTTAGAAAAAAGAAAATTTAATAACTGATCATAAGCGAAAATCTGAAAAATCTAAAGTTATCGAACAAAATAAAAAAATAAAAAATAATACTGAAAATGAAATAGAGGAAAAACCAATTCTCATTGTGAAAAATGGTAAAGTCGTATATATATGTAGTATATGTAATTTTGAAACAGAATCTATGGTAACTTTACATAACCACCGTTCTCGAGTTCATTCGGATACAAATAATTATAAGTGTTCTGAGTGTCCTACTTTTTACAAAACACTAGGATTGCTTAAGAGGCATATTAAAGTACATCACAATGTAACTCAAACTTGTAAAGATTGTGATAAAAGATTTTCAAACAAACAAGGTCTTGATCGTCATATTAATAACCATCATAATGTTACTCCATTAGAATTTCAATGTGTTAAATGCAATGCTTATTTTGATACTATGGATAAAATGGAAGATCATTTTGTAGTACATTACACAAATCCCTCAAGTTCATTTAGCTGTAATCATTGTGATCGTTCATTTACTACGTATGCGGCAAAAAGTAAGCATATCTATCTAGAACATATGATTGAAATTGAATGTGATATTTGTCATGTCGTATTACCTACTAAAGAAGCCATGGACAAACATAATAACTCTGTACATCAACCTAAAAAAGACCAAAAGAAAATGTATGCGTGTACTACGTGTGGAAAATATTTTTCTGGTCTTAAAGACATTTTAAATCATAGAGAAACTCATATAAAAATATAAATTGTTCATCAACTAAATAAAAATATTCTAACTTTCTTTATTTTATATTAATATTATTAATATAAAACAAAGACTGTGACTGACCAGTTGGTAGTAAAGATAATTTATATGTATTATAATAATAAATAATAATCTATCTTTATTACCAAAATTTACCATTTACATTGTAATAACTACTTATAATCATAATAATAATTTGATATTATTTTTATAAATTATAATAGTATTGTTTAATTTAAATTATATAGGTAAATACACTTCCAGATATAACTATTTAATATATTGTATTTGTATGAAAATTTATGTTAAAATATTGTTGATAAATAATATATCTAATCATAATATAAATAATGTTAAAATAAAATTACATGCCCAATACACTCATATACTCATTACATATTATCTTAGTCAGTGGCGTATTTACGGGGGGTTCGGGTTCAACCCCCCCCCCCCAGAGAACTAAAAAAAGCACCCATTTTAACATTTGTTTAAAATTTTCAGAAAAATAATATAATAATCTATATTATAATATTATTTTTCTGCAATATACTTTGTTTAAGGCTCTCAGATGCATGATTTATCGTTATTGCGAACGATGTTAATTAATCTGACTCATGTACGTATTTTAATGTTAGTTTTAAGCTTAAGGGGCCTCTTTACTGCCAATATTTTTGTTAAAAACTACCTAAACGCTTGATAATACTACTTGTAGTAGCTGTGATCGGATTTAAATTCTGAAAAAATATTAGAATTGAGAAATAAGTGTTCTAAATATCGTACGTTGTACTTTTATCAATTTTCATTTTCTACTCATATAAAAAAATGATTAAATATTGTAAAAAAATACGTTTTTAAAAATACAATTCATAAATTATAAATTTAATTATGTAAAAAAGTACTTCGTACGAACTCTTGTAGATTTGTAGCTGAATCTAAATATTTTTTTAAAAATTGAAATCCGATTATTTCAACTACATGTTTTTTTCCCAGGACCGTATTTAAAAAAATTGTATACTGTTAAAAACAAAATTACATTATTACGTATAATTATGGTAGGAAAAATTTGTGTTTTTTTTGTTATAAAGTTATACTAAAATTTTGACTTGGCCCCCCCCCCCCCCCCCAAGCCTGGGAACGCCCCCCGGTGGGGGGGCCCCCCAAGGTTACCTTTCTTTTTATTTTTCTGTTGGCGTCAAGCAATGTTTTTTTTTTTTAAATAAAAAATAATTTTTTTTTTAAAAATTTTTCCCCCCCCCCCCCCCAAAAAAAACATTGAAAATACGCCACTGATCTTTGTGAGTACAAAGTACAATCCACTTGAAAGGAAAAAATTGTAAAGTACTTAAATTTTCAATGTATATACAAGATTTGTATATTTCTAACTTAAGTTAATACAAAATATTAATGTAATTGTTATTTTAATTATTTTTAATATAGTATATGGTCTGGTGGTATGTTTTTCATCATTTGTTATAAAAACTATAGAGTCCAATTATTTAGGTAAAATTATTACCTATATTATTAATGAAATATATTAAAAAATTTAAAAATATGCTTAATATTTTATTCATATTATTATAATTCAGAATTTTAAGCATTTAATTATTAAATGCTATTAATAAATTATATTTTTTTCTTTAATTTCATAATTTAAATTTGATATAATAATTTTTCTTAAATTATTAAATTTAATGTAAGTTTATATTTTGAGATCGCTATGTTATTCCTTATAAAAATAAAATAAATACAATTTTTTTTTTTTAAGAAAAATTGAATGTTAATGTTCTAATTATTTTCTTTAAATAATAAATTAATAAAAAAGATAAATTGAATTATAACTTATAAAAAATACTCTTTATGTTGCTGATAGGTGCGAGGGAGAGAACTTCAAGAGTCAAATTTTGGTAATTAATTGTAGCACTCGCAATTTTTTGATTGAATTTGCATTTATGTTTCTCATATAGTATGCAGTCTACCTGTAAGTTTCATTTCATAATACGGGTGTGTTTAAATTTAACAGAATTCAACATCAATAAAGACTAGTTTTCTTGAATTATTTTAAATTTTAGTCATTTTCCATTATACATTCAAGATAGTTTTGTATAACAGTAAAGGAGTTACTTTCAATTTATAAAGCAACAAGTGTTTACCATGCGCTGTACTTGCTTACCCAAAAATAATTCATAATATATTTATTTATCATTACTAATTTCTAAATTTGTTCATAAAAATAATGAAAATTTAAAAAATTCATGAGTAGATTGCATGTAGATCAACCAAACAAGATAGACCATATGCTATATTAGAACTCTTTAATTATAATACATATCAAAATGCTAAATATGCATAATATACATGATATATTACATTTGTAAATATGAAATATAATATTTAAGTACCTATGTTTAAAATTTTAAACATTCGCGTATATGTGTATATTTATAATATAAAAATGATTATAAATAAGTACCTATAATCTATTATTATTAATATTATAATTAAACTAAATAATTATAAATATGTCACTAGTCATTTGTGTTCATATGCATTAAATCAAATTTATCTTAGTATTCCATATTTTTGTTACTTGTAGATTGTAGTTCATTAATAATATATTATAATAAGTTAATCTAAATATTTTTAGTAATTATTATTTATGTTGTCAATTGTAATTTATTTTAAGTATAATCAAATTTTGTAAAATATACATGTATATATATTTATGTGTATGTATACAGTGGTGCACAAAATACATGAAAGGTGTAGCAATAAAAAAAATTAAAGACCAGTGGCACCACCTAAATTTCAGCGTACCCAATACAAAATCTAAGTTTTTTCATAAAAATAAAAAATCATCATCATTACTCATTTTAAATCATTAGAAATCTTTATAAATTTTGTAAATAATAATTATATACTTACATCATTGTTACCCACCAGGCACCTACCCCTTTTAAAAAATATAAAGGTGTAGTGGTCGCTACACTCAGATGTAAGGATGGTCACCACTGCATGTATATATTATTATTTGTTTAGATTAGGTAATAAAGCAATAATTGTTATTTTAAGATAATCATTATGTAAGAATTTCTCATTTGTTAATATTTGTGTATAATTATTCAATATTATGAATTGTATATCAATAAGAGTATTATATAATTTATTATTATTAAATAATATTCTATTACATAACTTTTACAAATTTAAACCAATTTTATATTTTTTATATTATAATGTTAATGTTGAATTTATAATTTTTTAAATGTATGCTATACTGAAATTCTTAATTGTAAAGCATAATGCTGTGTCTACACAGTAAACAAAACATAACTCCATGTTATTTCAACAAAACGTTTTTCTAAACTGTGTACAAATACTAATTGTTTTCAAAAAGCAAACACATTTTATTAGAAAAAAAACAAAATTATTCCAATAAGGTGGGAAAAACCAAATTTATGTTTTCATGTGGATAACGCATATTATTAAGGATGTTTATAATTGTATCAAACTCGTGATTGTCTCTAGTGTCGCAACTACCGAGTGTGCAAGGTGTGCATTGCACATCAGGTCCCCAAATAGATATAATTATTGTTATAGGTATAATAAAGATGTAATGACCTTTTTTTTTTTTTTTTTTTTTTGCTATCATCCTATATCCTGGTTTTAATATAAACAAAAATTTTAGAGCCCCTTAAGAGTACTTGCACACCAGCCTAAAAGCATCTAGTTGCGGCAATGATTGTCTCATATAATAGTTAATATTATAGTGAATTACATTTATTTTATGGTTAAGTTTTATTTACTTTTTACTATTTTTACTCATTATAATTTATGTTATTTTATAATTATACACTATAACAGAATTATTCAATTAAGTTATAAATGTCAAAATGATGTTACATTAAAAACTCTTAACGAATCATGTGAAAATCATTAAACGCTAAAAAGTAATTAATAAAAAAAACCACAGTTCAGAAGTTATTTTTTTAGTTTTTTTTTAATTAAAGTATTCTTTAATTGCATGTCTATAACCGGTCCCACACGACTTATGTACTTGGAAAGTTTATTAGCATCACTCGTGTAGTCATGTACATATATTTTATACTTATATACCTTATATTATACTATATATTCACGAAGTTTGTACGATGTACCTACCTACTTACGTCATACAATACTTGTAATGTTAATATTGCTTCTAAAGTAATTCTACACGACTCGTTTGCTCGTCAATTTTTCGTTGAATCATCAATCATAATATCACTCGCCTAGTTCTCACACGACTCGCAAATAGTACGATTGACGAATATATGCCGAGTAGGTACGCGAGTGGGGAAGCCATAATTTTCCGGAACGTAATATCCTGAAAAGTAATAATTCGGATAATGTCCCGTACCGTAATAATCCGGAATTTAATAAAAAAAAAAACATTGGTTCTCAAAATACTTACGCTTTATATTTCGTGAAGTCTACCAATAATTAAACCACTACACTATAAGGTACTTGTCGGTTATCGCGACTACCGTAATCGAACCTAGCAAAATCGACTAAACATTTTGCACTTTTTTCAAATATTTAAATTTTTTATCCTACATAATAAATCAATTTTGATTATTTATACCCATATAGGTAAATATAATATAATGGGTATCAATCGTGTAGAAAATTTCCAAAGGTCTTGTGAAACGAGGTTTTAGATCACACGAAACCACTGCCTATCCGCACCACTGCACCAGTATCAGGTCTATGAGATAGGTATTAGAGGTAGGTATGCCATAGTCCCTTGGGGCTTAGCCCCATTCCCACGAAAAGTGCCACAAAGCGGCGCTTGAGGAAGTGAGCGAAGCCGGTAGGCGTATAGCGATCGTCCCTTCCACTTGAAAAGAACTTTACGATTTTTTTTTTTTTTTTGTATCTAAAGTATATCACTTAAATAATCAAAATTGATTTATTATGTACGAAAAATGGGCAAAAAAAATTTAAAAATTTGAAAAAGTGCAAAAAGTTTAGTCGATTATGCTAGGTTTACGGTAATCGCGATAACCGACAAGTACCCACAATAATATAATATGAAATATAATATTTTAGATTCTGAGCGAAGCGAAGAATGTATTGGTTTTACAATGATGTGTGATTTTTTTTTTTTTTTTTTTATTCTGAAGACATTTTTACTACCCGAAATAATGCTCCGATTATCACGAATAGGGTATGTTTCCGGTAGCAAAGTGGATCTAGTTGGTACTTTATTTAGGTCATTTTTTGAATGTCTCAAAATTGACCCTAAGCGGTAGAAAAAACTTGGAAAAAATGACGAAAAAGCGGCATTTTTCACGAAAAATGAAATTTTGACAAATTCAATTTCTATATTTCACGATAACTCAGGCAATTTTTAAGATAGCGACCTGAAAATTTTTTTGGGTGTTCACATAGCTATTATACATATGTGGTAAAATTTTGGAACCGTTATGTTAATTTTTCTACAAAATATTAGACTTTGAATATTTCGTAAAATTCACGTTTTTACGTATATAATGTTTGATAAAATTGGCAATTTTGGGTATTTTGGTCTGAAAATTTTACTCAAGTATACTTACATATTACTTAACATCATACTAAAATATTATAAAAATCCATTGTCAAAATTTTTTTTTATAGCCGTTTTAAGTTGATATTTTTAGGAAAACGAAAATCTTAGAATCCATACATATAAATAAATATTCTGAAAACACTTTTACTACCCGAAATAACGCTTCGATTTTCACGAATAGCGAGTTTCAGATGTAAAAGTGGATGTAGATGGTACTTTATTTAGGTCATTTTTCGAATTTCTCAAAATTTACTATAAGCGGTAGAAAAAACTTCGAAAAAATGACAAAAAAACGGCATTTTTCACGAAAAATGAAATTTTGACGAATTCAATTTCTACATTTCACGATAACTCAGGCAATTTTTTAGATAGAGACCTGAAATTTTTTTTGAAGGTTCACATAGCTATTATATATATGTGGTAAAATTTTGGAACCGTTTTTTAAATTTTTCTACAAAATATTGAACATTGAATATTTCGTAAAATTCTCGTTTTTACGTATATAATGTTTGATAAAATTGTCAATTTTTGGTATTAAGGTCTGAAAATTTTATTGAAGTATACTTACATATTAATTAACATCATACTAAAATATTAGAAAAATCCCTAATCTAAATTTTTTTTTATAGCTGTTTTAAGTTGATATTTTTAGTTCAAACGAAAATTATAATCTGACTGAACTTCGCTCAGAATCGTTTTTTCGAATGCAATGGTTTATCATTGCATTCAAATTATAAATAAAATTAAACGCTATGGTTCGCACACCTGTATCCTGTGCGGCAGGAGTATCAGCTCATCTTTTTAATAAATAATGATGGTTTAGGAACCAATTTTTGATCTCCCGGAATATTACATTCCCGGAAAATTAAACCCCCCCCCCCGTGTGAGTCGTGTACGACCGGATTAATATTTTTAAATTTTCAATAGTTTAAATTTTGTTAAATTATATAAGTAAATTGTAAATACCCATATTGTGATATAGGACTCGTGTTATTTTTTTATGTTGGTGAGTCTACGATGGCAATAACTACGAATACTTTTTTATGTAGCAACTTTCGAGTTTATATACAAATCTAATAGGGTAATAGTCGAAATGGAAGGAAATCCCATCCTTCTATATTTTTTTTGTTATTAGTTATTAGTTTATTACTATTTATCTCCACTCAATGTAATCATAATGCATTCCCTCGTAAATTTAATATTAAAATCAGTGTTTTATTGACTTTATAGTTTGTAGGTACCATGTTACAAAACAAGCAGTGCGATTGAAATGTTTGTATTTTTTTAAGATTTCACAATTAACTATAGAAATAAAACTCAGATAATCTTGTAAATAAGGGATTAAACTATTAAAGGATTAAGCTCCGTTAAATTAATTTATCTACTTATTTTCACTCTTATCAACCACTGAATACAAAAATTTGTTAATAAAAATAATTTATCAAATTTTTTGTTTTTCACTTAAAAATTGTGTATTGTTATATCCCTTTCTTGGGTGAATTTAATATTTACCTGTACCTACCTACATAATATACTTCCCTTGAGCCTTGACATAATCCTAAATATAATATGCTACTGCGTTTGTTAGATTTGAACCCCCATGGCCCCATAAACTTGTTACAAGCCTGACGATAAAGAACGATCGTGTGTTTCAACTCTCGTACTGCTTGCCAATCCGGCAGTATTGTTTACTATGTATATAGTGCACAATTTACGACTTATAACTTATAATGTGTAACGTCCAAAGTTAATATTACTATACCGGTTTTATGGTAATTGGTAAGATAAGAAAAAAAATAATAATGCACGACATCATATAAAATATTATTTTTTATTATTTAAATGCAGCTGACACGTGTACCTACAGGTATATACTATGTACAAATTATAATGACTCTACCAAAATTATTGTTCATGAATCATGACGATGATAAATTATTGAATAGGTATTATAATTTCATAATGATAATAACAATATTAATCGTCGATGGCTAAAATATTAATTATCATCTTAAAATCAATACCTAATATAATATAAAATAATAAGCTGATAAGGATATATATTAAGATTAGGACTTTACGATTAAACGATTAATTGCGTATATACATAACAAAAAAAAAGGCATAGATACGCGCGCGACGGTCCGGTTATGGCAAGGGCACAATTCACGTCCAGATAAAGTTATATTTATTATAATAAATATTTATTTAAACGCATTTATAAATAATGATAATAAATAAAAATTACGGGGGTTAATTTATTTTAAAAAAAAATATCGGGGCCCCGAGCATCCCCATCTACAATAGGTAATATAATAATTATTGCGATAATGCGTCGTCATCGTTCGTCGCGAAAATTAATAAATAATAATATTATAAGTAGATATAAAAATATATAAAATGAAAAAAATTAAGTGTACGAAAATAAATAAATATATAAATAAAATATATAAATAGTTTCGCGTCGAAAATAAATTGTTCGGACGCCGTCGCGCCGAACAGGATTCATGACGGTCACCGAAGCCCGATCAGTTCAACTTATATTATTATTATTACAATACATTATGTAACTTTGCAGTCCGTCGAGGGCGGCCGAATGCAGGTATTTATAATACAATACAATATTTTATTCGTGATAGACACAATACTAGTCGGAGGCGAACGCATTTATATTGGCCGCACTGTACGGGAACTGACTGGGAGCGTGGCCGTTGGACGACGACGGTTTAGAGACGGATGCAGACTCGCTGCCCTCCATCAGCTCGTCGCCACCGTCCTCGTCCACGTACTCTTGGTTGCTACGTCTGGACGACGCGTACTCTCCCTCGTATAGGGGCACCGACTGTTGGATCTGCACCGACGTCTGCACCCGGGACGTAGACGGGTCCGAGGACTTTTCCGCCTCTGGTTCCGAAGTCGCAGCATCCACTCGTTTTGTCTCGTCCGCCGTGGCCGCAGCCGTCGCGTCGTCGCTGTTGGCGGCTGCCGACTCGGCGATCTGTGCCAGCACGCCCGCGGTCTGTTCGTTGGGCACCGCCGAGTAATATTGGTTTCGGATGTTTTCGAATTTTTTCTGCTCTTGCGGCTGTCCGTCGTTTTGTTCGACGGTCGCTTTGGCGGCAGCCGCTACGTTCCTGGGCTCGTAGTCCTGCTCCTCGCGGTCCCGTTGATACTGAACGTCGTCATCTTGAGGTTGTTGTTGCGGTTGCTGTTGTTGTTGATATTGTTGTGGTTGCTGTTGTTGTTGATATTGTTGCGGTTGCTGTTGTTGTTGATATTGTTGCGGTTGTTCTTGATATTGTTGCGGTTGCGATTTCTGTTGCAGTTGTTCTTGTGATTGTCCGTACACCGAACCGTCCGGTTGCGCTCCGTACTGTAGTTCTACCGGTTGCTGCTGTTGATATTGTTGGTATTGAAGAACGGTCTGTGGTTGATATTGGACGGGTTGCGTTTGGTAATGAACGTTTTGTGGTTGCAGGTACTGAAGGTCGGCGGCGGCCGGTTGCGCGTACTGCAGCTGCACAGCTTGCGGCTGGTACTGTACCTGTTGGTGTCCAACTTGTGGTTGTGGTATGGCGTACATGACCGGTTGCTGTACCATGTACGTGGCCTGCGGTACCACGGAACCGGCCATCTGGTTGCCATTTAATAACGTGTATAGTTCTTGAGGCGTCAGCGTGTCCGCGGATCCAACTTGCTCCGCAGACTGCTGTTGGTATTGTTTGTCCAAATGTTGTTGCAGAGCGATGTCCAGAGGTACCTTTCCAACGCTCGGTAATGAGTTAGAGTCTGTAGTTGGTGGTACCTTAGGAGCGGCCACGGTGTCTGGATCCGGTGCGAAGTACGATGGTTGACCGCTGAACGGTTTGTATGTGCTCGGGTCTTCAGTTACCTGAAACACGTAGGTATATAAAATAATTTTGTAAATAAAAATGTTTTTGGTATAAATTAATGTGGTTTACACTTCTCTAATTTTCGGTTGACAGTGCACTTATAATATATAATTATAAATATTATATTAATATAACTCTAAATTCATAGGTCATAGGCACAATTAGAGAGAGCTTAGTAAGTAAAAACTTTTTTAAGGGAAGTGCTATTGCTATGTTTCGTAAGTTTCGTAGAATGATCATCTTTTTTTTACTTCTCAACGTATATGTACTTAAATTCCAAAACTGTATAAGGGTTAACGTAATATTTAATAGGTAACTCATGACTTTTATTTCTTTATGTAATAAAATTCTCTACTTTTTTAAATAAAATTTACATCACTTCTGGATCCGAGCCTGAGCTTAGGAATGCTAATATAATATAATTATATTATATTATATTGTACGTAAGTTAACAATACTTATTTAAAGTTTTTAATTTATTACAATAATTACAGTAATTCTATGAGGATTTTAGACCTTATAATTTTTATACTGAAATTTCGCTTCTGAATACATGATTAGTAAATAACGTCTATAATTCATAATTAGATATACACATTTGCAATGAAACATAAGACGATTTAAAAACCAAAAATTTAAGTAAATATTAAAATTTAAAATATATAGTCGTATTATACCTATATGAATTATGATTTATGAATGACCAATAAAATATATGTAAGTAGGATATTCGCATTTTTTTTTTACAAAATATATTGACGTTCTATTATTATGTAGTAACTACATAATGATTTTTAAAAAAATAAATAATTTATTGACTAGGTAGTGGGTACATCATCATTGTTTTAATTTATGAATTAATTATTATTTCGTTATTCTACAATATATAAAATTCAGGTGGGTATTGTGTTAACAAAAAGTATAAAAAATAAAACTATAAACATCAACAAATTTATTGTTATATATTATTCTATTTCTAATCTGAATTTCCAAAAAACATATGAAAATTCAATGATATTTAATATTTATTTTTAAATATAAATGAAAATTTTATGATAAACGCTACTTTTATATTTTTTCCTTAATAAATTCTATTAATTTCCAATAATTTCCTATTGATTACCATTATTTCCGTTCAAAAATAACATTGAAATCACATTATTATCATAATAAAACTCGTTTAATTATAATAATGTGTTTTAATTAAGCGTTTTATTTTGACGTTGTGTGAGATTAATTTCAATTTTTACGTTTCGTTATTATATCGCTATAATACAGATATAGCAATTTCTTTTATTGCACTTCAAGAGAAAGTAATAAATAATTCTATTTTCTACGAATGCTTTTTTTTTTTTTGTAATTGATAATTTAAAAAGAATCCAATAATAGCCATTATATCAAAAAATATAATACTAGTAGTTAACGGACACTTGTATGATGGTTATACTAAGTTAATAGAAATAATGATGTTATATCAACATTTAAATTACAATAAAAGTTTCATATTGATCGTGTTGAGTTCTCTATTTTATGATAATATTCAATTTATTGATTTATTTATAGATTATAGTTAATAACAAATGTGTTAGTTACCTGATACGAGAGCTTTTCATCGGTAATAGAATTATCCAACGGATTGTACGAGTGTTGATTTGGTTGTATCTTAAACACGTAATCGTCGAAATTGGCAGGCTTGTTTGACGGATTTAAGTTCGGTGCCGGTATGGTCTTGATAGGACCTCTCTCGTCATCGCTGTTGATTATATAAGATGATCTGGACGGTTTATCAACAGGAAATGGTGCTGGAGCGGCTACCGTTACTGGAGCGGTGCCAACGGCAGTAGGGAATCGTGATGGAATGTCTGGTGGACTGGACAACTTAGATCCCGGCCATACGTTGGTAATTTTAGAGCTGGGACGAGGTTGTCCTTGATGTACACGGTACTCTTGATTGTTACCGATTTGCCCTTGAGAAAGAGCGCCGTTCGTGATCAAATGTGGTTTCGATTGAAGCTGAGGTCCCAGAGGCCTATGATTCAACTGATGGTGTGATTGTTGTTTTTGTAATTGTTGTTTTTGTTGTAGTTGTTGTTGTTGCTGTTGTTGTTGCTGTTGTTGATGGTGATAGTGTAGTTGTTGTTGTTGTAGCTGTTTCTGTTGCAGGTATTGTGGCTGTGGTTTTCCGGACGACGACAAAGGAAATTTGCCGAAAGGCGGAGAAGATTGTGGCGGAGGACCTCGTACACCCGGTGGCAGTGAATGAGGATTATATTTAGAATAGAATTCGTTTTTACCTAATTGAGCACCAGGAAAAGGTGGATACTTAGCTGGAATGGGAGCTCCATTCGGTGGCCTGTAATTGTGTGGAGACGGCAACGGTTGTGGTGGACCGTAACCCGGTGCACTAAGTACTACCTCTACGATAGCCACGAGGACTAAAACTGAAATTGCCAATTTCATCTGAAAAATGTATGTAATTGATTAATAACTCTTTAATTTTGCTATAAAAAATAACAACCTAAATGCATTATTTATAGGTAGTATTTAAGAACACATCTATTTCGGCTGGACATTAGTCTGTGATAAACCTTAATTTGCGATTTATCTAAATTTGGAAAAGCTGATTTTGATAATGTTTATTAGGAGTTAAGGTCTCCACACACTGCCGCGGTGGCGGTGGCGGTGGCGGTAAAATGATATACACGTATTTGATACTAGACCTACACACCGGCGCGGTGAAATCGGCGGTGAATATCGCGGTACATTACCGCGGCGGAAAATTGTGTCCGGACCAATTTCACCGCCGCGGTGACAGCTATATTATTATTATTATATTATATTAATATAATATCTATATGTATTTTTCCGTATATTATATTATAATTCTGCCAAAGTTTCATATAAGGTAATATACAGGGCTGGATTTGGTGGTGTGGTGGTACGCGGGGAGGGGGGGTACCTCTTAGATTTTTTTTTAGCGTACCCCTACTATTTATTATATACATACAATGTATTTTGTATTTTTATTTAATATACAATGTATTTTGTAATAATAAACATTTAATTACAATTTGTGACTAAAAACCAATGATTTTAAATTTATAATACAATCTTATATATTATATATTGTACATATGTCACCGCCACCGCCACCGCTGCGATGTGCGCGATCGTTACCGCCACCGCTACCGCCACCGCTACCGCTACCGCCACCGCCACCGCCACCGCGGCAGTGTGTGGAGACCTTTACAAGAATTTAATAGTCAATTATTTCTGTTTTATCTTTTATCACCCTCCTACATGAAATCACTAGACCCATAAAATATACAGACAACAGGAAGTATCGTACGAGTAATTATATATTTATAATTTGTAATTATATATATTAAATAATATTTATGTAGTCAATACGACAATACGTATTTTAGTAAATTTTGTTTTAAAATATTCGACATAATAATATAAAATATTATAATACGTTTGAATCCGATATAAAAGGAATATTATTATTTTTACTTTAACGGGACAACCTCATATCAAGGTTATTTTACATTTACGTAAATGGGAATAATTTTAATAATATTTACTGTTTTATAAAACATTTTCATCCGAAGTGATTCGTTTTGAGTTGAAATAATGACATTGTGTTATACAATGCTGTTATTCGAAATTTCACGTTTTGAAAATAATTCAAATTTCATTAAAAACGTATTTGTAATTCCCACCATTTATGCAATACGAAATTCTGATTGCTCCGTTCTGCCCACGCGTTTTAATGTAATACGTAAAACAAATTATAAATGACAATATTAATATGATAAATGTGAAAAAAATTGATCATTTCTAATAGCATGGTAGTCATATCAGATAATACGCGTCAGCGACTACGTGACGACAAGTTATACAAGACCCACGACCATATTATTTTTATACCGGAGCAACGTGTATCAAATTCCCTTTCGTCTTCGGCGATGATTACGCCGACGATCGCTATATTCTATATCTATATGAACAAGATTTACGAGATAATTATTATTATTAATATTATTATATTGAATTTCACGAATGATTTTATACGCGAGGAGAGATGAGTTTCGGCGCGACGACAAACGTAGTGAAAGCCCCAGATCTCGAATATTGAAATTGAAACACATCATATTACACACGATCCATATATATATTAATATAATAATAATAATAATAATAATAATAATAATAATAATAATAATAATACCTAATAATATTAAAATGTAATGTTACGATGGACGGACGGACGGGGAATTCAATCGACGCGGTACAGAAGCCCCGCAGCCACGGCTGTTTGACCGGACTATGACTAACCATACGACGACGACGTTTTACCAGTGAAATTGCATATTATCGTACACTCGTGTACGCGAAAACAAAAAAATATAGTCTGCATTTCGGGTGCGACCGGAAAGAAAGTGGTTTAATATAATAATTATTATTATTATACCTACCGCACGAGACATCGGTCGGTCAAAGGAGTTATAGATGTACAAATAATAATAATAATAATATGTATTATTATTATCCGGTTTATCTAAACGACACACACAGACAAGAAAGTCTATAGAGGAATTATAGACTGCTTTCGCTTACTAATCGAAGCCACTAGACCATGATATTATATTTATATTAATAATATAGAAAAACACGTACGTTATAATGTCGTCGTATACGCGTTGAATTCTGAATTGACGCCGTGCGACCATTATTGTACCTATATATAATAAACGTGCAGTTATTCGACGAACGAAATACAGACTCGCAATATTTATCAATATTTAATTAATTACAATGTCATTATCACTCGTTGTTTTATACGATTTGACGCAGTGTACTTATCATACTTGTACGGTCCTAGTACAAGTAGTAGGTACCTAACACGATACGCGTGTTCGAAAAAAAAAACAAAGACGTTCACTCAAATACGCTCGAAACATTCGTTATACATGTACACCTAAGGACTAACCTAACTCTGGTTATGGTTCTTATTATTCGTTATATTATTGTATTGTAATTGCCAACAGTTATTTAACGTCCGAATAAGTAAATATTGTAGTAATGCACCGCAATAAAAAATCATCGAATGATCAACGAGTTTAACTTTTATTTGTACCGCCATAACATTACATAATCGTAACTTATACAAAATAATATCGATATATTTCAATTTTAAATCCATATAAACAAACTTACACTCGCACGGTTAAAATTCGACACATTTTTATAGTAAATAATAAAAAAATATGGTTCGAGAATCGTCTTTCAAGATGGAAAATGTTAAGTAACAATAATATCGTTAAGTAATAATAAGTTATGATGCTATATTTATAATATCATTCGTGTTTGGATAATGAACATATAATAAATAGACAACTGGATAATGTATTCATAAACCAAATGATTATTTTTTTAAACATTTTCTCATACGTGATAATAAAAATACTATTAATATTATCGTAGTATCATTATATCAATCCGTAAATGTAGTAATATTAAATAATTAATAAAAATCTAAGTTGAAAACACTAAACTATAATATTATATTTCTAAGTAGAATCGCGGTTTATAGAACACATTTAAAAACAATCGGTCAATAACTGTTCGTGTTATTAAAATGTATCATATTATTTTATCACTTATAGAATAACAAAACATATTAGTATTCACTTGACACAAGACCATTCTTCATTCCAAACACTTCGGAACACGAGATATCATCTCACATGTGCTTTATTTTAAAACAAATTAGAAAGTGGCAACGAACGCTGTAATTTTGTATACATATATTGACCTGCGGTCAGTAAACCAAACCAGGATATATTATTAGTACCTACTGTAACGAGGCACGTAAACACGTCAAGAACGAATAAATACACTGATGGAATAAGTACGATCTCTAACTGTTAATAATAGCCATTTAAACGATCGAATATAAGTGTGAAAAGTTTTGCTAAATAAATGTGCCAACAAAGTCGAAAGTTTCAAATTCGAAATAATATCATAACCACGAAATTCATTTATTCCTATAATTCATACCGCTAAATAAATAATATCACGTAGGTATAATAGTTTTTTGTGGTTTTATGCACACACATACCTTCAATTTAATGGTAAATGGTGTATTAAAGTTAAATTATTATAATATTAATACACCGTTATTGCTATTTTGATAATCATAAAATGTACTTTGCATGGAAAAATAATTTTAGACCGAATTTTGTATCATTGATCACGAATCAACGAATGATTACTAAAATAAACGATAGATTAATTAATTAATTTTGATATTTATTTGGGTTTCAATTTATTTTATTCGTAAGTTAATTAGAAAATGTACCTACATAATAATGTTGTAGTTTAAATTTATCTTTCCGATTCTGTACGAATACTTTTACACGTTAACCATAATGAAAATCTAAATAATATTATAATGATATTGTACTTACGTTTGATTGAAAATTGTTCTTTTGATTATAAGTTTCAGTAACGACAACGATTTAATCGTTTAGCATTCTACCATATAGCCGGCAATACGCGTGGTATTGAACTTAAACTTTGCGCAACGGACGATCACCGCGATACTGGTAGGTACGGTATAATATATAATACTACTACTGATTAAGAAGATGGCATGACCGACACACACACGTCCAAGGTCACGACGGATACGAATGATATTTGGGTCATCAGTCGGCCAATATTTATAAGTTCCTATCTCCAACACTCTCTTTGCCCCACCTAATCGTATGAGTATCGGATTCTTATTCTCTTCTCTCTCTCTCTCTCACTCACTCTTACTCTCTCTCTCTCTTTTTCTATCGATCTATCTATCTCTCTCCTTTTGGTTCTCATCAATTTCTATCCGTTACATCCATCTCGATATGTTTATTTCTTGTTTCATATTTATATTTCCCTCGCTTACGTTTACCGTCTGAACACCAATCGGGCTGGAGAATAGTAAATCATTGATATTCGTATTTTGCGGGTAGCAGATATCTGTATATACATACTCCGAGGATCTGTATACCACTGTCACGGTTAACTTTCGTACGCTTCCAGCTTTCCCGCCAAAGACATAACGATATAATTATCGCAATTTTTATGACGGGTTGCGATTTCAGGTTCACCGTAATCTCGTTGACATATTGTTTCGGAGAAATTTTTTTCACCGTGAAAGTGAATCGGATTCCAATCTCCATAGCTGGTTTTCCAACGTAGGTAATATACCTTTAAGTCGTCGTCGTTACCTCGCCTTTTGCCACCAAATATTCGTTTGTTATACATTGACCACTTTTGCCGCCGGTATTAATATATTATATTACTATAACATCGAGGATAATATAATATTATGAAGGCCTTACCGAATACACAATCACGTGTTTACGCGTATAGTTATTTATTGTACCAACGAAGCGCGAAGTTCCAGAAATACTAGTCGAAAACGAGTAGGTATAATATATATATAATATATATTTCTGCCTCAAATGTATTAGGAGTTTTGTGAAAGTCGAATTACTATTGTAGAAAATTATTCTGATTCGTATATATGTAAAAAGGTCAATATCTTTCTTTGGCATATAGATACGCTTTTATGTGATATCAATATTGGTTTTGCATTTGTTCATGGTATTATAATTTATAAATGTGTATACAATATACATGTATTTAACTAGAAATGAACAAATATTAAACCTATTTACATTTTTTTACCTACCTATCAACTTAAATACAATGTTTTACATTTTTTTTTTTATCGTAAATACGAAAATTTAAATGACATATTATTATATTATACTAGTACAAGAATGTTGTTATATTCTAACGGTTTTTGCATTGAACTGTAATATGCATACCTATCGAGTTTGTTCTGTATAAATAGTTAAACAAAAACAAGTTACGAAAGATATACTATTCAAATATTTTAGATTTCTAGTTTAGTCATGTATATGCAACGATAACTTTTTTTTATCAATTAGGTATTATACGAGTATAGATAAGTTTAGGTATACAAGAACATTTAAATAAATTTTAATAAAAACTATCATTCAGATTCAATTAATTATAAAAGTGTATTAATCAATAATATTTTTTAATGATTTAAAAATTACTATAAAAATATACGAATACCTATATATATATATACTATTATACTCGTAACTCGTATCTCGGCTTAAAACTGGAATCTAATAAAATAATTAAATATTCAGCTTAATACAAATATACATTTATATTCCCTTATTGTGTTGATATTTTTTACATTATATACAGCGACTTGAACCATTCAATTTATTTTGTCTTGATTTCACCAAAATCTAAAGATTTCAAAAATTTATTGTGGAATTAAACTATTTCTAAAAAATTTTTATAAAAATATCACATACCTACAATATGCGTAGGAATAAACAGCCAATATAATATTTATAATTCCATATTTTTTTAAATTATATTTTTCGGACATTAAATTAAATTTCTTTAAATAAAATAGAGTAGTTATGGTAGGTAATTAATTTTAATTTTAATTGTCATCAGTGGCATATTGAGGGGGAATGGGTGTTTAACTCCTCCCACCACACCCAATGTATTTTTTAAATTTTAACTTTAAATTTTACTAAAAATTTAATAAAAATCAATAATACTTTCTTATACGTCATTATTAGACACACACTTTACTCGTATATTATATAAAACTTTTAATGTAATTTTACAATAATCATATCTTACAAATAAACATTGGGTAAACAATTTAAATTCCCGTATATTGTATAGTTAATATATATAATTTTACATTAATATAGCATAAATTTTATTTTAAATTGTGAAATATTTATTATATTACCGATTAATATTATAATATTATAGATTTAAGAATTAACTAAGTAAAAAAATAAATAAATAATCGCATAGGTATATTATTTTCCTAATTATTTATCCTAGTAAAGTAGTAACCCCTCCATGGAACAATTCTGCGTACGCTACTGATTACCATAGATATAGATCTAAAAATATGTGACTTCTAAATCTAAACATACCTATACATATTTACGTGATGTTGACTCATATTAATTATTATAATATTATTACCACTCTCCATATATTGATTTATAAACAAATTTTTCACTCTCTATTCTTACAAAAATACCTAATTTAAAATTTTTTTTTAAATGTTAAGAATTGTGAGTCATTAAATACATTATATTTTTATTTTAATGATCAATGACCATATTTATATTAGTGTATCCCTATTGCTTATGATTATGACGATAAGATGATATGATAACGATATGAACGATAATGAACGATATGATGTTAAGAATTACGATTCTATTGCAACAAATTCGATATTATTTTTTACTTAAAATTACTAAAATAATAATTATGTTATTGAATATTCTCATTATTGTAATGTTATTGTGTAAAAATTATTTTACTAATACAACATATTGTAATTTTATTTTACGTTTTATTTTTTCTACTAAGTATATAACAATAATTTAAAAATATAAATGTTATTGTGTAAAAATTATTTTACTATTACAACATATTGTTATTTTATTTTACGTTTTATTTCTTCTACTAAGTATATAACAATAATTTAAAAATATAAATCTTGTACAAATATAATATTTCTTACGAAATATTAAAAATAAATAATTATTACACATTTTAATAATTATATGTACCTAGTTATAAATATATAAATATGTTTAAAGTTTAATTAAATACACAATAAAAATATATATTTCCTATTTATATTATTCAATATAATAAAATAATAATTATATGGCAATATTAACAATATAATTTTATCAACTATTTAAATAGAGTAGATTAAATTGTTTATTTTTAGGGCTAAGGACTTCTAGGAGTTTGCATGTTTTTCAATAGGTAATCATTCAAAACATATCTAAGTATTATGGAAATTCGTTTCTAAATCTTGAACGTTATTTCTTCTTCTTCTTCTTCTTCATCATCATCTTCTTCTTCTTGTGTATAACCGGCCACTATAGGACCATCCCGTCGAACAACCAATCCTTCAAGTCTATCTCTGTCAGCTGCTTTCGTTTTTCAATCTGTGCCTCCGTTTATATTCGTTTAACTTGAACGTTTAATTTAATTTAATTTTTTTTCTCTTAAAAAAAAAATAATAAGAAGAAAATCGAAATAAGTAAAAGCTTATTCGCAGTTTTTTACGTGTTAGTATATATTTTTCTATATTCGAATAGTGCATATTATGTCATATTTTGTTTTTAAATGTTTGAAAAAATCTTGTTTGATGAAAGTATTGTGGTTTATGTTTTCCCCGTTATAGCGATAATTTATAATTGAGATTACTAATTAGTAATTATCCATCTATAATTTTACACGCGGATATAATATTGTATGAGTTGTATAGAGTCTATACGGACCTTAAGACAATTTAATTAGTTTATTTCATTAATATTTCGGTTGAATAATAAAACAAATTATACGGTAATACTATTAAACTGTGCATATTTGGTGTTTTTTAGTGCATATATGCATGCATATTTAAGGATTTTTAGGGCATGAAGTTCCTAGCACTAAATTTCTTTAAAAATTTGTGATTATTTTTATTCAATTATTGGTCATGAATTGTATAGATATTTTTATAAATTTAAATAATGAAAAAAAATTTATTTAGAAATCTTTATAAAAAATAATTTGAATTAAATAGCATAATAAAATATGTGGTATGCTAATATTTAAATATATTTATTAACTCGAAATTACTTTCTTTCGTTGTTTCGATTTATTTAATGAAATCGTATTCAACAAGAATATAATATATAGGTATATAATATGTATATTTAGTAAAAATATCTGTTTTTTTTTTTTCAAATTATTAGTTATCATGAATATTTATATAAATAAAATGTAATTGAAGTTAAAGATGTAGAATATTATAGATAGCACCTATATATAGTTAAATTTTATTTCAATTGGGTACTTATAATGTACATATTACCTATATTGTAAATGATCGATTTTTTTAAAAATAAACTTTGCACGTCCCTAAAAGTAATATTGATAATGAAGACGTTAAACACTATAAACTTATATCTACGTCTACGTGTGGTAATTTGACATTTATTAATGATTTATATTGTAAAAACATTACGAAATATACACTTATATCGTATTCGGTAATTTAAATTCTAAATATTATTGCCGTTCGAATGTGTTTAACGTAATGTTGTATCTATATCGTACAAATGTAATATTATGTTTATAATTTATTTTATGTGCTCTTAATACACGGCAATAAATTTGTAAAGCTTTCACAAAAATAAAAATGCTACACATCTATAAAATAATATTGGAAATGTTATCCTCCATAGTTCATTTAGCTTTCACTGATAATAATATTAACCGAGTATCGCGTACATAATATAAGACCGATTATAATAATATTATTTACTTGTTTATAATATATATTTTAATGTAATCTAACGTACGAAAAGTACAAATTTACCAACAACTTTAATTCATTTAACTATTCAATATCACATAAAATAAATAAAAAATGCGATATTGTCATTTCGTTTAAAACTCGACACCTTCACGATTATTAATAATTATTTATCATAGCAACTCGCGTTAGATCATAATACTCAATACTTATAAAGTTATAACTTTATAAGTTATGAATTTATGATAATAATATTTATCGAAATAGGCACTGGGAAAAAAACTAGTTTTAGATAAATATTTTTTTAGTAACAGACATGCTGTATTTGTTTAGACGAAACTCTTCATTAGTTTACACCGAATTAATAAAACTTGCCGTAATATAATAACTTAAACATGGTATAGAATAAGATTATTATTAAGATATTTAAATTATATTAATACGCTTAATTGTATACAAAAATTCGATAAGACCTATGATTTAGAAAATATTTAAACGTGATAAATTAATAATATAGGTATCACATTTTTTTTTATGGTCTTGCTAAAATTTATAATCGATTTTAATATAATTTAAGGCACTAATTTGATATACTTACGTTAAATTATATAGTATATAAATTATAAATACAAACAAGAAACAATACAGTTACTATAATAATAATGTTATGTTAATATATTTGTTATATATATACTAGACGAGTAATAAGTATTTACTTATTATACGAGTACTTATACATAAAAGTTAATTGTTGATTCTATAATCTAGATAGTTATCAACTATATAAAATAAAATATATCACGTTGTAATTCATATAAAAACATGTTTTATAAACACTATTCATAATCATTAATCATAATAGGTATTATGTAGGTAGTTAAATTTTCGATGGAGAAAATATAGTAAACAAGTAAAAGTGTATAATATTTATACTATATTTAGATCTAGATTTTAAAATTAAATTAAATTAAAAAAAAAAAAAAAAAAAAAAAAACGTAAAATAAAAAAAAAAACAACTGTATAACAGATAAATTATTTGAAAAAAGTCGTTTGTGTACAAATCGTTTAACATAAACGGTATACGCGTATTATACGTATGTATGTATAATACACTATTTTATTTATTCATATAATCAATTAATTTGATTGCCAATGATTATAAATATTATTATACATCTATTGAATTCGTAATTTATATTATTATTATTTATACAACTTACAAAATATATGAGCGTAGAAATATTTATGTAAAATAATATTAAAAATTTAAATTTTATTAATACAAGTAGTGTCCAACTGTAATCCTAAAACCAGACGATATTTTATAAATGCACTCAACTACGCAGACTTATTGACACAGAACGGTGTTTACTAATTTTATATTTAGGTTTTACTCGTTTTAGGTATATATTATATTAAATTTAAACCGTAAGACTGGATAAGCATATATTAATATAATTGACCTGTACAAAAAAAAAAAAAAAAAAAAAAATCCCGTTACCTATCTCGATTGTTATAATAATATATACTTATTAATTTAATATAAACCAGCCAAGTAATAATTAGTCAAATATAATTATATATTTTAAAATTCATTTTCAGTCCAAAGAAAATTAATTAAAAACTATTAAAATTATGATTGTTATTAATATTATTGTTGATGTACCTATAACCTAATATACGAGTACATAGATATGTAGGTTGTAGGTACCTAGTTTAAGTTCTTCTATTATTCAGAATATTAAGCCCAAATTTTAAAATTTGATTCTTTTTTCGAATACTTAATATTAAAATTAAGAATAAAATTATTGTTTTTATATTAATTAAAATAATAACCAGCTAATTTTCATATTATTTTTTCTAATAATTATAAATTTCTATTAAATATTTATAAAGTTAAGTATTAATTTTTTAAATTTAAATAAAATAAATGTTTTATTTTGAATTATTTGCGCAGTCCACGCGAACAGATGTATTTAACATTTGTTTCAATAATAAAAGTCATATTATTATATATATATTTTTTTGTTTTATAGACTATCAAGCTAACAAATGTAATTATAAAAATCTAATTGCCCAAATAATAAATTTCTATTAAAATAAAAAATCATTTAAAACCATAGTAATTAAATTATACATTTATTTTCTATTTACTGTTTATATTAAATAATTTAACTACATATTTTATTTAATACAAATGTATATACCTATTATATATAATCATAGGTGGAAATAGAGAATGGCTTAGTGGGACTTATTAGGTATATAATTAATTTGTACATTGTATCGTTCAACATAATATTACTTATTACTTTATTAGTTACATAATATATAGTGTAGAAATTATATTATGTAAATATAGAATTATAATATTGTATTAGAAATTATATATTAATATATTATATTATATTATTTATATGTATATAATTTAATTTAATTGTGCGTATAATATTCAATAATTAAATATGCATTTAACTTAAATTAATATATATAATTTATATACATTATTTATAGGGTGTAAAAGTTATATAATGGTAGTGGTAATTTTTTATTTACCCCCCTTAGAAAATGTGTCTTAGTTTCGCCAATGTAAATATTTATATAATATACTAAATAGGTATATATATATTATATATCTGTAAATATATTTTGAAATTATTTATTTATTTTTAAAATTGAGTTCTAACCTAGGAACTTCATTTACGCTCCCGATTTTTGATAAATATTGTGCCGTCGATTCCTTCGTTTGAGCAATTCGGAAGAAATTTCTTTGTATTATATTTATATTACTATGGCGTCGTTTAGCTTTGCTAAATTTTAAAATAACCTTAAAAGTAAATTCAAATTCAAATTTTTTCATTTTTCATTCTTCAGCACCACTTAATTAGGTACTTAAATAAAATATCTTCTAATTTTAAATTGAGCATAAAGGAAATTATCAACGGCAAAAAACAGCATAATCATGAACTCTGAGTTTGAACTCAAAATTATAAATGGACAATGACAGTGACAATGACATTATTATAAATAAATGAACATTAACTTTAAGTATAATAATTGAAAAGGATGTATATTTAATAAAATATCAAATCGCCTAAATAAAATTGAAAGCAGGCAACTAAACATAAATATGTGTAAATCATATTAAGGGGATTGGTGGTGGCCTGTGTTTTCTTCGATTTAGACCAAAAAGCCTGACAAAATTTTTAATACTTAGAGTAATCAGAATTTAATTTTGAAAAAAAATTTACATTTATATGGTATTTTACTACTAAATGTTGAAAATGAAATTTTGACTTAATGCTATAAACTTATATAACAATGAATATATTGACAATGAAAATCTTTAAAATTATCAAATTTTTTAATCTCTGACTAGTTAAAACTATACTTAAAATGAGAAAAATATTTCCAACGTTTTGTGGTAGAGAATTATAAACAATTATATGTTTTCAGAATTTAAATCGAAGTATTAAGTATGTGTAATTTTGTCAGGCATTTTGCTCTTTAAAGACGCGAAATAAAAATATCATCAAAAACGTTGACTTGTGCATGCGCGTGTGAGATCTAATAATACGTATGTAGAGGTACGGGTGAGACACGCACACCAATATTCATTTACTACACACACACTTACACAGCTCATGCATACGCCCATATAAAATGCCTATACACAACTCCTTAAAAACGGACCACCACCAATCCCATTAATAATAAAATACAATAGTGTGTTTGATTATACTATTCATTAATATAAGTATTATTTAAAGTATATAAATGTAAAGTGTTTTATCATTTTAATTTTTGTTAGAAAAAATTATGAATATTTATTTTAATATTAAAACTTAACGATATACCTACATATTAATAGAAATATAACAAACAAAAAAAACATTATTCAGAAATAAACGTTATTTTTTTTTAAGATTTTATCATTAGGAGTATTACATATACTTCTCATTTAACTTTCAAATATTTTATTAGTATTATTATGTGATTATTTTATTATAATACCTATATATTTCGTTATAATATAGTTTTTTTTATAAACAAGTAACTTATTTCAAAACTGAAGATTATTGAAATATTTAATAATTGAAGAAATCATATTGTATACTGCTCTGTTTTTGTAATATCTAATTATTTAATCAATTATATCGTTAAATAAAAAATACATTGCACTAATATTATAATAAGTTATTAAATCTATAACTTCAACAGATTGTACTTATACCTATACCTTCTACTATAAGTCTATAACTATAATTTAAAGAAATTATACAATGTATTGTATCATAATCGGGGGAATATTTTTTAATTAAAAAAACATATCGAAACACAAACCCCTTAAATAATTATACGTTAAGTTATTTTGTAATAATTATTTTTGTTATTTCTTCTCACAAGCTTACCGTTATACAATAACTAACAATTAAGTACTATTTGAAAATTTGAGGTTTATAAACACAGTGACATTTAATTTGCATAAAATAAAAATAAAATATTTTATGTTTAGAATATAAAATTTAAAAAATGAAATCACTCATAATTATTCATTATACAATAATATTGAATATCAAATTACAAATAGTAGTAATATTAAAATTACTATCAAAATTCGTAAAAATAAATATTATGTTTGATCACAACTAAACTATAACCTATTAATCCTAAGCAAAAAAAAAAAAAAAAAAAAAATATAATTTAAATGTTATCATATTAAATATTAAAATATTAAAATGATTAATTATTATTGATTTTGTAAAAGCAATTAACAAATTTAATTTAGATTTATTATGTTGATATTTGAAAAAAATAATAATTATATCTTACTACATCACAATACAATTTATATACGTAGCAATTATGTAATAATGTTCTCAAAAAATGACGTTGACTATGTAATATTTATAACTTTTTGTTTATCAATTTCGCCCAACTTTATTGTAGTCCACCAAATGTGAATAAAAATAGGTTGTTAAAATATTTACTTACTAGTTTATACCGAACCTATTGGTTCGTAAAGCAATTAATTGTTATAATCGTTTTAACGCCGTGCCTGTTATAAAATGACATTCAGTCATTACACACACGAAAATATAAACGTAAAAATGATTCTATTTGATAAGTCGTTCATAATTTTTGTGTTGACATTTTTTTTACCAATTTGTACGAATTGCGATTTAAATCTATTAGCACAGTGTTCCGTACAGCTAATGAACGTTAGCAATCTGTTGAAGGTAACAGCATATGTGACAATGAGTTCCGAGGTGACTTATGATTTTCGTATAGAACTATTACATTCCATGCATCGAAGTTACAAACCAATAATATTGTTAAACGCATTCAGTATAGAATTGTTCAACCCAAATCAAAAAATTCTGCCATACGCGTACGTAGTGGTCGCACGTGGCGTATCTGATTTGGTGGACCATTTGGATGCAATTAACGTAACGCACGCGTCGTGGCAACCGGAAGTGAATTTTATCGTTATTTTAGAAACAGTCGTGATAGATCTATCTGAAAACGTATTGAAACCAGTGTTTCATCAATTTTGGATCAATAATATTTTTCGATCTGTATTACTCATACCAACGTTAGCTATCGGAAATAACACAGTCGAAGCGTTTGCCTGGTATCCGTTTCAGGGTAAATGTGGCGTGTATCACACGCCGAAGAAAGTGACTACGTGTAGACGGTTGGACAACAACGACCATGGTCAGTGGAACGTCGTTAATGACACCATATTCGATAACAGAATACCTGATATGTTTGACGATTGTACAGTAAAGATTGCAGGATTTCATTGGCCGCCACTGACACTGTTGTCAAATGATACTCCCCGAACGATGTTGTACGGAATGGACGTTGAGGTAATCAAATTAATGAGTCGGATAGGTAACGTGAAATTACAATTTAAGGAGATCGAAAATGATGAAAGATGGGGTGTGAAATTTAATAACGGCACTTGGAACGGCGGATTAGGATATTTGAGCCGACATAAAGCTGATATTATGGTCGGCGGCGGAATTCTGACACCTGAACGTATGCAAATGTTCGATTCTGCACCGCCACGTCAAGTAATCCGGTTGCAATTGTATACGCCACTACCCAGAAAATTACCTTATTGGCAGAACATGTTGAATGTGTTTTCCGGTAATTTTTGGTTTACCCTATTTCTCGTGTTCATCGTAACGTCCACTCTGCTCTGGTTATCTGGCGTTCATCTGCCTTCAGAAAGACACACGTTCGCCGATTGGGGTTACTGTCTAATAGTTTCCTGGGCCATACTGTGCAGTGTACCTTTTAGTGGACGCCAGCCAACGTCAGTGTCGTCTAAAATGATATTCCTCTCGTGGGTCATATACATGTTACACATAAGTGCCGTGTACACTTCGATGCAATTAACTTACCTATACAGACCCAAGTACGAGAAGCCAATGCGAACCATAAATGAAGTCAAACATTCTAAGTATAAGGTGTGTTGTGTCCCGACTTTTATACCAATTGCTCATTCAATGTCTAGAGAAAATTTTGACTTGACTGAGTTTTCACCTTGTATAAACATAATAGAATCAGCTAACAGACTATTGAAAAAAAATGACATTATAATACTCGACCCAGAAGACCATTTTGAAGGTTATATCTCGGGTTTTAAGAAAAAAGTTTATAAAGTAGACGAGGTAGTAATTATATTTAATATTGGTTTATTCATGCAAAAGGGAAATCCGTACAAACGGATATTGACTAAAGCTCAAATCACTGCATATGAAACTGGATTACATACTAAATGGAGGCAAGAAGCTATTCCATCACTAATGCACCAGTCAAAAAAGGAAACGCAAATCAAAATAAAAAAACTTAGCTTTGATGAATTACAAGGTGCGTTTATAATATTATTATGCGGATTTATTACCAGTTTAGGGATATTTCTTCTGGAATTTTTTTTTTACAAATACATGTAAATACTAAAGATATGTTTATATTTCTAAAATGTATTAACTATAGAAGACAAAAGCATATATAAGAGTATAAAAAAGAAATGGAAGGGATACAGGTGTAAAGAGAATAGTGTTGAATTTTGATTAACATTTGAATGCAATGATAAATCATTAATTTTGTGAAAACGATTTTGAGATATCAAAATTCAACACTATCCTCTTTAGACCTGTATCCCTTCCACACCAGTATCCCTTTCCTTGCTTTTTATAGAAATATGTAATATGTGAGTATACTTCAGTAAAATTTTCAGGTTTCAAAACCCAAAACTGCCAATTTTATTAAACATTATATACATTAAAACGAGAATTTTACGAAATATTCAGTTACATATTTTGTAGAAAAATTAACATAACAATTCCAAAATTTTTTGATATATATATATATAGGTTCTTATGTGATCATCCAATAAAATTTTCAAGTCTTTAACTTCAATATTGCTTGAGTGATTGTGAAATATTGAAATCGAATTCGTTGAAATTTCAGTTTTCCTGAAAAATGCCATTTTTTGGTAATTTTTTTGTCGTTTTTCCTGTCGTATAGGGTCAATTTTGAGAAATTCGAAAAATAATAAAGTACCAACTACGTCCACTTTCCAACCGGAAACATATGCTATTTTTGAAAATCGGAGCATTATGTCGGTTAGTCTTCAGACTAATTCGTTTCGCTCAAAATCTAAAATTGACAAAAAGTTTTGAAGTATTTTGATAATTTTATTGAAGCATATTTACATATTGGTTAACGTATTTCCCAAATATTAAAAAAAATATCAAGTATCAATTTTTTTAGATGTTTATAGTTAAATTTGAGTAAAATCAATATTTAAAGTACTTATAATATATGGATTCTTCTTATTATATTTTAAAATAATGTTAAATAAAATTGACAAAATATTTTAAAAATTTGATTGAAGCTAAAAAAAAAAAAATAAGACACACATCATTGTAAAACCAATACATTTTTCGCTTCGCTCAAAATCTAAAACTGCGTAATATAATATAGTATTAATCATTTTTTTTCTCTGCCTTTAAATTGTTCACCATATTTTTGCATGTATACCTATTTTTAAATTAAAATATATTATAAAATAATGAAAATATTAATTTAACATAATGTAAAAACTTAAAAACCAATAACCTGAGTTGTAGTGGTTTCTAATAAAAAATTAAAAAATAATATTAATTAAAAATATATAATTAACTTTTTTTTTTAATTTTATTTTAAGTACAGGAGTATGATACCTATTAAACTACATTAATTATTATAATATATGTACCTATTATGAAAACTAACTTTTTTTCTTGTACTTATTAGTTATTTGAACTATTATAATAGGTATATTTGTTATTTTGAGGTATGATAATGTTGATTAAATATGCAATTTTTTTAATTTTTAAACTTGTAATATTACCATAACTATATTATTATTGTAACTATTAACTTTATACAACGTGATTTGTATACAAAGTATCTATTTTGTACAAAAAATATGTACGCTTCACAAAATGTACAAAAATCGTTGTACGTATTGCGAATTGCACAAATTCGGGCTTTGTATGTATCATAATATCGATATAATAATGTACAGGATTATTAAGTAAACATTTGTAATTTATCGTAATACGTAAAATCAAACATATTAATTAAAATTGATGTATTTTAATAAATTTTTTAAGCATACAAATAAGGTACGTATAATAAATTAAATTGTCTAATTATTTATTATTAAAAATATTTAAATCTCCCAAAAAGAATGATGTGGTTTTAGAACAACAACTCATATTCATTCCAAAAAATTACTCACCCTTTGCTCGATAGTAATAATTATATACAATATACCTACTCGTATTTATACGCCTTGATTATTAAAAAATTAAAAGAATCGCTTACCGGATTTATTACCGCGACAAAACTATTAGTTGTTTTTTTTTCTTTTACGTCTTGTACTCGTTTAAACGAGTCACGTAACGTAAAAATACTATGAATGTTATTTAACGTAGGTGCATGAATATTTATAATGCATCGCGTATATTTTCATGGTAATTAAACGCGAAACGGAAATGTAATGTTATTAAATTTACACGTTTCGGAACTCGACAATCCAGATTTTGTTAATGTGAAATTACGATGCAATAATTATAATTATGTGATTTCGTTAATAATTTAATATATTTAGTATATTATTTTGATGGTGATATTACAACGCGTCATACAAAAATCCTTCATTTTGTGAACATATAACGACGATTCACCGCACAGGTGCGGTACCAGAGAGGGTGCACGTGTGCTTAAGCACCCCCTTGGCACATTTAACTAAACAGTAATGAACTAATGAGTAATGTCAATTTGATTTAAAAAGTAGGAGAAATTTTGTTTTGAGTATTTGTTATTTAATATTGCATTACTCTTATTATCGTTTTGAAAATTAAGTAAATACATATATCTAAAAAAATGACACTTTACAAAACACGTAACACACGTCTTAAAAAAAAATTCTAGATCCAACACTGAACAGAATTTATAAATTATAAAATATAAAATAATTATATTTTGCACTACGATAATTATTACGATCACGGCACTTTTTTCGGTGGTTTTTTGTCGTTTTTCATTGAAGCGTACATTTCGTCAACGAGCGATTGCAAATAAACATTTTTTTCTTTCTCCTTGTCGAGCATCGCCTGCAGCAAATCGGCGTTGGCCAACGTCCGGTTCGACTGATTTCGATGCATTGCGTTCAACAGGTCTCGCTTTTCCTTCTCAGCCACTTTCAACCGGTCCAAGGCCACGGCCAAGCGTTTCCGCAGTTTCCACAATTCGCGGTTTACGGCCACCTGCCCGTGATTGATAATAAAACCCGTACGTTTCTCCTCCATGGACGCGTTGCTCATAGGATCAACGCGATGACGAGAACTGGTCCCATTTCCCACCGACGATTTCGGACGAATATCGCGGGCCCGGTCCAGGTTGTCGACTTGAAAGTGGACTGACTCGTCCGAGTCCGAATCCGAAACCCGATGTCTTTTCCCGTTTCCGGCGAATCTGTTACCCGAAGCGGATTTCAATTCGTTAAACGTTTCGTCCACGATCCGAGCTACCTGACGAAAATTCAAATTACACACCGATCTCGTACGCGACAATAATATTATTATAAGTACCAATACGAAAAATATAATTATCACTATAATATTATCATCAAGCCTTTAGGTTAATAATCTGACTAATATTTTGAATATCCTGCTTACTATAGTGCGGTAAATCAAAATCCCATCCTGCCATCCAATCTTACCCAACCAAAAATGGTCAAAATGGGGAGTTATCCAAATACAACTCAATATAGAAGGGAGGTATAAGGTATTATCCCTGTTTTTAATTAAAACATCAGTTATTATAACTATATAATAATGCATCTCTCGTAAACTTTATACTAAAATCAATTTATCATTGGAATATTTAGTTCGGTTTATATATAAGCAGTACGAAGTAATGATTGAAATTTTCGTATAATCCTAATTATAAACTATTTTACTTGAATTATAAATTATTGCATTACGCGTAGTAATAATTCTAAGGTAAGTATTGGGTATGTCCCCCTCAAAAAAAAAAATTAATATAAGTAATTATATTAATTATAGTATAAATATTATTAAAACTACCGCTATAATTATCAATTAGATGTATATATTTGCACTTGTTTTGGCTCATTTCGATCGCTAAATAACACTAAAAAAAATATATTTATATTAATATATCTATAATATATTTTTATTATGAGTAAATATAGTAGTGTATAAAGAATTATAATATGAAAAATTTAGTTTAGCATTTATCTGACGTTTTACAATAACTTTGATAGTATATCATACTTAAAAATTTTAAATGATTAATTTGCAGTAGTTATATAGAAAATTAGCTTCACAAGATAATTTTTTCCAGTTAATATTTATATATCTTATTCTTATACCTACTAAATACTATTATATATCATATAAGCTCATAATTATTGTTTGAGAGTTATAATTTATTTCATAAATAACGAATAATTAGTCATAAGACCATATTGTAACTATGGCTAATATCAATCGATTTATTATAACACAAAATTAAAATATTTAATTTGTAATTATTATAATGGCTTATATTTTGTATAAACATATAAGTTTATAACAATCACCATGGTAATAGTGTATTAAATCTCTAACGTTTTTTTAACTGATACAATTTATTTTAAATTGAATCAAATGTTTGACAGACATTTTATTTTTTTTTTAATAATAATAATAATCAATTACTAATTTAATAAATTACCACGTGTTCAATGTCATCGAGATTTTTGTACTTTGGTAAAGACATAGTTTTTGACAACTTATAACATTTCTGATAAATTTCGTTTAATTTAATCAAGTTATTTCGCAATAGTTTTTGTTTATCATAATATTCGTGAAAACTGGCTTGATACAATTTTTCTTTGAGATTATTACCAATTATTCTTGCACTAGTTTTTGGCAGTATAGTAAAAATGGTCAATTTATGTTTGGATTTTTTTTTACCGTTGATTATTTTTAAACTTTCAGTTTTGTTAGTGTTAATTTTGGATGTATTAGACATTTCAAAAAATTAAAAATTTTAATGTTTTGTTTTAGATTATTTATACAAATATATATATTAGTAGTCATTAACAACCATAATTATGTAATGCAATTGAATAAATAAATATTAGCTATACCTACCTAATTTTTTTTAATGTGGAACTTGAACTGTAACCTGTTTACAATTATACGTATACATAATTTGTAGATTTCTTATAGTGAAAGGAGATAAGGGATGATTGCCAAGCTTTAAATTTCTTTAAATTGCATAAGTATATACCTACTATCTACAAATTTTTGTTCCCTATATTTTTCTTTTCGGTTATTATAACACTATGAAAACAAAAATTAATTTTTAAATGATTTTTTAATTTATAATATTACATTATTATGATATAAATATATAATTTAGTTAAAGATATATACATTTAAAAACATTTTTTTTTAAAAATCTAGAATAGAAATATAAAATGCATTTATTTTAGTTTTCATATTTATGCGTACTTAAAGAATGAATTTAGATGAATTTTTTTTATTACCTATCCATTTTAAATTTTTATTATCTAATATGGAAAAATAACTATTTTACGTACATTATTTTTTACATTTTAAATACAATTTTTAATCTTATTTTAAATTGGTATGCATAATACTATTTGTACCTGTACTTGAATATGTATAATATTTACTTTGGTAAACTATTATTTCAGGGAACAAAAAATTACTTCAATCACTTACAAAAAGTGTATTTAATTATAATATTATATTCATGTACAATAATATAGTCTTATTAATAATAAAATTAATAGGTACTAATTATAAATTTGTGATAAAATTCAATAAATCTAGACTATACGTGTCAAGTATAATATCTAAACCCATAATTTATTATAAACTAAATTACATACCGTCCTACGGTATTAATAATATTTTATATGTAACTACACAGTACAAACTAATAGAAATAATATTATACAATATTGACAATAGTAGAGTAATAAAGTATGTCTTTATAATATTAATTTTGTTTCTATTGGCTTTTATATAACAACGCCGATAAAACAAAACATAATTTATAATAAATAATTGCTATGAATATTACGATAAATGTACGGTATAATATTATTATTACAATTTAACAATATTGATCTCATTCCTATTTGAATTTGAGCATTTTTTTTTTTTTTTTTTTTTTTTACATAGTTTATTAATTTTATTACAAACGTATGATTACGGAAATAATTAAGAATTAAGTAATATAAAAAAAAGTCATATGCATAAAAAATAATACATCATAAAAGTGACTAGCTATATGTAAACATGGTCGTAATAGTGTAGATGTTTTCGACTATGTTTGATTTATGTCAATGATTTTTCTCATGAATAATATTCAGGTTTCATAGATAATTTCCCATCATAAAATTAATCATTCACAATTCTGAAATAAATACATAAAAAAACATAATTAAAATTATTCAATTTCTGTTTTTTTTATATTAAGCTTTTGGTAGAATAATATTAATTTTAAAATTATATTACGATAATTTAGTCGAGTGTAGATGGTATTTTTTGTTTTAGATAAAATTATTGTTTGCAGTAGGTACCTATAAACTTCGTATTAAAATATTTAATTAACTTTCACTGTCAACATATTTTTAATAATACATCGAATATTTTATTAATTATATATCATTAATTGAAATGTTTAAATAAAACCTATAATGAGAATTAGTTTCGAAAATATTTCAACAATTGATTAGGTATCTAAAACATAAATAAATGGAATTATTCGAATAAATTTTAAATTCGATTTTCACTTCATTATGAAATAATATGAATCTCTAGTAGACACGTTATTTATGAATAATATAAATAATTATTTATTTTTTATAGATGTTTTGATGCGACGTAAGTATACATTGTTATATAAAACGTCCATCACACTCCGAGTTATGTGGTTTTAAAGTTTTAACGACCACAAAAAAGAAAAGATTATGAAATTGCATAAAAATCTTGTAGTTGAAAGTTTGAAACATACATTTAAAAAAACATATTTTTCGTTTTTTTCCATTTAACGACAAAATTTAAATTTAAATTGAATGTTTTTCGAAATACAGTTTTAAAAATATTTATTTACAACCAAATTTTCAAAGTTTGAAATAAAATTCATCGTATAATTATAATTAGGTGTAAAATTTTGAATTTTGAAAAATAGGAATATAGTACAACAAATTTATTACCACGCATCGAAATGGAGTGAAAATAATATTATATGTATTCGACTTATTAAAAGTTAACTATAATAATCGCTGTATTACAACATATTGATTAATTTACTACCTACTCGTATTACTCACAGGGTTGTTTTTGTAGCATTTTGAAAAATCGTTCTACGGTCTGTTTCAATCTAGATTGTTCTTTCGCGCCAGAATCATTGAGATATTCTAGTGGCACTAAACTGTCTTCCGTCGACGTGACAGTCACTAATTCGTCGAATTTGGGTGCGTTACGTTTTCTCGCGTACGCCGAATGGTCATCACTACTGTATTTCGTCGTGGTCGGGAAGGAATGGTCCACAGAAAAACGTTCGGGATTCGTTGTCAACGACATTTGTTCGGGCATTTCCGAATGATGAGAGTACGCGTACGAGGGCTGCTCTGCGTGTTCGTTCGAATTGGTCTGGTCTCCGCTATAATTATCCGACGAATAAGACTCATGATGAGTCAACTGTCGGTCTAATTGTTGACCGTTGGCCGCCTGTTGAATGTTATGGTTAAGGAATCTCTGGCCCTCGTTACGCTCACCGACACTGCCTGACATCGGGTAACCAGAACCCTGCGCTGGGTAACCCGTGTTAGACGAGTAGCTAACTTGCGAAGGAACTTGGTATTCGTTGCTTTGGGGCACTTGGTATTCGTTGCTTTGGGACACTTGGTATTGTGGAGATTGGAATCCGGGGAATACATTCTGATATCCTGTTATCTGTGAAGTTTTCACCGGTATGGTACCGGACAGTAGCGATGACCGCTGATTAATTATATTCTGGATATTGGCACTGTGGGGCAATGGATTACCGCTGTTTTGAGCCATATTTATAGGTTTGAAAATTAATAAACCCGCTCGAACTTGTTCCGGGTGTGCTAATACAAAAAAAAAAAACATATATAGATACCAAATGTTAAAACGGTTATAATGTATTATTATAATTTAGTTATGGAATATTTAAATTAAATTAAATGTCGATTATCACGACTGTTTACCAGCGATTTATATTCATTCCAGGAATGATTGTGGTCGTTTATTTAAGTTCATTTCATTTTCCGTGTACGTGACTGTAATCGTAATACACATACTATTTATAACAGTCAAAACGTAGAAAGTAATGTTACAAACGGAAATACGCCTATAGGGAACACTTAGTCAATTTGACAACAAGACGACATAATGATATTTCAGTTTAACTAACTAACTCTATATATTATTTTTCTGATTTAAAAATAAAAAAAATGTTATAATATCGAATGCATATTATATTTGTCTAAATTTACATCTTATATTTATTCCGTATACTTATTTTTTGTTCTTATTACGTATAATATATTTATAATTTGGTATTGACGGGTCATTTATACTTTGAACATTATTATTGTTCAGTGATACGCCAATTTAAGATAATCCAAATTTTTACTCACAATCACTTTTCACTTGATTAACGTTAGATTCCTGTGCAACATTCGCCACTCCTCTTTTTGCCGTCAAAGTGTTTACTCCATATCCTGCATAGTCCGCAGAACCGTCACGGTCGTATCCAGAGTGCGTTCCCGGAACTCCTAAACCAGGAGATGGAACCGGGTACGCTTGATTTAGGTATCCATTGCTAGGGTATACGTTATTGGTGTACCCGTGGCCAGATATTGATTGAGTCGCGTACAAAGGGTTTGGATAAGCTGGTGCTTGGTATGCCAAAGCTGTAGGAACTCCGTAACCTTAACACGGTAAATATTATTTGAATTATTCATAAAATATCTACTGTAAAATAATTATTTCAATAATTATAATATTATACTGGTAGGCTGGTGGATTGGCGCAACGGGCAAATGGTTGTATAAACCCACGTCGAGGTGCGGTGAATGGTGTACGTCAAACGCGTGTGTAGCGAGGTTCTCTCCAAAGTTTGTGATTGCTTCACCTTTGGTCTGCATTATTTTTCCTTTGGCTACGACTACGTGACCTTTGGCTTTGAGCAATTGACCTTTGAGGGCGATCACTCCGCCTGTTATCGCTTTAGCCGCTTGGAACAACGACGACATTATTGATTTTTTAACGCCCACCAAATTAGTTGTTTTTGTGTGATAAGACTAAAATGCAAACCGTTCATTTTGAACGTAAATTATGGTTGTTTTTAATAACATTTCAACATTAAAATAACACGTTTTACATAATATCTCTGATTGATTCAGTAAAAGCATTTTACAGCCATGACTCACCAATGGTTGATTAAAATGATCCGGGGGAATAGATTTTCCCGAAGATGATCCTGCAAGGGAGCTGAATAATCCAAATTTTTTCCTTAATAATAACGACAATATTTCTCCAGATCTTTTAGTTCTCGTCTTGTCATCATCACTTTTCGCATTTTCCATTTCTGCGTTTTCGAGTGGGTCTAGGGACGTTGCCTCCGTTAAATAACCATTTATGACAAAAATCATAATTGTCAACACGAAGATCTATAAAAATAAACAAACATAATAATAATTGTCATTAGTTTGTATTACGAGGACACAAAGTGTGTATCAAATCGCAGAACCAATTTCGCAAAAACGTAATAACAATCAACTCATTACTTGTGTTACAAAACAATTTTAATGTCTCAAAACGTGATTAATATACGTTATGTGATGATTAGTTCAAATGATATTGCTCGTTATTAAAAATATACAATTTGTCTGCATGGTAGGAGAAAGTTTGGATTCAGTTAATATTGTTATTGCAGAACCTGTTTATCCTGGTATATCTAGCTAGTTCCGGTCATCTTAAATGAAAGTAATGTGTTACCTCATTTAGTCACTGCTTACATTTGTGTATTATGATATTAGTTATTTAATGTAACATTCGACGCACGCCAACGTTATTAACACCATAATATCATCATGAATACAATTCAATAATAATAATAATTATCATAACAAGGACGGTCTTATATTTTTATTGTTATGTTTACTACACACGAAATTTTAATTGCCAATATTATACTTTGACAGAAAAAAGATTAACATAACTATAGGTACCTACCTACGTAATTATTCGTATCAAAATAATGTTACGTATTACCAATAATTTAATTTCGACGATTATTAATTTTGTAGCATTCCGTTAACATTAAATTTATTCATATTTAAATAAATTATTAGACAATTTTTTTTTTTTTTTTGTAATAAATTAATTCGACATTGTCTAATGTATTCTCAATCGAATAAATAATAGAAACAATAGTTGTAGGTGTACTTCTATATTGAAAAATTGCATGTCGATTTTACTTCTAAAATAATATTTTTTTTTTTTTCGTAGTAAGTACGCATTTAAAATTGAAAACGTATACGTGAAAGTATATCTGTGGTAAAATTTTACAATAAAACACACTACCTATGTAATTTAATTTATATTATGATACTCTACGTCTAGATGAATGGTTTTAATATTTGTCTTAGGGCACTTATTGTTTCATACATTTATATTCAAAATATTATTTGTAAAATATATTAATAATACAAATACCTAGGCATATAAAATAAATTAATTAAACATTCGGATTGGAAAACATAAAATATTTATATTTCCTAGGTACACGTACAGTCGTGAATAATATACTTGTATACAATTGTTAAATAAAGGAAAAAATAAATAACCTTAACTTATCTCGTATAACCTTTAATATTCATTATACAATATACAACTTTCAAAATAATAATAAAATTAATTTATCAAATTAAAGTGTTTTATTGTATTTTCAAATTAAAATTAACCATTGTTCAATACTATGTCTTATTGATTCTCATTAATGACTGGACGTAATTTTTTTATGAGTAATAATTTGGTTTGTGTTTATTTTTATTTCATGATTGAAACCGGTTCTATGAAAGTTTTGTTAGCAATTAAGTTTACGTAATGCAGGAACTATAATTGACCCTTTATGGCCCAGACCTTGCTTTCTTTGTTTAATAGAAAATATTTTTATTTAAGTTCAAATTGTAAAATCATTTAGGCATTCGATAAGTTTGATATTGTATTACTAAGATTTTATTTAAAAAAAATTAATTAAATATAGTTTTTCAGCGACAGTACAATAATTTACATTATAAATTTATAATATTAAAATGTAGATTATTTCGAAATTACCAAATTTGTATTTTTAAATTTTATCCGTGAAATTTATAAAAAAAATCAACGAAGGATTTAAAAGTTAAAATAAAACTTGATTAAAATATTAGTGAATTTTCTAATCAATCTATAATATAGAATCAAATATATATATCATTATTATTTTATCATGAATTTCAACGAGATATATTATCAACATATATATACAAATAGAGATATATTTACAAATTCGTCTTAAATGATTTCTGAAATTTTGAACAAGTAAAATATTTCAAGATAAAGTAGCAACAGATTTCAAAAAAAGATTTTAATAAAATGAAATAAAAATATAAAGAAGATTTAAAAAAATACAAAATATAAAATGCTTTTTGAAAATGTTATTAATTTATTATTTATTATTATTATTATTATTATTATTATTATTATTTTTTTTTTTTTTTAATTTTAGGTGAGTACTTGGACCTCGTATTACACGACCTATACGACAAAAGTATAAATAACTATATTATGATGTATATTAGAAAAACACGTTTTACATAAAATACGTAGTATAACATTTTCTTTTTTTATATTACATTACCATACTATATGTTTCGATAATAAACGAGCATACGATGTGTTTGTATTAATATAATATAAATATTCAAAACTATAAGTAAAGTACCTAATCAGTACTCGTACAGTTAATTTATTACGATTTCGTGATTCGTTGAACTCCTGACGGTACAGATCTTTCGTAAAATTAATGAAGAAATTGTAGTTTTTTGTTTTTTGTTTTTTTTTAAATCAAGAAAACATCATAATTATTACAATATTTATAATATTCTTTTCGGTAGATTTTTTTCCAACCAGAAGAGAAATATAAATAATATAATAATAAATTAGTTATGATGCATTGAAAAATAAAAATATCAGTACGTTGTTATATAATTTAGACGTTATGTGACATGTGACAATTTTTGCAACTATATAATATTATTATGTGTCCATTTCTCCAATTTAAAATTGATATTTATTTATTAAAATACATATTTATAATTATTATTATTTAACACAATTTTAATTATTTTTATAATGATTAATATAAATTATACATCGACAAATATTTAACTGGTGATGATTTAGTAATGGCCTTTCCAATATTGATAATTATATAAAACCTTGGATCCTATAAATATTATGGATATTGGAAAGATAATTATGCAATAATTAAATAATAATATTGAGCACGCAGGTAACTTATATGTATTAGATTATAAATAATTGTAATTGTAATTTAATATATTTTTTTCGGTTAAATCAATGACCAGGAGGGAACCGCTTGCGCATTACTTCCTCCCGGCCACAAATAATTTAATATAGGTACTATATAAATTGGGAATAACTTTATTTATATCTCAATCAATTTTAAGTTACTAAATCCATTCAAGGCTTCCTTTTATTTTATATGAATTCATATAACATTGCCATATGATCATAGTCATATTACATAGATGATAATCGGAGAGAGGTACATTAACCTATATCTCTACTATCTTAATATTCTCTGATTGGCGAATAAAAGGTTTTTATCCCTTTAAAAATACGATACAATACAAAATAATAACATATAAACACAACTATTCAAGATAATCTAATAATAAAATATTAATATACTACTTACTTTACTTTCTAATTTGTATATATTTTGTTATATAATATTTTCGAATTTTCGTAGAAGTATTATTTTCAATATAAATACCTAATGAATTTTGGAGTTAATGAGATAATAAGTTACAGAACTATGAAAATAAAATATATATATATATATATATATTTATAAGCATTATATCAGGCTATTTTTTAAAATATTTACCTAATGTTATCCAAATATTATGAACGTAAATTTTCAAATTTCCGGGTAACGTAATATATATGGATGTTTACTTTTTTATTTTTAAATAATTCACTATTATTAAGTAAAAATATGATAAATATGTTTATGATATACGTAGGTAACTATAATATCTACTAATAGATTTTTACTATCAAAACTTATTCGTTTTTATTTATTTTATCGTAATTTACTTAACACGGACGTTTTTATATACGGATGAACGATAAATCATGATAATGATATAATACGATTTTAAATATTAATGCCCTTAAACATTTTTAATTGCGTATGCGTAATGTTTTCAAGATGAGTAAAATAGATAGATCGTATATGCAACAAAACATATAAACATATTACGATATTAATTTATATATAGGTTAAAGGTACGCGTGTGCAATGCGCATCATATAATTAATAAGTTCATATCGTATAGTTATGGTTTGGTAAATCACCATTATAAAAGTAGAATTTATTTTTACTTTCATTTTATCCGGATAATTAAATTAATTTATACAACTCGTTCGCGCATAATATCAATTTTATTAAAGAGGAAGAACGAAAAAAAAAAAATGTAATAATAACGATTTATTCGATGATTTAATATTAATCATTATTGTTTCTATAATAAAAGATTTATGTACACAACTACACAAGTAATTTAAATATCATATGTTTACAAAATTTAAATAAAGATACCATAAATGTAAAATATTATTCAAATTTAACATACTTATATTATATTTATTCTTATAAAATATAAGCCAGTTATATAATATTTTAATATATCATATTATTATGCAAACGTGTATATGTACCTAGTGGTTTACGGAATGTTTTAAATCAAACATTCTTTTTCGGTAAAATACACGTGATGCTTTCTAAATTTCAATTTGATAATACGTGATATAATTTACATAATAAATGAAATATACCTATTTGTTTTTGTTTTTAATTAATTGTATGTCTCAGTCTCTGAATTATCATCTGTCGAATAATAATATTATACAAATAAAATCTGTCATGTATATAAAGTCTGTTTTATTGTGTAAACCAAAATATTTTAATACATATTTAAATGTTTATTTTTAAAATGTGATTTCTATTAAACAAAAATTTAATTTAGTTTTCGTTTAATTTTTTATAATTTGTAATAGGCAAATAAAGTTTACAATATTTTCAATTATAGAGATTTCTGTAATTGTAAATTTATAATAAATTTGGACAACTACGTTTCTAATTATTTCATAAATAAAAATAAAAAAAATTAATATAAAATATGCGTTTATAAATTTAAAAAAAACCCCTGTTTATTCGAGCGTATACTACTTCCTAAAATATTATAATTTATCATTTATGGTTATACGTATATTTTTTTTAGCAGATTATTACTAATAAATAATAATTATATAATATTCAAATGAGTAATCATAAAATTTATTCAAAATAAAATGATTTAAAATAATGACGAATTTATGAGTCCATGTTTATTTATTTCTTAATTATTATTATGAAACATATTATACATTATAATTAGTAATTATACATACGAATAAGCTAAACCAATTTGACTTCAGCACTCCAAAATTAAATTAATGTTATAATATTTTAGATCCAAAAATCAAAACAAAAAAAAAATTAATGACATAAAAAACCTGTATTGACTACCGAAATTTACTTATATAACGGACTGCATAACACGCGCATATTCGGTCATGTGCTACATACGGATGGATCGAACGCGTTTATTTTTAACAAATGACTAAGGATCCAGAAGATTATAGGCGTCCTTGAGAAAAATAAAAGTTTTCTAAAAATCAACTTTTCCAATAGAACTCATGCGACATTCCACACTTGTCCAATCACTTACATTTGTAAGGTAAATATTTATAGTCTTGTCGTATATAAGGAACACTAAATTTTCTATTATAAATAATTAGATCAAATTAATTTTAAATCCGTATGCAACGAAAACAAAAACATAATAATAATAATAATAATAATAATAATAATAATAATAATAATAATAATAATAATAATAATAATAAAATATATTAAGCTAGTTTTAATAAACTCGTAGTTTATTGTTATATACCTACGTTTTATTTATGTCGTTTGACGATTAATAATACTTAATAAATTTACACAATTTTGTAAATGTATTTAATTGTAAAATAATATATGTTTTGTATTTTATAATATTTGTTTAATAAATAATTAATACAGTTTTGATATATAAAATAATAAAATATATAATTAATTATATATTTTTTAAATTAATGAAATAATAAAAACAACATACAAATAAAAATATAATAATAATAAATAATATAAAAATTTGTTTAACAATAGCCAATTAATAATAATAATAATATTGTTTTATTTTTATAATGACGTATAAGGATAAGGTATAACTTTATGGTAACTTTAACGCGGGACATAAAAAATGTACTAAAACACTTTGATTTAAGCACTCAATTCAATATTAAATTAAATTAAAAAATAAAACGTTTAAATTATTATCATTAATCAAGTCCAATAGTCGGCACGGATCGAAAAACACAACTCTTATACGAGTTTGTTACACACATTAATAATATAATATGTGAATCTCGATTAAAAATGTTAACACTTTCATCAGTGCTCGAATTAAAGTCGACGCGGATCGCGGTCCACGAAAGTGTGGGTACTTTAAAAAATGTAAAGTACACGCGATTCCTATAAAACTATATATATATATATATATTCAAAATGATAAGACGATGACCTTCGCCATACGGTCTTTATGTCCTGTCTCTCCGATTTCAAAGCCAATCCCGTCTATCGATTTTTGTCGTAATATATTAATAATTATTCGGGTAATTATTGTTATTTAGCGTGTGTTACGGCACCGGACTCGACACGGTATCGAGCCAAATCGGACCGAACTACTCGTATACAACAGGTGGGCGTATTATCCGAACGGATGATGCGTCAGTCGGGGCTGACGATCGCGCGTGCTCATTTATGCTTTCTAAATGCAAGCGTCACAGAAGACTAGCTCCAACGGACAATGACGACACACGCAATACGGTAATCTAGATGATAATAAAGTACTCCGTAATTCTCCCACTCTGTATAATGTATATACAGACGATTAATATTATTATATTATAATCCCGGTTAATATTTGATAATACTAATAATAATAACGATAAAAGAAACGACCATTATTCATTTTATTTATGAGATATTATATAATTATGTATGTTATGTGTTATTCAAATTAAAAAATTGTGGAATTTTACATGAAACGGTCAGAGTTTGACCAAAAAACTGTTTTTGAATACGATTGTAAGTCGATTTTTTTCGTCAGAGTCGTACAGGGAAATATTAATATTATATATTCTTAAAGGCTGCAGTCTATATAGATCGGTGATGAGTATTGAGTACTTATAATAGTTTTTATATATCTGCTTCACCGAGAAAAAACTTTTGAGCCGATTTTACTAAAAATATTTAAATTATATACACATTAATAATATTTTTATTAAATTCCGCTTAAATCTTCTCTGCACGAGCGGTTTATACCGGAATGACGTAGGTATAATACAATTATGCACATTTTTTTTTTTTTTTTATACGCGTCTATTATTCGTGTCCTATTGTTGATTGAAAATAGCCATCGTTCGTCGTATAGACCGAGCGATGTTCTTTCGATTCGCGTTTTGTCGTGAATTTCAATTCAGTCACTTTTTTCTACCCGGTAAGAAAGAAAATATAATATAATTTTATCATAATATACCTATTTTTTTTTTTTCGTTTTCTCCTAATATATATCTGCACGGTATATGCATAATCATTCATATCGTTACGGACGAACGGCAACTGTTTTATATTTTATTATTATAATTCGTAATAAGTATATAGCGTTCTCGAACTCTAAAGCTAATTTATTATTATTTTTTCTCAATTAAAAACATTATTATTTAGAAATTATATCACGTACGATATGATACGTATATTGATTAATTCCTCTTTTGAATTTTTTTTTTCTTTTTTACACAAACTCTCAAAATGATAATATCACATATTATAAAATGTTTCTCCGTTGTGATATTAATCACAAATTAACGTACATCGTTTTACCAAAAAATAAAAATACGTGTACACTTTCGAATAAATAACATGTATTTAAATTCATTACTATGACGCAGTGATTGAATCGTAAAGTTCTTGGAAAAACTGCACCGGTTTCGGTCGAATGTGATCCGATAATGAAATACGATGATATATTATTATCGTGCGTGTACACCATTATTCGGATATGTAATCCATTTCGGTTAAATGTATATAATGCACGATTTTCTGAAATCCTAATTTACCGCCATTTTATACAACGTAAAAACTTTCAGCTAGTGAAATGACAAAACACATAATTATAAAAAAGAAAAAAAAATTATATTCTAACCACGCATAACAGGTGGTAGCATTTAAGTAGGTACGTAACTCTCGTCACTAAATCAAATGAATTTTGTAAATCTTTTACGCGAGTCAAAGTAATAAATTACCGTAGGTTATTATCTTGGAAAGACGCAATTGCGTTCGTCTAAGCGTATTTTATTATTTCTATATTTTTACGTATATAAAAGTATCGTCCGTTTTACCATTGTTATAATAGTAAAATAGATATTATATATATAGGTATAGGTATACGGTGTGACGCGTATGATTTCGTAATACAGTAACGATTTCGACGTTATTTCAAATATTTTACTATTTACTACAATTACTACGATCGCCCTGTATTATAATACAGTACGAGTGTACGCGTATGTCCTCCGGCACGAGTGAAATATTTATTATCGCATAATAACTATATACAACTGACTTTCACCTTCAGACTTCCACATTGCCGCTCGTGTTTTGGCGGCAAAATTGTGTAGGTATATACCCAAACAAATCATATCACGCGGTCGTGATACAGACACAACTGCGTACAATATATTGTAATACTCGTTTTGTTCGAGGATTTCAACGATTGCGGAAATTCAACATTTTTCTTCTTTTTTTTTTTTTTAATGTCCAGTAGGTTATATAGAAAATCGGTATCGAGTCATAAAATAATTATATAAAAGTATACATCTCGTGAAAAATATTTTAGACTAAAATATTTAAAAAAATTACTCTTAACAAAACTAATTAACTAATTTGCCCACGTGTTAACTGTACCGTATGATATTATAACGTTAACGAAATCACGTTAAGTGTATACACGAGTGTAATATTAATAATATAACCGCGAAAGTACAATAGTATTGAAATGATTTACGAGGATGATGCGTCGGACACATTCGGTAATAGTGAAAGCATTATGCAACAAATAACAATAACGTGTCGTTAAATTGTAAATTGTAATTTTATTTTGTAACCAAACTGAAAACAAATAAATAGATAACAATAATTAATATTGTTTAAATAACGAATTTCCGTGTATACGTACGTATATAAAAACTGTAAATATTATTATCGTATTGTATTTAACGTTAATCTAAATCGAAACTATTAAAAATATAGAAATATTTTCGTTAGTTTGTTCACTACGTATGTAACCCTACCGATGTAAATTCAATTAAATTTTAAATCGAACTTAATAATATTATTATATGCGTCATATTATCACGTATTGATATTTTATTAACAATTTTCAAAATATTAAAACAACAATAAATAGGAACACGAAAATTTGTATTGTTCCGTTACGCGTAAATGTATACAGTAACATAAAACAATCGGTTTGCGTGCGTAAGTATTATTGTCGAAATGGACGCGCGTGAAAGTGAAAATATCATTTTAATAGTATTCCACAATAATAAATTATAATAATTTATTGTGTGGCTAGGTATATGCTTTAACCTTTAAAGGACTCATAATGTCGCGTTTGAATGAAATCGATCTCGTTCGATCGATGTCATTTTAATTATTGGTCAGTCTTCAATAACATTAATAAATATATTTTATTACGATAAGTCGGATAAGTGTAAACGGTCTATTATAATATATTTTATATGAACTCGGACGAGAGGTCAAGAAGACGTATTTTATTATGAAACATTTTCTTTTTAATTTTATTCCCAAAAAATCTTCTTAACGCATAGGTACGTACCTTCATTTTGAATAACGTCAAAAACGAATAATAATATTATTGTAACGATTCTGATCTGGTAAACTCGCGGTCCGGCTGCAAAACGGTGTCGGTACACTTGCACGTATAATCCTTGTCTTTGTCGCCAAAAATCCAAATGAATCATCAAATAACGTACTTGCACACTATCATATACGTATCACTTGCACTCGGAACGAAAAACACTTGCACTCTCACGAGCTGCGAACGACACACAGCGTTGGGTATCATCACACGAGGCTTTTACCTATAGTCGATCGGCGTGTTCGTACCCCACCACGTGGCGTATTGTCTTGCACAACGAGCGCACGCGGTCCTTTCACCAAACGGCGCCCAGACCTGACATTACGGTAAACGTACGACCTAGGTCCGCTGCCGCGCAACAGGTGGAAACCAAAAACGACACCGGGACCGGACGGACCGGACCGGACGTAAAGAATCGTGATAATAACATCATTCTTATCGTTATTATTATATTGTTGATGTATAAATTACCGTCGTTGTATCAAATTATTTCGATCGATCGTTTTCTATATATTATTCGGACCGATGTGTATGTGTACGTGTGTGTGTGACGGTTATACGCGGAAACGGTATTACAGGTAGTTATCAATTCGTCGAGTGGAAAAATATTATTATTATACATACGCACCGTACGAAATCGGATCCGAAAATGCGATTCTATAATAATATATAGCAATCAGAGATTTTTTCCACTTAATTTCATATTTCTTCGATATTATTATAACATAGAATATACACGCCTACGTTATATAGCAGTTACGATAACGATATTGTACTCGTTAATAGTCATATTATAATATATTCGACGGTTATGATGATTACAAACCGTGAAAAATCTTCAATAATACTCAAATGCCTTAACGTATAATATCGCGTTATTCAAACGACAATAAAATATGATGATTTAGGGAGAACAGATTCATCATACGATATTTTTGTTAAAAACTACCGATTAGAGGTTCAATCCGGATATCATATAAACGTATTCCCTCTCATAAGGATTAAAAGTGGTAAAATTTAAAACAATTCGATTAGGTAGGTACATAAATATTCTAGAGTATAATATACTAGAGACGATACGTATATTATATTACACCCAATATTACACCCGTAGTTTAAGTTTCCGCAATTTTTAACCCTTAATCTGGGAAAATTGTATTATTGAAACGAAATTTAAACCCATTTTATCAGTGAGGAATAATTTTAATAATTTTTCAAATTATTGCACCATATAATTTTTTTACAGCTCTTAGGCGTAGGCGTATAACGGAAGTAAATATCAGCGAATATGTTCGATTAAATTTAATTAATTATGAGGAATATAAATTTTTCGAACAAAACGTTTAGAAAATCATACGCAGGGTGTAAAATAAAAAATAATTATAAAAAAAAACCGATTGAATTTCAATTTAAATACAGAATAAATCAGTAATTCACATTTTTATGAAACACATAGATTATAGATACATTGATAATATCATTATTATTGTCCATAAACTGAAAGCATGTTATTGTACTGTATGCCAGGTATTTATATTTTTTAACATGGTTTGTATAGTACGTTAATTCAGCCATTGTGTGGTACAATAATATTATAATAATATAATACGTTACGGTACATAATAATAATAATAATAATATTACGATGAAAATAATATGAATGAATATTCATACAAAGGTAAAACTAAAATACAAAATATTATTACATATTATTATTACTACCGCTTATTCTGTATAGACACAAATCAAATCAATAAAGCACATTTTCTATCCTCGACGATAGCATAATAAAATAATGTATGAAATAAGAAAGTATCGAATAACATACATTAAATTAATATATTTTTATAAAGTATTACGGTTTATACGATATTACATTACACGAAGGTATAAATTATTTTTAATAAATTTCATATCGTTTATCTAAAATAATTGCCGTTTAAATATAATATACATAATTGGTGCGGTTAAATAAAGATTCCGTTCCATTTCATACATTATTATAATAATATGTATTTGATTGAATAATGTAAATACTTAACCTGTACAAGTTTAATGCCAGAATAAAAAATACAAATTATATTAATTTTATTGAATACAGAATATTAATTAATTAAATTCATATTTAATTAGTTACGAGTAAAAATAGTCACTTTCCAATTCGTTTTTTTATTTATTTCGTTTAAAATTTTAAATGTACCTATATAAAAATTAAAAAAAAAAAAATACCGTACCAATATTATTTACAAAATTATATAATACCAGTAATTAATAAATAATTTCACTAATTGACTTCAAATACTTATGAAAAATCAATAGATAAATAATCATATAAGACGATAATATATCAGTGCTCGAATTGAGGGACACAGGGAAACTGACTTTTTAGAAATATTACCGTACGTCTATACTAATTTTTGAATTTTTTTACTTTCAAAATAATCAATATACTTGAAATCTTATCTTAATAATTATTATAATTAAATAAAAAAAAAAATGATGTTAATACTATTTGATCATGATATAAACAATAAAACAACAACGTATGGAGGGAACTTTTCAATTGTCATATGTTATGGGCTCTATAACTTGTAGATAGTATGTTATAATTATAAATTATCGGAAATCTCATGACGTCATAGAACCACGATTTTAAATTATTATGAACGGTGTAGAGCTTTGTAGAGTACGATCATTCTTCAAAAGTGAATAGAGTATCCCTACTTTTTTTTTTTTGACCAATTCGAGAGCACTGGTTACACATTATTTTACTACGATATTCATGAAATAAAAATAAAGATTCAAATAAATTTTAATATTATTAATATTATGGTAGGATTTAAATATATTATTTTTAAATTAAAAATATTTTATAAATAATAAATAACGACATAATAATATATTTTAAACCGCTATTATGCAATTTCAATATTTTATTTTCTGTTATTTATCCTTTTGTAAATAGAATAATTTATTACAATAAAATATGTTGAAATTATATGAATACGATAAAATCAAAGCAAATAATTACATAATTTTAATATTCAATAAAAAATTCAACAGACATAATTCGGAAATTAAAACGTATATTACTTAATTACATATCTAATTATGATAATATTGCAAAATGTATTATTCAACTGTTTTAAAATATAATTATTAATTTAGTTTATCATATATAATATTATATTATATATACCTATATCAAAATAATATTATAACATATTATTTGCATATATGAAAATTGGACAATACAAAACAAATTTTTATTTAATTTCATGGAACTAAAATATAAAAATTACTATAATAATATTTGGTTTTTATATTATGGACAATTTATAATGAATAAATCAATTATTATTACGTACAAATATAATATACATTCACAAAAAAGTATTCCATTCAGGTACCTATAATAATTTTTTATAATATTATACTCTTAATATCGTAATGAATAAATTATTGTTACAAAATAAATTATTAAACAATTTTAAATTAATTAGAAAAATATATGTAAACTCAAGTAGGTATCAAAAATATAATTAGAAAATCCAATCTACAAGTTATATCATATCATAAGTTAATAATAAATAATATGAATAATAAGTAATTGATAATTAAACATAATAACAGAAATAACCAGGTAGATTATCTATATGCTTAAAGCTTAAATGTAATATTATAATACAATTATCCTTATAATTATTCTATTTATTTTTAAAAGTTTTTAATTAATAATTTCTTATAATATTAAAATGATAAATTTAATTGTTACTTTTAAATACGTATTTGAAAATATAAATTTTATAACAGAAAATTGATCACGCAATAATATATTTAAATTATAACAAATTCCTAACAATTAATTCACTTCGATCATAATATGAATATTGTAATGAAATAAACGTGAAAATAGTGAAAATGCATGAAAGTAGTTAGTTGTATTCCCGTATATTATATAAGATTTATTTTAAGTGCTCCCATCTCATTTAAAAACCGTAACAAAATAAACACATAATATAATACAATAATTTTCTCTTCTTACGCCTACTATAATATGCTTTTGTATTTTTGATACGCAAAAGTTATACAAGTATTTAAATTATCCTAATATAATAAAATACTATAATAATATAATAATTATCATATTATTGGATAATTTTATTAATGATAAATTGATTTAGAATTTCATTGATTACTTATAGGTACAGTACTGGCAATATTACCATACCTATATTAAATTATTTTGTATTTTAATTGGATAATTAAAATGATTATCTAGAGAAAAAATTAAAATATAATTTCTTATTATTAAAGACCACAATATAATGGATATGAATATATGATTGAATCACAATATTAATTAAATAGTGTAAATTTAAATTTGTAAAATAAATGATATTTAGGTATTCTAAATGACATTTACTTAATAAACACCATTACACCATTAATTTCTGTACATAACACCGTAAACAGTTCTTATGAATTTTATTGTGTTTCAGCTGAATTAATTCAATTATTGATTTAAAACATTGGTATAACTATTGTTATTATTGTTATATTAGGTATATTATTTATTAATGCAAATTTAAAATAAATTAAATTAAAATCAATAAATCAATTATTAAAATAATAATTATATTATTATACTAATAATATTATGATTATTATAGTAGTCACCTACTCTAAAAAAATCGTTAATAAAATATTAACTTGAAGAAACTGAGTTGTCAGTTATAAATATTAAATGACCTAATACAATATTGAATAGGTTGTTTTGTCATATTTAATGGATTGCATAATTTTACCTTATCAAGATAATGAAAAACTGTCAAATTCATTTACTAATTGAAACATTACCATGAAAAGTAAAGATTTTCTAAATTATTCGATAGTCAACATTGATACAATGATATTTTTTAAAATTTTAGACATTTTGTAAAAAAATAACTTTATATAGGTACCTCCTACCTATACGTTTTTTAATAATCTATTTTTACAAAACTCTGATGGGATGGGTTTTCTACTAATTTCAACAAGGTAGCAATTTCTAGGAATTTTTTTATTTGTGTATTAAATAAAATTTATTCATTTAATGATATTTTGTAAGATATTTTTTTAAATTATTTAACTATTATATTTTATATATTTATATCGTACGAAATGTAAAATCTATTTTATTAATATAATTAATTTATAATAATTTTAATTGGTATCTAGGTATATATAATATAAAATTCATAATTTAAAATTGTTCAAAATTCATTTTAATCGGTTAGATATTATCTTTTATATCTTAATTTTTAAGAACAGGCGCATTAATCTGTGGATATTCCGTATATATAAATATTTTTATTACAGAAATGTCCCAAAACTGATACTAATGATTAATCCATGATTGATCTATCTATCTATCTATCTATCTATCTATGACGTTTTACAAACCATTTAGGCCCATTTCCGCAACAACCACTTGTCTCCAATGATCTCTTTCCTTGGCCAGTTCAAATCAGTTCTCAACTCCAAGCTCTTCTAAGACCTTGTTCACTCTATCCATCCATCTTTGTCTGGGACGTCCTCTTGGTCTTTTTGTGTCTGGTTTCCATTCTGTAGCTTCTCCAATTATTTTCTCTGATCTCCACATGTGACCAGTCCATCTCAATCTACTACTTCTTAAAACACCAATGATGGTCGCTTCTCCATACATGTCTTTAATCTCTTAATTTGTCTTCACCTCATATTAATTGAATCATAAGCAGCTTTAAAATCTATAAAGAGGAGGTGAATATCCTTGTCAAATTCGTGACTTTTTTCGGTTGTTTTTTTAACTATATGTATTTGATCTAAGGTTGATTTTCCTGTCTGGTAATCTCAAATTATCTCGTGTAAGTAAGGTTCTATTCTATTGAGTAGAATAATATTAGACAGTATTTTGTATGAAGAATTCAATAATGAGATTCCCCTGTAATTTTTGCAATACATAGGATCTCCCTTTTTAAACGATAAATCCATGATAATATGCGTATTATCTTTATCATATTGATTTTATTATTAGCCAACCTTCAGAAATTATCCGTATAAATGATATAATAATAAATAACCTATAAATACAACGTAATATAAATAGATACTAGATACAACAATTTATTTTATTCAAAGATAATTTAAAATGTGAAAATACGATAAAATTATTTGACTTTAATATATTATATTTCATATTGATAAATAAAAAATTATAATTAATTATATAAAAAAAAATATATATATATGTTTTACATTATACCTATTTGAGTTTTAAGTACTTAGATACTTCAATAAAAATTACCATTAAAACCTATGGAAAGTAAATAATAAATTATTACTTTATGTCACATAATAATGTTATATAAATGGTCATTAAATAAATTTTAATGTTTACGGGATTTAATAAAAATTAAATAATAGCTAATTAAGATATTTAAGTTATAAAATATAACTTGGGCATATATTTATTTCATAATACGCAGTCACTAATTAATAATTAATATTGATATTTTTAAATGAAAGCAACCATTTCATTATTTTTCCACGAATAAATATAAAATTAATATGATAAAAGTATAATAATTATTCTAATAACCAGACATGTTATTGTTTATTTCAGAATATTAAAAAAAAAAAAAAAAATACTAGTTTTTAGTTATATCTACAATTTTTTAATGTGTACAGATTTAATTAAAAATAATAATAAACCTATACTAATTAATAATTATTATAGTACATTATTATAGTATATTTCTTAATTATTAATGTATATTTTTATCTAGTTAGGTAGGTAACAGGTAAGTGTGTTGAAAATAAAAACTCAAATTTACTTATTGTTTCATAATAAATTATTAATTTTAATTCGTTATGTATATTTTATCAAATTAATATTTAATCAATACGAATAAGAAGACGACATCTCGAATTTTTTTAATGATGATAATAAATAATAAATAATATATAAATGAAATAATCGTGTCATTGTTTAAGTTATAATATTTACAGTACATTATACACAAAAATAATATAATTATAGAATATATATTATTGTAGAATTAAAAAATATTTATTTGTTATTACTAAAAATTTGTGATAAATACCTAAAATTATTTTATAATTATATTATTATATTTTTGTTTTTTTTTTTTAATTTTTTTTTTCTAAACAGAAAAGAACTTATGAAGTGAAAAAGAAACATGACGATAGAAAAATCTATTTAATTTTCACATAATGTTTTATGTTATTTGCTTCACTGGTCTGCAAATCACACGGTCAAAGACTGAATTTATTTCGAGTCGAACGAATACGTGTAAACTTTAAGAATCTATTTATACACGTAATATTTTTTCGAAGAGAAATTGATAATTATAGCCAATTACATAATATCTAATTCGTAGTATTATTACTTTTTAATAATTTATAATATTGTTTTATGCCATCGTGTAATTAACATACGCATAATATACTTGAATAATGATATTTCATTTTAACGAATGTTATAATATAGTTAATGAATATGTTAATATGCAATTATAATATTAAGTTAACTATTAATTTATTATTTCAAATCCACATTTTTTTTTTTTTTTTAATATTCTCTTTACATTATAATTTAAACATATCATCGAACTATACTATAAAAATATTCATAATACTTATATAGTTTAAAAAAATTAAATAGAGATATAAACATCTGAAGTGTAATAACGATGAAATTTGTTGTAAATATTTGATAGATACGTTTTATCGATTATAATAATTCAATGTGAATAGGTACATTAAAACTAAAAGGATATCGATCCGAAAAAAATGATATTTTAGAGGAAAAAAATTTAAATTGACTTTTATTTTTGGAAACGTATCACGAGAAAAAATACAAGTATTATTATAGAAATAATCTTATTAGGGAAATTTATTTTAACATCATTTTAACGGTTTACATTATTAATTACATATTTCAGATATTATAAATTATTGGTAAGTAAAATAAATTAACTAAGAAAAGTACTCTGATTATATAATAAAAATAAACACATAAATACCGTCTAAATTAAAATCAATTTCTACCTTTATAAAATATTATTAAGGAGTAAGGACAATAATTTTCATAAGAAGTAATGAAATCAAATATTCTTATTTGTAGTAATCACTAATCACGTTTAAAAATACGCTTTAAAAATTATGTTTTATCTGTCTGATATTCACATAACATACTAAATCTATACGTTTACCAAAATTATACTAATATTGCTATAATTAAATATTTTTTTTTATAATATTTATATTTTTATCTAGTTATAGTAGTTAAATAACTTAACTGGATAAGTAACTCGTTGTTTTTTAAATACTTACATCTAAGTTATATAATATGTTTCTCCATATATTTGAATTTAGATAAATTTATCCAAATATTAAGTATAATTAATTAACTGTAGTAGCCTGCAGTAGGCACGCAAATTTCCTGACTTGAATTACCTAATCGTATTCATATAATATGTATATTTTTATAAATACCTATCATAATATTATTGATAAATATTTTAATCTTCAAAGTGGACGCTTAATATGAAATACTTGTATTATTACACATTACATAATATGAATATGAAATTTTTAGATTACAGACAATTTAAAAAAAATTTATATAAATATTTTTTTGAAAAACGGCATAATATAAAAATCCACATTTTAGAAAAAGTATATTAAGTACAGTTATTATTTACCTTTATTAATATTATACAATATTAGCGAACATATAAATCTAGGACGACACCACCTAATATGTATTATGAAGTCTTATAACGATCCAATTAAATATGAAAAATAGAACGAAGAAATATAAAATAAAAATTTACAAATTATACAGTCTAAAAATTTGAATAATGTACGAGTAGGTGTATATAGGTATTATTTAATATGTAATAAATAAATGAAAGGAAAATTATAGGAGAACCGCGTGTATGTAATAATTAATAACAACGATGCAATCAAAATTCTAAGTCAACAGAGCATAGAAAAAACAAGTGCAATGTACTAAACATATATGGCAATATTACATTTTTTAAAAAAAATTAATTAAATTTAATATAACAACTAAACGTACTGAAAATAAAACTTGCTTAATGAACATCTAATATTTTTATTTCATTTACAACTGATTCATAATAAATAATTGTTACATAATTTCTTTAAGCTCTTTTGATAAAATATTATATTTAATTTCGAGAATAATAATTAATACTAATATTATTTTTTTTACTTTTTATGGTGCACATTTCATATTACTTACAAAATATCATAGTTTTTACAATAATTATAATACCTAGTAATAAACTAATAATCATATATTTTATTTCTTTTTCTTTTTTTTATTTAAAATTAAATTATTTAATATTATATAAAACAAATACATTATTCAATATCCCAATTAATCAATATAAATATTTTTTTTTTTTATATAAATTAGAACTAAATAACTTGTTATTCGCGTAAACACTTTATAGATTAATAAATTATGTTTGAAAAAAATTTTACAATATATTTTTAAAATATAATAACTATTAAATGATTGATGAATGGTGATAATCACTCTTAAACTATGGTTAATTGAAATAAAATTGTAGTGAATTCATTATTTAATTTTGTTTGAGAAAATACAAAATAATTTGTACCTATTACATATATTATTCATTTATTTATTATATTTTATATTATTTTGGAAACGACTATTGTCAATTAATTGTACATTTAATTAATTATTATATATATACACACAAAAAAGTAAATTAAACGAAGAATAATATTGTTCATAGGTAGTAAGTATTAATATTGTAATTTTTAATAATTAAATATTATGCTATTTAATATTAAACATAAATAATTAATTAAGAACATATTCATTGGATGATGAAATTGTTTTGTTAGAAATTTCTAATATTTATATTTTGTATAAATATAAGTAGGTATATATTTAATTTTATTATAAAAATAGAAAACAACAAAATGTAATTTTATATACATTTCTATAACCTAGGATTTAATTAATATTTTAAATATGTATACTAGACATTTAAATTTACTATATAATATACTAATTTAAATTATTGTAATATTAATCCCACCACTTATTATTAGTATCTATGTTATTCATACATTTATAATATAAAATAACATTTGTCATTTATATATTATTAAAAAATGATAATAATAATTTTATTATTAAATTCATTTATTATTTAATATTTGAAATGTAATGTTTAATATAAAAATCGTCGTGATTTCATAATTTTTATTTAAAATATATTTCATTTGTCAATATCTATGTTATATACTTAATTTCGTGAAATATTCGATTTGTTTAATTTATTACGATAAGTTAAAAATTGAAAACGCATATAATGCAAATTACTTGGATACTGCTGTGCTCATGCGATGTGCTTTTTTTATACTTCTATAAAGTTTATTAATTACGAATGATTATAAAAATTATAAAACAAGTCATACTGGCATTACCATATAATATAACGGTATAAACCTATTTATTTACATATACGTCATATTGGTTTTTTTTTTTTTTTTTTTATAACGAAGATAATAATATAAAATTAAGACATTATTAAAAATACTTTCACTGTGCATCGTGAAATAAAGACGAACAAATAATTAATAACAGCAATGAAAATTGTCCATAGAAACATAATAAAATCACTATCGAAGTTATGGAACAATTTTCAATTATACACATTTAAAACAGCCAGCACGTTCCCCCCCCCCCATAGAGTGCAATCGTAAGACAATCGTGTCAGTTATTTGAATTATTATATAAAACAAACGATACACTAATGTTTGACAATTAATTAAAATTCATCTTTGGGTATCTGAATTTTTTATCGACTCAGACGAACACAATATAACATTTTACCTATTAATTGCCGAACAATAAAATCAATTAATATCTCATGGAATTCGTTGGCGCAATATTATTACCTACCGGTCACACAAACTAACATCGGAATTTGCAGGAAGTAAGAAACATATTATTTTATATTAAGTATTTCTGTACACGCATTACGCACGTTCAATAATCATCGTTATAATAATGAGGAAGTAAAAACCGGATGTATCCCATAATATAACGTTGACGTAGGTGACAAAAGTTTTCAACACTTCTCCCAAGTCAGAATATTGTTATATCTACCTATATTTTCAATGAGATTATAATTTATAACTGATATCAATAACACAAATCATAATATTATAATTTATTTATTACACTCGAGTTATATCCTTTTTTCATTTTTGTATCTACTCTTGAATTATAAAATTTGAAGACGAAATTAATTATATACGTTACTCCTGATAAAAAAAAAAAAAAAAAAAAACATTCCGATAATAAATGTATATTATATAGTTTAATTTAAAATAGTAAATTCAAATTTAATAAAAATAACATAATTATTATCAAAATATAATATGCAATATTCTTTTGAAAATTTACCAACACAATTAAAATATTGGCGTATGTTTTAATAATGACAATACTCTTGTTTCTCTTAATTATTAATAACAATAAAATAATTATATTATCTGCTAAATATTTAAAAACAAATATTTTAATGAAAAGTTAACGGACCATATCAGAATAATCCTGTACCTAATAAATTGTAATTTATATGTATGTATAATATGTAGAATACTAGGATTGTGCATAAAAAATTAAATAAAACAAACACAACACATAATTAAAATACATTGCAATGTAAACTATAATTAAAAATAACTCCAAAAGAAAAATTATATTTAATTAAAATAAAAATGCTTTCCTTGTTATAAATAATGAAAATTTTACTAGTCCTGCAGTCTTGCCTCTTTTACTTAAACTTTCACTGCAATAGACCTAACCCTACAATTTCTATAATTTATTAGAACGAAATGTCTTTTCAATGCACAGTAACAATGATTATTGGTCCATAGTAATAATTAAAATTCTATATATTAATTTAAGTTATACGTATGACTCTTGAAAAAATGATTGAGCTCTGGCCAATGACCAATCCAATCTAAAATACCTTTATTGAATTATTGTAGCCAATGAACATTAAAATCCACTCATTAATGATTAATTAAATAAATTTTATTTTATTATACTACTAGAATCCGAATTTAAATGATTAAAAATCTATTACATAATATTCTAATATTATTGAGATTTATTAATATTGATAAAATTCACATTTTAACCTCATTTATAATGTCCAAACTCGAATTACGGAGATATAAAATTTAAAAATAATTTATTGAACTAAAAACTTGTATAAATATTAAATATTAACAAATAATTAATTGACCTTGTATAAATATATAAATAAACTGTTCAGTTTTAATGTAGGTATCTGATATAAATCAAATCATGTTATGCATTTAATATTACCCAAAATATATTCAAATCAAACATAAACATTATATAATATATTTTTTAACCGTTTCAATAATTGCTATAATATCAACACATACTGATAATTTTGAATAATATAACAAGTAATTTTTTTTTTTTTTAATTTGTTATTTTCACCACAAACCTTTTATAATTTAGTTTAATTTATATGTTTATTTGGATTTGTAAAAAATAATATGAGCATATTAGAAATAACTTATAATAAGCATTTTTAGGGCATAAAATATATAAAATAAAACGACGGGAAAACATAATTGCACCATATCACATATCCAAAACCTAACATCACAAAAGCTAACAAGATATAAATATGAAAAAGATAATGGAAGCTCATTCATTTATGTGTAATATTATAACAAATTAGGGTGTAATATTTAATAAAATATAACTTAGTTAAAGAAGAACATGAATATCAGAGTAAATTTTACAAAACATTTTCACGTTTGTAAAATGTCCATGCGAATACTCAACGAAATTCATAAATCTCTATTATTTATATTTCTTTATAGATATAATGAAATACTTAATTTGAGTTCGTCGAAAATTGTAAATTTTTGTAAATTGTAAACGTTTGAGAAGAACATAAATATTTTTAAACAATTTCCCGAAACACTATACAATTAAATTTTATAATTCACTATAATAAATGGTATTGGTATAATTCAACTGAATATTATATGAGTTATTAATGTCGTTTAATCAATAAAATCTGATTGAAGTGTATTTCGAGAAGTTCTAGTTGGATGACTACCTACTCAAAAAAAAAAAAAAAAAACTCATTTATATTTTTAATAAACACGACCACTTAGTGATAACTATAGGTCAAGTATTCTTTTTAGTGTGTGTAGATATTTATATAAATATGTACCTATGTCCTATATTGACCGTATTGCAAAATAGTAATAGACGTATTATTATACGTAGGTATTATATTATAGTCTCCACTCCCGTTAAGCCATGATGAGCTCGATGTGGAATGACCTAAAAGCTACATACTACGTTGGAAAATTCCTCGGTTTTTTCCCTTTCGATGGCCAATATAAATTCATATCTTCTCTATACTCGTTGATCGTGTGGCTTTCATTCTGCAGTGTAAGCGTTTATATATCCATGATCACGTATAGTTACACTAGCCAGTTTTCATCGAAACACAAAATGTTATTACACGTTAAGTATTTTTGTTTGATTATTATCATTATTATTGTTCCGACAGTGTCTATAGCCATATCAATTATAATTAATCATTATAATTATAACATATAATATCAATATTGTATATATATAATTACAGATAATTACCATTAGGATATTTTTAAAATTCATCGTTGCGTTCGTAGGTGCGATGGTTTCTGCGTGGAACAGCAAACGTTTTTTCGAGCTGATCGAAAAATTCAATCGATTCGATTCGTTAACATTGGAAATGCAATGGCCATCCAACTCATATACGCGAGTTTTCTTTTTATTATACGTATCTTTAATTGAAATTTACTATTTATCGTGCTCGTTTTACAACGCAGATACGAACATAATCATACTGCTAATGTGGACGTTGGTCTCTGCGTCAACAATGTTAATGACAATTCAGTATTCGTTGTTTGTAAGAGCGTTGAGAAACAGGTACATGATGGCAAATCAAGTATTTTCAAACAGTAAGTGTTGAAAAAATTATAAAATTTGATTATTTTATTATTATTATTATTATTTAATAATCATAAAACATTAATTATAGGTATAATATTTTTTTTTTTTTTTTTTTTTTAGAAAGTTAAACACATAATCAATGTGCATTTATTTACATGCACAATTTATTTATTTTTTTCACAGGTATAAATATCGACTCGTCTCGAACAAAATATATGTATCCTAAAGAAATCGTCAATATATTTAACGAACTTCGTTATTTGACAGATGATGTGAAAATTTTTTATTCATATCACGCGATCCTAATCATTATCGATACAATTTTAATATGTGTTTCATGTGTAACCGCTTTAATATTGAATTACACAAACAATATAAATTTGACATTATTTCATAGTAATTTGTTTTCGGTATATTGCATTTTCAAACTGTTGTTTCTATTTCTATTTATTCGAGAAATCCATATTACCGTACAAGAGGTAAGGAAAATATAATTTGTATCATATTATATACATGACATTAGAATAATCATTCACAAAACCTAATTTTTAATTTTAAAATTCGCGTAGTACAAAGACAAACCATTACAATTACAAACGACGAAGTAATATAAAAATATTATTAAATTTAGCTAGTTTTTTAATTATTTAAGTGTTTAATTTGTTTTTTAATTATTATAATATAATATATGTTATGCTCCGAATTCGTATATTTCTTTTATGGATACTTGAAACTTGATTATATTAAATTTGAAATTATTATTATTAATGTGAAACATATATTACCACGTTAGAAAATTGATTTATAAAGCAGTAACGTTCATTATTATAATATAGAGAAAATATATATTTATCATCATATTTTATAGACAAAGAAAACGAATTTAATTGCACATGAAGCGCTTAGTGTCTCCTCACATTGTTTAATTGCAAAAGAAGTATGTCATTACTCATTATTATAAAAAATATTATACCATATGTAAAATTATTTTATCATACCAAATAACTAATTAATAATATTAATATTATTTTTAGTTAGAAGTGCTTATCATGACCTATTGGAATAATCCAATCGTATTTGATGTCTATGATTTCTTTGAATTGGACTATAAGCTTATTCATATGGTATGAATTTAAAAATGTAACTTAATTTAAATTGAATTGGTATATGTACTATTTCCAAAAACTATAAATTATTATTATGGTTGTATTGAAAACTGTAGAAACGAGAGCCCCACAAATTCGAATTTTGAAATTCTGATTTTGCCAAAGGTTTGTGTATCGTTTGTGCACGAAACTCCGTCGTTTGTGCACAATTATTACCGCGGATATTTTTTAAATCAATATTATGGATTTTTAGCATTTTTTACATTGGACATAAAATTGTAGGTATATGCCAAAATAAATTATAATAAAACTGTATGTAATTGACACCGACCACCGTAATATAGAGAGATTTGAATTGACTGATTTGAATTAACCATATTATTCTATCTAGTTTAACATACCTATACATTTTTTTACTATTAAAATATAATACGAATGTATAGATGTAAACTAATGTCACAAGTTTTATTTTTTTATTCATAATTTTCAAATATATTTTTAAAATAAAAATATTTTATTTATATTATTATACTTTATTTTGGCATACAGAATTTTATGTTAAAAATCCATAATATTGATTTAAAAATATCCGCGGTAATAATTGTGCACAAACGACGGTGTTTCGTGCGCAAACCTGCACAAACGATGCACAAACCTTTGGAAAAATCAGAATTTCAAAATTCAAATTTGGGGGGCTAGGAAAATGGACCGTAATATGAACGAAATGTAACATCTGTATATAAATAATTATCCTTGTACATTACTCTTATCAAATTTTATCAATTAATAATATATAAAATAAATATAATATTATTATGATACACCATTTTAATTTCGTCAAATTATTCTTTTTAGATAATCTCATCGATTGTGACTTATGTAGTTATTTTGGGTCAAATACAATTAGCAATTTCCGAATACGAATCAACCTAAAGTTTTTAATTATATACATTCATTAAGTAGGTATGATTAGTAATTACCAATTAGTGGTGATAAATAATAATATAAAATTACTTATATTTATATATATATATATATATATATTTGTCTTAAGATTATATGTTAAATAAACTGATTTATATATTTTTATTAAATTATTGTAATAATTAGAAATGTTCCCTTATTCAAATTGTATTAATTATGGAAACTATACCTACTAACTGAGACTTTACACTTAACTTAAATTAAAATGGAAATAAATTACAACTATGATATTATGTATAAATTAACTCGACTTCGCATTATTTATACAAAGTATTTTAGTAGGTACTCAGCGCACATTGTGTACATCTACAAATGAATTACTAGTCTGAAAATTTAATAATATTTTTCATTTTTTTCATTTATTAAGTCCATTTTAAATTATTTTCTCTACAATTATTATATTGTTCTTTTATTATTTATTCTAGTAATCTGTAAAATATTGTGAATTAAAATTATGTTTTTATTTAATTTACGGAGTAAATCTTCAGTCATAAGCAGTGGTAGATTAAAACAATAAATGTTATGTTAATCTATTTTATAGGGATTAATAAACTAAATTTATGTTAACTGGTCGACAAAATATTTATGTTAAAAGATAGTCATTTTAAATCTATTGAAAATTCAATCGGACAGAAATGTATGTCACATGATTAAATAATATATTAGTATCAAAATAATAATAATTATTATTGGTATTAATATTTTATAATAATTATAAAATATTAATACCAAGATTTATTAACGAAGAATCAGTTATATATGAAAATTGTATATAGGTTTATATTATATAATATATTATGTAAAGTAAACATCAAAAATTATATAAAAGAGAGAGGAAACGATGATAATATATAAACGAGAAGGTTATCAGTTGCAAATAATTACGATTTGATTGAACACAAAAATAACTGTATTACTTATTAATGTACCTCGTAAATTACTAATTAACAGTATTGCAATAGTTTATTTTATCCTCGTATTAATAAATTACGGCACTGCCCCATTATAATAGGAGTTAAATATCAAGAATTGAACGCATAATAGCATATTAAAGATTGTCGCTATATGAAACTACTCGTAATACGTATATCGGATAAATCATAAAATTGTGAATCGTAAACTTTAAAAATACATCTTCAAACATCAAACAATTTAGTACATCTATTAAATAGGTACATTTAACGTCAGTTACCTAACTAGGTGGAGGCTAGCCTCTCAACTCCAAATATAAACCAACAAAAAAAAATATGATTTATGATAATTTATATATCTATATATTTTATACCTTCAACTCTTCTTTCCGCACAAAAATAAAAATTTAAATAGCGTCATTGTTTCTCTATAACTTCGTGATAAACTGATAACAATAACGATTGGTTTCAATAAAAAAAAAAAAAACAAATATAAATAATATGCGCCTATTATAAATTGTAAGTCATTTTTTTTCTTGTAATGCATTTGTCATATCATCAAGGGTAGGAATAATTTAAAATAGGTGTTAAAAATATAATAAATTTATAATTTATTAATTGTTTTAATACTAATAATAATATTACATGAAATAAATCGTCAATAATAGTTTTAACTACAAAGAAATTGTCTACGACCGCTATCTAGCAACAAACAACGATGGTATCGTTTTTTAACGAAGTTACACTCTGCAACCACTGGGATACGCTCAGAAGTCTGTTAAAAATAATAAAAATAAAACAGACGTCCGTTTATGATAATAATACTCATATAATACAAATATTATTACTTCATACATTCATTACCTAGTTTATTTTACAAATTTAATTTTAATGTAGGTAGTAGAAAACAAAAATGATATTGTAGTGTTGTGTTTCAGCGATATTATTTTATTTTACGTTTATACTCAATGTCCATATTGTAATCTCTATATCCCTATCTCTATGTCTATATTTAGAAATAAAAACTTAATAATATATTACAAAAATTAATTATTTTTATAAATATTAATATCGTCAAAATAAACGTTAGTTTTAGAAAAAATTTTTAATAAATTAAAAAAAAAAAACCATTAAATTATTTAGTCATTTGATTGGTATCAATAGAAAAACTGTACATTATATTATATTTTACTTCTTTACCAAGTACCTTCTTAAAAACGATAACAATAAACATAGTATATCGCAAATTTTTTATTCCAAAATATTAAAGTTAATACCTATTAATATTATTATATTAATATTTAAAATTTCTTTAAATATTAAAATTATAAATCAATTAGAATTTTAACACGGTTTAAAGATAATGAATATTTATATTTCTTAATTAAATATTTACCCTTTTATATTATATAATCATTAATCTATAATAATTAATAACGTAACGGAAAATATTTTACTTTTTACAATTAATTAAGATTACGTGAATAATGAACTTGTACAATTAAAATCATATCATTTGAAAATACGTAATTATTACTCGTATGTTTATAAGATTTGCTTATTCGTCGTTTTGTTTAAGAGTTCGTTTTTGTAGTTCATTAAAAGGAATTTATACATATATATATTTTTTTACTAATACAGCTATATCCTATATGATGTAATAAACAATAAGTGAATAGTTTTTTAATAAATCTATGTACGAATTATAATATTTAAATTAATATAAATGAAATTATTTTACTTTATTATTAAAAATGTAAATAGATATTTTAACATAATTTTCTACATTTTAAGAAAGTAGTATCAATTTTATGATAATTTGTATGTAGCCATTTATTATTCATAAATAATATTATACATATAAAAGTACACAGTACTAATAATATACGTTGGTACAAATTGTGAAAAGATTAGATAACGACTTTGTCCTCCCACTAAAACAAATCATATTCTATTAAATATTGGACGAGTAAATTCTTAAAAGAAAGCCAGCCCCCCTCCCCAAAGTTCAGAATTGTATTTGCGCCTATGCTTATATTATAAACATCAATAAAATATAGACATTACAATTTATAACTTTAATTTATTACAGAAATATAAATTAATATATTTAACATAAATTATACCAATTATATTGACTTTACATTAATAAGGATTTAAAATTGTCATTGTTTGGTATGCAGATCAATATTAATATTTTTTAAATGTAAATACCTTATTATCTCAAGAGTTTTATTAAAATTGTAATTGAGAAAATAATGATGAAAAAAATATAATTCTCATTACATACAAAAGAGATAACATTTAAGGTAAGAATAATTTATACGAGGTCTCATAAAAACTTAAAATTCGTCATTTACGTTGAACTATGATGACGATTTTACTCTTATAATTTGATTATAGTTCTTTTCATAATTACTAAATATTTAAATATTTTAAATTTTCGTTAACTTTGTTATTTAAGAGTTTCCACTATCTTATACTGGTTTAAAAAATAATATGATTAAAATAATCTCGTTATTTAATTAATTCAATTGAAATTTAATGAAATTTTTAAAAATATTAAATACCTACAAATATTAGTGAGTTAATAATTATTATATTATAATATCTCATTTTTTTTTTTTTTTTTTTTTTTTAATCGACATTTTAGTAAACACAACCTAATTAAATTCTAACGCATAATAAAAAATATATATTGTTAATACTATATGAATGGCTTCCACTCATTAACGTTTACGTTTTATCACGATTTAATCTCATTTTTGATATTCTGGCAGTATTATGATAAAATATTCTACTCCGATTTCAGTCAGTAATCAAACCCACAGTGTGTTTCAACAACCTTTTCATCACGAGTTTACATCCTTTGTTGGCCCATTATTATCTTCAATCATTATTAATAACGGTACGATTAAAATATACATCACTTAATATGTTTGCCGATCGGCCGACAAATCTAATCAGGATCGCGTGGATTCTATGCGTCGTGATCAAATCAGAACTCATTTCTGCGATTACACGACATCCGTTGGTGGTCGTCATGTTGTTGGACGGTTTTCGACCCGACTACATACGGCCTGACACGACCCCGAACTTGGCCCGTTTGCGTCAAGTGTCTGCCGCGCCGCCGTACATGCGTCCAGTTTTCCCTACGATAACTTTCGTCAACCTTTTCTCGATTGCCACCGGCCTTTATCCCGAGTCGCACGGCGTGTTGAACAACCAAATGTTCGACAGGAGCAACAACACCATATTCGACACGTACGAACAATTCCATTATGACGAGTCAGTGGTTCCGATCTGGGTAAGGACGACGATCGATTAAAAAAAGTCCCTGCGGATGAACGTAAAGTGTAAACGGAAGCGAATACATTGAGATTGAGGAGAGATATTTAGTTCCCTCCCCTTTGGAACGATTAGGGAGAGAAATAGGGAAAGCTAATTACGAAATAAATCGTCGTTCAAATCGCACAAAAGAAGAAAAAATGTGTTATTTAAAGAAATGTGTAGCTTTTCCACAAAATTTGAACCCTAGATACGACTTAAAAGTCCCTGCGTGTACCGAGTAATTAACATTTAGATAAATTGTAGTCAAAGAAAAAGGAAAACATATTAAACTATACGCACATATTATAATGTGGTCTATTTTTATACAAAATATTTTTTTCTAACGGAATAATATCAATTCTGAATAATTTGATCGACATTATTATAATTGCGTTTGATGATAAGCGTAGTTGTAATATATTTCTTCCTCTCCTCATTTCAATAGTTTGACAACAGAATGTATTTAATTTTTCCCTTAGGAGAGCAATAATTTATTCAAAACCACATAAATCTAATTACAGATTAAAAACGAAAACAACGGTGACGGAAGACATAGTGGCATAATGATGTGGATTGGATCTAGTTATTCATATCAAGGCAAAAAGCCAACTTACACTGAAAAATACAACGAGTAGGTATAATATCATATTTTAATTATTTTACTTGTTATTCCTATATAATTTATTAAATTGTCCAATATGACTATATTTTCTTTAAAACATATTTTAAGAGATTTGGTGCACCTGTAAAAGTTAATGGACTTATAATTATTTTCTTATTAAAATTTAACAACTACTCATAAGATTAGTTTTATTTAGAATTATAGTAAAAAATATATAATATAAAACGTTGATATTTTAAATTAAGTATGTAATCTATGTTTCATTTTTTTTTTTTTTTTTGATATAAAAAAGTACTAATACGATGAATATAATTATTATTTTATATACCATATACGTATTTGAATAAAAAAAAAAACATTATATATTAATTCTACATTTGTACTCCTCGTATATAATAAAATATATTGAAAATAAAACCAATTTTATATAAAATTTCCATAGGCCTGCACACAGGGGCATTAAATGATACAATATAATTGTGATAGTATTAAAATTAACTATAAAATAAATAAAATAATTATGGGCCGGATTTCTTTCAAAATTAGATAGAATTTATTTTCTGTTGCCTCTGAATTTTAAATCTATGTACGCCTATTTAATGTTTACAAAAATTGTACATTTCCCTTACTTATATTGTAATATGTAAATAAAAAAACTTAAAATATTATATGTATGTATACTATATATAAATATATTTTTACTTTTTTACTTTTAAGATCAATTTCATCATCATCTCGAATTGACAAAATTATATCGTGGATCAAAGATGATAAAAAACCAGCCAATTTAGTTTTTGTGTATTTCCAAGAACCAGATCATACTGGTCATATAAATGGCATTAAGTCACAAGAGACGGGAAAACAAATTTCACACGCAGACTTCACAATTAAGTACTTAATATAATATATTAAATATTAAATATTATATATTAGGTATTTTATAAATAAATTATATTTATAAAATACCTAAAAAAAAAATTGGATTTTATACATTTTACAGCATTGCGAAAAACTTTATCCAAATTCCAATGTAATAACGTGGAATAATGTAATTTATAAATATCATAAATTCATAATAATTTATTATAAATTATAATACTTTATTGAAACGTTGTTGCACGTCCTGTCAAATATATTGACATTAATCTATGAGTTCCTTGTTATTTTATTCCTCTTTTTAATTTCATTAGATATCTATTGTATCTATAAACGGAGTGAAAACCGGGAACAAGTTAAAATCCTATGCATAATGCATTAATATCAAACATCTAATGAATAAAAATAGCCAAGTAATATGGTAATAAACTAATAATGACTAATTACATTATTTTTATGTTAAATTATTATGAAATGGTATCAATATAATTATTTATTATATATATTATATTTTATATTATATTATATTATATTTATTTATTCGTGAATTGCTTTTCGGTCTATTGGTAAAATTAAATTATTTAAATTACACGATGATGATCAACTAATCAGGTTTTATTATTATATGTTTAAATTTTTAAAGTCCTTATGAACGTATGAAATTTTCATATACTAAAATAAATAAATAAATTTGTCATAAATCCAACCAAAGTAAAGCCAATATTATATTTTGAAGATGAATACCAAAACTTATATTGTCTAAATATTCTCTCTTCACTCTTGATCAAAATATAAATACATATACAAGTTGCAGAAACGTAACAAAAATAATTACCATAACATATTATAAATGTACTTATTCCCAATATACAGAGCCGGCCTTAGACTATAGCGAGGCCTGGGGCAATATTTTTAGGTTAGGTCTCATATAGTAATTTTTAGGTATTTTGTATAAAGTATTAAATTTTTAACTAAATATATAAACAAGAAGTAATTAATTTTTAAATTGTATAATTAACAATACAGGTACATTAATATTTATAAATTATAATTATAATTATTAGCAGGCTTAAAACATTGTCATAAAAATATCATTAATTAAAGTATGTTACATTAAATTGACTTTTCTTGCTTTATGTTTGGCAAATTCAAAATTTAAAATTTGAATCTTTTGACAACTACAATAAAATAATACGTTCTTTTTTATAAATAATTACTAATTTATAATACAATTATAAATTATACCCAATTATTGATAAAAAAAAGCAACTTTTCTAACAAAGGTAATTAGTCTATGATAATTAACACTGATTGTAACGGACAATTTTTGACAATATTATAGCAACTACTAACTCTCCAATGCGTGATATAATTTTTAAAATTAATTAGTGATTTGATTATAAATTTTGGGAAAAACAGTTATAACAAAAATTGATTTATAATTTGTTTATAAAAATAATTTTTAAGTTTGTTGCATATTATGCAATGTTGCGCATTTTTATTACATCTGCAATTAATCCTACTTGGAATATACATTTACTAAATGAAAATAAAATAAAATATAAATAACATACTTTAAATATATAATAAATATTTTTATAGTACATTATTACAGTAGATAAATAATAAAAATAAAATGTATGCAATAATTAAGATTGTACCACTCGTACGCAATGTTGCATATTATATGCAAAAACGTAATAATGATCAATATATCAATAATATTATAATATAGTCAATTAGTCAAGTATTAAAAGTAATTTAAATAATAAATATGGGTTGTAGTTTTACCATAAAGATACATTTTTTAAACACTAAAATAATATTGAAAAATAAATACCTAATTATAAAATATTAACAAACATCGTAAGCCTTAACGGAGATTGTTTATGAAGATTTCTTCAAATATATTATTTATTAATTTATAATAAATAATAATAATAAAATATGAATATCAAGGAGAATTAATACTTACAAAAATATTGTTTGAACGTATCCACTCGAGTTTCACAAATTAAATAAAAATAATTTTTATATTGCTAATGGCAGAATATAAGAAATATAATATTATGTTTGGTCAAATGTTATAGTCGGGCTCACGAAAAGTGAGCGCGGGCGGCCGATAGGTGGAGCCCAAATATTGTCGGATCCAGGGGTTCTCAGATTTTTTGATTTAAAGCGTTTCAATTTATAAACGTATATTTTGTTAAATTAATTTTGTTTTTGAATTCTTAAACATTAAAATGTCTTTTAAAATTAATTATACACGTAGTCAAACCAAAAAAGTTATTTTTCATGTGTGTCATCAAAAATTTATGTGTCATAATTATTTCAAAGATCTGGCTAATTCGAATGATGACGTTTTAAAAATCATTTTAAACAGACACAAAAAATAACTGCCGACGCTTGTGGTGTGTCTCTTATGATCATAACATTTGTAAAAATATAACAAATTTTAATATGTATGTCGAATGATGATATAATAAAATACGTATATCAAACATTTAAAAAAAACGCGCCAAATTGTTTTGGTTATCACTGATGTAAAACGGCCGTTGGGGTTCGCTGGAGTCAGCGCTCACTTTTCGTGAGCCCGACTATAGTATAGTTTTCCATAGTACGACACAATAATATATAAACCGGAAGTTTAAATTGTTATCTGTAATCGTCTTTTTCATACCTATGGTAGGTATATTAATTATTATTGGTATGGTACATTGGTACCCGCATTATTACTTTAATTTTGTTATTCTGTTTAGTAGATATAATATAATATAATATTAGTATAAGACGTAATATTCAATTTTATATCAAATTTTCAAAATCCTAAAATTTTAAGCTACATTTATAATATATGATATATTGATATATCTAATAAATATTACAATCGCGAGGCCCAAATATTCAAATACAAGCGCGAGGCCTGGGGCAAGTGCCCCGTTTGCCCCTGCCTAAGGCCGGCACTGCCAATATACGAATGTAATGTAACTTTTGATAATAATTTGAATTGAAATATGTTTAATTAATTTTTATTTAAAGCCTTAACATAATATTCCATAAATATTTTATTCGTGAAATGCTTTTCGGTCTATTGGTAACATTAAATTATTTAAATTACACGATGATGATCAACTAATCAGATTTACATATCATATTATTATATGTATTTTGTTTTATTATTATATGTTTAAATTTTTAAAGTCCAAATGAACGTATGAAATTTTCATTGAATTGAAATATGTTTAATTAATTTTTATTTTAAGGTACATGCTTGATAAAATAAAAGAAGAAAAACTTGAAAACAAATTAAACCTCATTATTCTTAGTGATCATGGTATGGAAACGATTACATACGATAAAATCATATTTTTGGAAAATTATGTGTCTAATACTACATTCAAAATCATTAAAAGCGGCCCTAATGCATTCATTATTCCGAATTCTGGTAAAAATACTATTTAGTATATTATTATAAAAAATAAATGAGAATCGTAAATAATTGAACATTATTGTAATTATTTATTTACAAAATGTATATTATGACAGGCAAATACGACGAAATATATAAAAATCTGACAAAAGGAGCGACCGTATCGGGAAAATTTAATGTATATAAAAAAGAAGAAATACCCGAGCGATGGCATATGAAACATACGTCTAGAATGAATGGAATTATTTTTTTGTTGACCAAACCCGGTTATACGTTTTGGGTTGATTATTTCAAACAATTATTGAATGAAACGAGTTAGTATACTTATACTATACACACTTTACTTATTCATATTAACTGTATTAGTAAACGAACAAAATATTATCTAGAATAAAGTTGCGAACTAATAAATTATAATAATTAATTAGCTCGAATATAATAATAAGTAGTTATAGCCTTATAGGTATACATAATAAATTAATGTCTTTATAAATTTTAGATGAATTTAAATTAATAATAATTGAATTTTTTAGGCAAAGATAACTTCAGGGCTGGTATGCACGGTTACGACAACGAGGATCCTTCCATGAGAGCGTTATTTATGGCTTCTGGTCCGGCATTCAAGAAAAACTTTACCGCACAACCATTCGAAAACGTCGATCTGTATCCGCTCATTAGTCACATACTCGATCTGAAAGAGATCAAAAATGGAATGAAACCCAACGGTACGATGACAGGTGTGAAACAGCTACTGGCCAATAATAATTAATTATTGAAATGGACAAAAATATAAAGTTTCAATACATTAAACAATATTATTTCATATACAGAATACAGATTTATTATTTCACATCCGAATTCTTATTATATATATTATTATTATATTATACTAATAATATCATATCGTTTATTAATGCGTATTATATAGTGTCTAGTCCATATTTCATGTGCACCGTTTTCACGTTCTCCCCCAATGATAATACATGTATGACATAAGAAAGATATAGTTGATATAGCATATATAGTAAGATATATTGATTAGTCGCAACATTTTTATTTCAAAATATTAAACTTACCTTAATATAAAAATATTGGTACCTAAGTTTTTTTTTAAATATTTAAATTACAAATTAATTCAAATTTTAACATGGTTTAACGAGAAATAATATGATTTAGGTATTTAAATATTTTACGTAAGTATTAATGTAATATAATATTTAAGACTTTAATCATTATCAAATAGCAAGAGAAGTTAAGAATGTTTTGATTTAATAATTAACAATTTCCTGGTCCGGCTTGTCCCATAGTAGTACGTTTCTTATCCAGTATAGATACTTCATTGCACCATTAATATCTTGTTCGTATTTACGTTATACTGGTTATTATTGCTTTGCTAAGGATTTAGATTTGTCATTGTTTTGTATGCAGATCAATATTATAAATCTAACTACCTATTTTTTAACTTTATTATTTCGAGAGTATTATTCAATTTTTAATAGAGAAAAAATGAGGGAAAAAATATAATGCTCTCACTAGAGAGATAACATTTATGGTAACTATAAATTATAATTACACGACGTATCGTAAAAACTTAAAATAATTTCCATTGAACTTAAATCTATGATGACGATTTTACATATAATTTTATTATAGTTCCTTCCGTAATAACTAAATATTTTAATATTTTAAATTTTCGTTAATTTCATTAAAGTTAAAAGTTTCCATCTTATACTGGTTTAAAAAGTAATATGATGATTATAATATAATCTCGTTATTTAATTAATTAAATTGAAATTGAAATTAAATTTTTAAAATATTAAATACAATTTATTATTAGTGAGTTAATTATTATATTATATTTCATTTTTTTTTTTTTTTAATCGACATTTTAGTAATTACAACCTAATTAAATTCTTACACATAAAGAAAAATATATATTGTTAATACTATACTAATATGGCTTCCACTCATTAGCGTTTCCGTTTTATCACGATTTAATCTCGTTTTTGATATTCTGGCCATATTATAATAAAATATTGAATTCCGATTTCAGTCAATAATCGAACTCATAGTGTGTTTCAACAACCTTTAGTTTGCCTTCGCACTGAACCAGAAAGTTTTCTAACCGTCCAGGTCCGGCTTGTCCTACAGTAGTCCGTTGCTAATGCTTACACGTATTTGTATACATCCTTCGTTGGACCATTATTATCTTATATAATCATTAATAACGGTACGAGTTATATAATACGTTATATAATATGTTTGCCGATCGGCCGACAAATCTAATCAGGATCGCGTGGATTCTATGCGTCGTGATCACATCAGAACTCACTTCCGCGATTACACGACATCCGTTGGTGGTCGTCATGTTGTTGGACGGTTTTCGACCCGACTACATACGGCCAGACACGACCCCGAACTTGGCCCGTTTGCGTCAAGTGTCTGCCGCACCGCCGTACATGCGTCCAGTGTTCCCTACAGTCACGTTCGTCAACGTTTTCTCGATGGCCACCGGCCTATATCCCGAGACACACGGCGTGTTGAATAATGAAATGTTCGACAAGAATAACAACACGATGTTCAAGACGTACGAACAGTTTCATTACGACGAATCTGTTGTACCGATCTGGGTGAGAACAACGACCGTTAAGAAATCGCCCCCTTGTAACAAATATATTGACGGTGAAAAAATAAATGCACACCCCTCCATGAAGATATTACATAGAGTGGACTATGGCAATTACTATAGATAAGAATACGGAAAACTCTGTAGGTAGCAATTATCATAGCGTCATAGCACCCCCCGAAATTATGATAGTAGCTTATTCGATCAGCATTACATAATTGCATTTGATAATAACAGCTTCGTTATATTCCCCAATTTCAATTTTTTGACACCAAGATGTATTTTTTATATATTTATCAGTAAATAGGGAATTAATATTAATTTATTCAAAAACGTAAATATAATAATTACAGATTGAAAACGAAAACAACGGCGACGGAAGACACAGTGGCATAATGATGTGGATTGGATCTAGTTATTCATATCAAAACAAAACACCAACATACGCTGAAATACATAACAAGTATAATATCACACATATTCACATTTTAATTGTTTTTGGTGAAAATTTAAATTATTTTACTTAATATGATCAATTATTTATTTAATTGATACAATAATTAAGGGTTTTGGTTTATCTGTAAAAGATAACAAGCTTGTATATTATTCCGCCGTCAAATAGACTTCCTCTGTGTGGTCTATCTGTGAAGTATTTTGATTAATGTAACTCCACAAAACGACATTTAATAATTTTTAAATTTACTATTCATTGATTCTTTGTGTACCTATATTAAGTTATATATATATATATACCTCGAGAAATGTTATACCAATACATATATGAAATATCTAATTGCAAACTAGGAAATTTACTATACTCTATCCAGCAAGAGAAAGCGCTGTGCACCGACTAAAACTTTTTTCACGCATCCCCACGCACGCCCAATCAAAACGCTCCCACCAAGACCGATTAATAAAATAATAATGAACGGGTTGTAATTAACTGATTTGAACGATAAAAATTGATTGGCTATCGTCGGAACTTATGGTTGCGTGGAAAGAAAATATTAGTCTCAATCGTCATTTTACATGCGCAGATTCGGTGCGTTCTCTCGCTGGACAAAGTGTACACTCGAAGTTAACATTTATCATGTATAATGTATAATAAATAATAATTTGTTTGATAATAATAAATTGCAAATATTGCTTATTTAAAATTTTGCACATGTCATCGACACATTACATCGTGTTATGATAATAGTAGAAATATAAATTTAAAAAAAAAAAAAAAACAATAAACAACTACTTATACGAAGTAAATAGTACCTATTACTACAACGAAAATAAATATTTTAAATATTAATTTGAATTAAATTTAAAATAAAAAAACATATTATATTAATTTGACATCTATGTATTATAATATATTTTAAATATATTTAATTTTATAAGAAAGTTCACAAAAATTATAAATTTTACTTATATGTTATATTACAATAAATAAAATACGTCGAATTTGTAACTAGTATTAAATAATATAGTCATTCTTATTACATACGTGTACAAATTAATAATCGCAATGATAATAAATTCATTTAAATTAATATATCAAAGCAATTACTGCTCGGCTAATTAATAAAGTTTTTTTATTTTTTTTTTTTTTTAGATCAACTTCATCAATATGTCGAATAGACAAAATTATATCATGGATCAAAGATGAAAAAAAACCAGCCAATTTGGTGTTTGCGTATTTCGAAGAACCAGATCATACTGGACATATAAGTGGTACAAAGTCACAAGAGATAGAAAAACAAATTTGTCAGACAGACGCCACAGTAAAGTACATAAAATATATTATTATAAAATAACTAAAAAATAGTTATAATAAAAATACTTTATACTGGCAATATATGTGTGACTCATAAAATATTTCGAAAAAACTTTATCCAAATTATTTTTATAATGTGCAATAATGTAATTTATATATATCATATAATACTTTAATGTAAAATATTATTGTAGTCCATTTGAACGTTACATATCATATAATATTCTTATCAAATCTCTTGATACAATTCTATGAGTTCATTTTTTTATTTCTTTATATGTAAACTGCAAAGAATAACCCGAAACATGTTGAAATCCCATGAATAATAAATTAATATGGAACGTCTAGAACTCTAGACGAATACAAATATCCAAGTAATATGGTAATGATAACTTATAATTATTATTCTTAAGTAGGTCAAGTTAATAATAAAAACTATATCACTACCGTACACCGTAATAATAATAATATAAGTTCAAATTAAAGAATATGTCGATACATTTATACTTATAAAACTGTTTAAAATTTTAAAGTCCACTTATCACTTGCAAACGAATATACCAAATTTTTATAACCTATAATTAATAAATATATCAGAAATGCAACTATTGCAAAACTAATGTTATACATTGAAAACAAAAATCTATTTATTATAAAATGCATATAAATTATGTATTTAAGTTGTTTAAACATATAACATTAACATATAAGTTACAAATGCGTAACAACAATTATTTTAAACGTAGTTGTTTCCGGCATTCCATTATGCTGTAACTTTGAATATTAATAAAATTTAAAAAAGTTGTAATCGTTTTTATTTATAGGTACATGCTTGATAAAATAAAAGATGAAAAACTTGAAAACAAATTAAACCTCATTATTCTTAGTGATCATGGTATGGAAACGATTACATACGATAAAATCGTATTTTTAGAAAATTATGTGTCTAATACTACTTTCAAAATCATTAAAAGCGGTCCTAATGCATTCATTCTTCCGAATTCTGGTAAAAATACTATTTAGTATATTATTATAAAAAATAAATGAGAATCGTAAATAATTGAACATTATTGTAATTATTTATTTACAAAATGTATATTATGACAGGCAAATACGACGAAATATATAAAAATCTGACAAAAGGAGCGACCGTATCGGGAAAATTTAATGTTTATAAAAAAGAAGAAATACCCGAGCGATGGCATATGAAACATACGTCTAGAATGAATGGAATTATTTTTTTGTTAACCAAACCCGGTTATACGTTTTGGGTTGATTATTTCAAACAATTATTGAATGAAACGAGTTAGTATACTTATACACACTTTACTTATTCATATTAACTGTATTAGTAAACGAACAAAATATTATCTAGAATAAAGTTGCGAACTAATAAATTATAATAATTAATTAGCTCGAATATAATAATAAGTAGTTATAGCCTTATAGGTATACATAATAAATTAATGTCTTTATAAATTTTAGATGAATTTAAATTAATAATAATTGAATTTTTTAGCCAAAGATAACTTCAGGGCTGGTATGCACGGTTACGACAACGAGGATCCTTCCATGAGAGCGTTATTTATGGCTTCTGGTCCGGCATTCAAGAAAAACTTTACCGCACAACCATTCGAAAACGTCGATCTGTATCCGCTCATTAGTCACATACTCGATCTGAAAGAGACCCAAAACGGAATGAAACGTAACGGTACGATGACGGGCGTGAAACAGCTACTGGCCGATAATAATAAATAATCATTAAAATCGACAAGAATATATACAATTTCAATAAACAATATTATTTTTTAATAAATTTCAAATGCGAATTTATAGGTACTAAATAATAAAATAATATCATACCGATATTGCTTTATTAATGCTGAATTAAAGCGTTTATATTTTCCCCTGCATCGTTTTCGTGTCTATACATCACTCATTGGTTATGCACGTGTTATATAAAAGTAGGTGAGGCGTTATTATTTTATACGTCCGCGTAATAATTTCATTTCACCAGATTCCTTTAATACAATATTAATATTATAAATGAACTGATACGAGCATTATATTTATTACCTATTCATACGTAAATCGTATGAAAAGTACTTTAATCGTATTAGTAAATGTATTCAACGACACGAAATCACGACCTAATTCCTATCGCCAAAACGCCAATAAGAGTTCGTTCAATTTAAAAACACGATACGTGATTTTTTTCTAAATAACTTCATTAATATTTTAAATAGGTGCTATATCTATTATATGTAATATGTACGTTATAATTAATTATAAATGCATTTTGAATATCGACGATTTCAAATATTTCAATATAATTATTCGCAATGAATAATATTAGCGTAGTGTTTATTTTCCGTTTACTTGTACACTTGTGTGTTTGATGTGTAAGGCAGAGGTTCCCAAACTGGCCGTTCTAAAAAAATTATAACTATTTCCATTTTTTAATTAATATTAATATTCGTAATACAACTATTACCTAATATTATTAGGGATTATTTACCTAATCGCTGCATACAAGTTTTGTATCGAAATAAAATACAAATAATTTTACGTAATTTTCTATACCGATTGAGGCAGGTCAGGACTAAGATTAAGAGTTGACCCTGAGTCCACGAAGAGTACTTAGGTGACTTACTCGGCTCCGGGGCCCAAAACGATCGTATCCTAGGATCGGGGAAAAAGGAAAATAAATTAAAACGGTCTGGGAGTATTATCCTAATTTGAATAATAAAATACGATGCCGTCGTACCAATATAATGTTCTTTATTATCATTTATAATATTAGACGTCATCGCATATAACGTTTTCTAGTGGACGGGCGGAACGTTGTTTTTTTTCGGCACGCCGTTCCATGTATTGAATTATTTATTTATTTATTTATATATTGCGTTTGGTAGGTGTTCGCGAATTTTACGATCGAAACGTGAGCACACACAATAACAACAACAATCGCCGTCGTCGGCGTAAAAAAGGGGAATCTATCTCTTAAAAAAAAACTCTATATGTATTATATTGTTCTGCGTTAAATCCGCGACGGTCGAATGCGGTTCGCGCACCTTGGCGCGTCGCCCCTACCAAACGAACGGCCACCTGTTCGACATGAACCGTTATCCCGCCGCCGCCCGGGCGCGCGTGTAATCCGTGTAATATTATTATGGTTGATGGTCGCAGTTTTTTACCGCGCGCCGTTCCGTTTGCACGCGGGCCGCGTTCCACGACCCACGTACCCTGCGATCCAACGAACACGGCGGGCCTTGGACGTCGGCAATAAAAAAAAAAAAAAAAACGTATCACGAGAGGCCCGAACAAAACGATGGCCCGTCACGAGGATCCGCAAACTGTCACCGTCGTCATGACGGTCACTGCAATCCTGTGTGCTGCCGCGTCACATCCGCTGGTCGTTGTCGTGTCCTTCGACGGTTTTCGCCCCGATTACTTGCGGCCGGATGTCACCCCGAACATGGTCCGGTTCCGAAACGCGGCCGCATCACCGCCGTACATGCGGCCCGTGTTCCCCACAAAGACGTTCGTCAACCATTTCTCCATGGCCACCGGGCTCTATCCCGAGACTCACGGCGTGATCGACAATTACATGTTCAACCAGAACAACGAAGTCATGCACTACACGTACGAACAGTTCCACTACGACGAATTGGTGGTCCCGATTTGGGTAAGGACGACCGTTCAGGCTCAGGACCTACGCGAGATCGGGGGATTTTCGCAAATTTCTTGGGGTGAGGAGGAAAGGACCTCCTCGTATTGTTACGTCTCGAATCAACGTTTCGTCGCAAATTTTTGATTTCAAATAGAAAAATGAAGAGATTTTTATTTACAAAAATTATGATTTTTATTTTTTTTATAATATTACATTTTATAATTCAAATACATTTTGTAAAACGCTTTTACGCGTTTATCCCGACGTGGTTTTTACACAACAAATTTCGATTAGCGATTTGCATACCAGTTTCCGACTACGCACATAATTTTCCCGTCCAAACACAAATTTTGAAATAATATTATTATTAAAATGTGTTTTGCCAAGCGTAAAACCGATTTGTTGCGATTCGTAATAATAATTAAAAGAGAATATTGGCAACGTCGCTAATTTGTTTTTTATATTGTGATGTTATGAATTATTTTTACGCGGGCTATTTATACTCAATCGGCTTGTGAAAAAGGTTATCTATGCTCAATCGGGTTGTAATACCACATTATGGGTATAATAATAATTAAAATCGCTGCGCAACGGCTATTTCGATAGGTCACTTAACATATTTGATACTAAACTCGATGTTGTATAGGTAACAAATATTGAATAAACAAATCATATTTATTTATTTTTTTTTTAAACCATTGTTTTGTTTTTCTAAAACAAGAATTCCCAAAACTATGAAGAGTAATTAATATTTATAACTTCTTTGACACCCTACCTGTACGATATTAAAATTAAATGTGTAATAATATAGTCAGCGCAAGCTCTGCAATCGCGTTGACAGTTGAGTGAATATCGACAAAACAATTATTATGTCGTTCGCAATTTCGCATTACACGAAAAAATAGAAATTTAATTTAAATACGTTTATTTTCCGCTCGGCAAATAAATATAGGTAGGTATATTTTCTTTGAACCGTGTTTTGAAAACTTACTTTAAAGACCATTTTTTTCTACTACTAATTATTTGAAAAAATTTATATAGGTGTACATTTTTGATTTCCTACACAAAAATATATATTATAAGCAATTTTATGCTAAGTCCGTTCACGGTCAGTTTATACGTATAAACTATATAAATAGTTGGTAATATTGTGTTATATATCATAGAATATCACTTGTTTAATTTTACTAATGCGTTAATTACAATCATATTAAAAATGAATTTAAAAACGAAATTTTGGTAAATTCAACGTTTTCTATTCATACGTGTATTCACCTATATACGTATAAACACGTATTTAATTATTACAATATAAAAGTCAACAATATTATAATGACAGTAAAAAGTGTTTGCTCAAATTTTTGCGTGTCTAAATGCTCCAATCGTACTGTTAGATCCACTGGAATATCACCTATTTTATAAATAATAAAAAAGTAGGTACTATAATTAAAATAACAGTGTTAGGTCATCCTATCATATAGATGAATACTTTAAATACAATGTGTTCTAATAATAGACATACAGTGTACACTGTGCACACGTGTATAGTTTTTAAAACAATTAAAATAACAACAACAAAAGTAATTAAAAAAAATCTATTTTTATAGTACCTACAATTAATATAATATTTTAAATGATACAACAATACCTTAAACTGTTTAAATATTTATAATTTATACAGTACCTAAAACATGGATGAATATTAGAGAAGGAATTTGAAGACTTCAGGCCCCCCTCTCAGAACATTTTTAAGCCCCCTCCGAATGGTTTCAGTCCTTCTACAATACATATGCTAGTTAATTTTTCAATAATGTCAAACGGTATAATTTATTTTTATACATATTATGTATAATATATTATATAAAAAAAATTTAAAATTACTTAAGATTATTATTTTTTCAATCAATTGTTGACTACGATACGATAATGAAATATAAAGATAGAAAATTAAATAAGTATATATTATATCCTGTATCATGCAATATGAGCTGTAATAATATACTGTAACGTGTTTATGGTGGTTGTCTCTATAATTATAAATATATAATATATATCCCCAAACCCCGGACTCTGTAAATAGTATTATGGTAATAAATTGCTGAAAGTGTAAAAGTTAAATAATGAGTAAGGTAAAAATTCCAAGCCCCACATACATTTGACCAAGTATCCCCTCATGTACCTCATAAAAGCGGGTCTAGGACATTTCGGCGCCGGTGTTGCTAATAATAATAAAAAATACATATAATTTATAATAAAAACAATTTTATTTTATTCAATTTTATTCCATTAAATTATAAGAAATAAAAATATTAACGAAACTACAATATGTATTGTGTAGATAATATTTGATATTTATATAGAAAAATATTTTACGTAGCAAAATAGATAGGTATAAAGCTGGGTTTACACGCAACAATAAATTATTAACAAATATTGTATATAATATTATATATTTATATAACATAATGAAATATTATTATTTTTATGTCATTATAACTATTGTTTATTTATTTGTTTATTATAATAATGTATATTATGATAACATAAATATTAATTAAATATTATATATTTCTTTATATTGGCAACGACAGTGCCGAAACGTCTTCGCGCCAGAACGGCCGCGCCGAAATGTCCGATTCCGCATAAAAGCCGCTTATTAATAATAGCACTTATAAATAGTTAATTAATTTTTTTTTTATTATTGTAACTAGGCTATGATTTTTTAATATTGATGGAATGAGTGGCTAAATAATTGTGTGTGAATAACTTTATATTTTATGCAATTATATATGCTAATTATATAATTAGGTACTTTAAATATTGATTTTACTGTAATTTTATCTTTAAATATCTATAAAACAAATAGAGATATGAGATTTTTTTAATATTTTGGAAATACGTTAAGATATATATCAGTATGCTTCAATAAAATTTAAAAAATGTTCTAAATTTTTTGGCTTCTCTATTAATTTGTATTGTAAAAGTATTGAGAAATAATGAAAAAAATATTCGTATGGATTCTAAGATATTTGTTTGAACTAAAAATATTAAATTTAAACAGCTATAAAAAAAATAAAGTCTTGGGATTTTTCTAATATTTTTATATCATGTTAAGTAATATGTAAGTATACTTCAGTAAAATTTTCAGCCAATTTTATCAAACATTACATACTTAAAAACAAGAATTTTACGAAATATTCAAAGTTTCATTTTTTTCGTGAAAAATGCCGTTTTTTCAACATTTTTTCATCGTTTTTCCTGTCGCATAGGTTCAATTTTGAGAAATTCGAAAAATAACCTAAATAAAGTACCAAGTACTTCCACTTTCTGTGGAAATTCCGTTTTCACGAAAATTTCGGATAGTAAAAGTGTCTTCAGACATAAAAACAAAAAAAAACAAATACTGAGTACGCTCAGAATCTAAAACAACGGTCAACGATATTAACTTTAAACATAACAACTCATTTTTATCATATTTATTTTCAATATTTTATGTATGAAAAACGTACATGAATATTAGATATTTTTGCGTAATTGTTAGATTAATACATTACTAATAAGTAGAGGTAAATATTATACAAGCACGTTGATAACATTTTTGAATATTTATAATTTTAATTATTTTTTTTTTTTATATTTCTGGTAAATGTTTAATATCTAAATAATTTAAATTTTGACCATTAATTGTAATTTACATTTTCAATAAACTATGCTTATTTCGTATACTATATTTAATTTAAATTTTCATCTAAATACAAAATAATTCATAAATCGATTTTAAGTTATGTCTTATGCTACTTAATAATTAGACAAAATTTCAAAAGTGTACAAAAATAAAAATATCTAAAATATCTAATAAAAATATCTTCAGTTAATTCACTTTCCAATGATCGTAAATGTATATACTATTTTTAAAAAAAAAAAATTGTTCATGGATAACATTTAGGATTTTTGTTTTTTATTTAATTAAATCATTTTAATGGAGGGTTGCATATAACATTAAACATTTACCAAGATATAAATTATTTTAACAAAATGTAAAAAAACACATTAATGTATTTTACACGCTGTTAATATAGTTCATCTTCTAGTGAAAAATTTAGTGCAACTCAGTACTCATTCACTTCTAGTGAAACTAAACCATTTCAATGAATTATTTAGGAAAATAAATAAACTTTTAATATTATTCAAGTCTTATTGTATTATATTTCATAATTAAACTGAATTATTGAAGTACTAATAAACAAATTAATTTTTTTTTTTACTATATAATCACTATTATATTTTATCATATTTTTAGAAGCTTGATTATAATTAATTAATCAATATTTACAAGAATTGTAAATGTTTTAATATATTCAATATCGCCATATTCATTGAAAATAACTTAATTACAGATGCAAAATGAGTATAGTGGAGAGGGTCGGCACAGTGGCGTTATGATGTGGCCTGGATCAGAATTTCCTTATCAAAATCATAAACCTACTCATATTCAAAAATACAACAAGTAAAACATTATATTTTTAAATATTTTTACATGAAATCAATAATTCATTCATTTTTCTTTCAAGTAAATTAAAACACTCAAAAACTTTCAATATTATTTATAAAATTTTTTTTATAAATTAACCTTTTTTGTTAAATATACATTTTAATATTAAAATTTAATGATATTATGCTTTCTTATACATTTTATAATATTTAAAATACGCTTACTGCTTAGAACAATAATTATAAATAAATTTTTATATCGTATTTATATTTTAATTTTATACAGACATCTTACATAATCACAGAATCTTTGATTATCAATAACCAAATAATGAATATTTTTTTTTTTTATTAATTTTGTTTATCATCAGTACTTTGACACCGATTAACAAGAAATATTTTTTTTTTTATATATTTAGGTCAATGCCATGGACATCTCGAGTGGACAAAATTATATCATGGATCAAAGATGAAAAACAACCAGCTAATCTTATATTTGCGTATTTTGAAGAGCCAGATTCAACTGGTCATTGGACAGGAATCAAATCTCAGGAAATAAAAAATCAAATTGTTAGAGTTGACACTACAGTCAAGTATGATTTAAGAAAAATTTCAATACAATTACAGAATATTTTCATAGCACACGTTCAACAATTCCTAATTATAATTTAAAAATAATTATAAAATAAAAAAACCAAGAATATTCATTCATAATTTTTATTTCTATTACTCATATCAATATGTTTTATTCTAAAAATTTTAACTATTATTGTACAATGAAAATAAAAACACAAAATATTATACACTAGTTAGAAAATTAAATTATTACATATGAATAGAACATTCGAAGTACAGTAAATCTATATGAAATTTTTGACTAATGTTAAATTTGTGTACCTATTTATAATAAGTACCACACTATCACCGGTTTATTAAAATAGGCAAAGTTAAATTTGACATTAAAAAAATTAAGGAAACTATAATCGTATTGCTCTGTAAAATAAATTAAACTAGCGTATACAACAAATCAAATATATATTTAAGGAAATTTAAAAAAAAAAACTATAAACATTACTTTGAGTATTTTAACGATCTTTCAACATATAGTTTTTTATTAACTATATGACGTTAAAGAAAGGAAAATCTGAGTATTTTTTTGTAATTTTTTATTTTTTTTTTTTTTTTTTTTTTTAGGTATATCGTTGAACAAATAAAATATGAAAATCTAGAAAATAGATTAAATCTGATTATTCTTAGTGACCACGGTATGGAAACGGTCACTTATGACAAAATCATATTTTTAGACGATTACGTGTCTAATACCACCTACAAAATTATTATAAACGGTCCCAACGCATTCGTTCATCCAAACCCTGGTAAATACTGTTAATAATAAAAAAAAACAATAATAATTATAATATTCTGAACATCGTCTACGTTTATACAAGTATAATTATTATAATAATATATTATCGTTTATTTCTTACAGGTAAATACAACGAAATTTACAATAATCTCACAAACGGAGCGATGGAGTCGGGAAGATTTAATGTATATAAAAAAGAAGAAATACCGGAACGATGGCATATGAAAAATACATCTAGGATGGACGGAAAAATTTATTTGTTGGCAAAACCGGGTTACGCGTTTTGGAATGATTTTTTAAGTTCCGTGTTAAAACAAACGAGTAAGCACTTTTACGAATCACGTGTCTTGTGTCTACCCTTAAAATATGTGAATACTTTTATAATATATATTACATATTATGTAAAAGTAAATGATAAACATACAACATCGATCAATTAATAAATCATCAAATGATGACAATAATTTTTTTTTTTTTTATAAGAATCAAAGAATGTTGAAATACAGTTTAGATTACAAACATGATGAAGAAATATATAAAATGCATACGCCATGTCGGTAGTCGTTAAAAAATATATTTTAAAATGAACCGAATATTTTTCAAAAATAATGTAAAAATGAAACAAAAAAAAAAAATCACGTTCATGTACACGTTAAAAATTATTAAAACATGTTCAAATCAGTAACACCTAATGAATCCATTAATAACAATTGAAACGATTAACATAATATGTTCGAGGCCGCATTCGGACGGAAGAGAAAGAGAACCCGTTTAAAATTAATGAATGATTTTTTTTTTCATATAAAATTTTTCAATTAATCAATATTTATTATGTGTTTAGATTATGTACGAGTATATTGCACAGAGGAGTGTAAAAGTCGTTTAATTTAGCCACAAACTTCTCATTATAGAAGATTATAATTAATTTTAACACTTTATTTCCTATTACGTATATTCACGGAATTCATTAGTTTTATCATTCTATAATTTCATTAACTATAATATTATACCCCATACTAATTAACCAGATTTGAATAAATTCAATAAATAAATATTATTATTATATTTCTCTACAAAACTAGTAGGTATTAGATATTATTGTTAACAAATGCTTTCCTAAACGGACTTAAAATTAACATTTAGATATTTAACATTACCATAATTGATGTCATGGTTACAACTTACAATCATTACAGAATTATTTGTTGTCCTCCACAATTTATGCAAAATAATGACTATTTAAATCATTAATTATATTTTCAACCGCATTTAACAACCTATTTACATATTTACAATATAATTATAACGTACAATTAATACAAAAATGAAAAAACTATCCAAATTAATTTATCAGTTAATCAAAACACAACTATTTACAAAAATTATAATTTCATAATAATTCTTTATCCTTGTTCAAAAATATAATGTGGTATATCTAAATGTAAAGTTATAGTTTAGAAAACGTATAATCAATTTCATGGTAATAAATCTGATTTTTTTTTTATACCTAATCTAAAAATTATTGGTCTTTTATTTACTAATGACGAATAAAAAGTAATTCCGAAGGATATAATATAATGATACAAAAATATTACGTGTATATCCGCCAAAAAATACATCGTTTATTAAATATCTACACTAGTTCGAAATATAAATATTGGTTTTTCTCTGCAACAGTTTTAACCATTACATTATTACAATAATAAAATTTACAAAAAACGAAAAATAATATTAAGAAAAATCAAAATTTTTTCGTTACAAGTCTAACGTCTATAGACGAGGTTCTAGCCTAACTTAAGTCTTTTGATACGACAGAAATCAGTTTAGTTTCAGTCTTTTTTTTTTTTAGGCTAGTTGAGTTCGGCTCATAGGCGCAAATTGCAGCGGACCTAAGAAAGCTTAGCTCCTCCAAATTAATAATTAACACCCTCCTCCAACTTGTGTTTAGAATAAAAATTACATATACATTAATTACAAATTTACAAGGTCGTATTTATAGTGATTGGCCCTCACTATTTTGAACCAATTTGCGCTTATAGTTATAGACTATAAATTGGAACGAACCTGAAACGTCACACTTAGATTTATACTAGACATTATACCTACAATTTTTAATAAATATTGACTAATGTCGATTATGTAAACGTTTTAGCCAAAGATAACTTCAGAGTAGGGACACACGGGTATGACAATGAAGACCCGGAAATGCAAGCCCTATTCATGGCCACTGGTCCTGCGTTCAAACGCAACTTCACCGGCCAACCATTCGACAACATCGACTTGTACCCGTTGATCAGTCGAATTCTGAATTTACAACAGCCGGATAACAGTGTCAGATCCAACGGAACGATTAGTGGCGTAAAACAACTGTTGTCGTCCGAAAATTCAGCAGCCTCGAGGTCGCATCGGCAAGTCCAAGTCCAAGGTATATTGGCGGCATTGTTATTGCACGCGATTGCACGACGACTATGACACCAAACTTACAGACCAGAAACATAATATTACAAAATCAACATTTTTGTATTTTGTTTCGAGTTTTCACGTTATAAACGACACGACTGCTACGTTATTCTTTTTATATAGTATTAAATATTGTTATAACCATAAGCTTTCGTATACTGTACCCAACGAAATCTTTCAAACTTTGTATACGATAATCGATTTCTTTTTCCATGTGTACTTATTTTACGATTCATATTTTTTTTATTTCATTTTACAGACCATATTTATTTTTTTTTATATAAAATTTAGTGATGTTACGAACTATTCGATTGTCGAACCGAACCGAACTATAGACTCTAGGTGGTGTTCGGTTCGGCTCGAAAATCAAACTCAAATTTTATAATATTCGAAACGAACTAAATACCTAATGGTTCGGTTCGAAAATTGAACCTTACATTTTTTGGAAAACCTGATACAAGGTTTATTATAAAAATAAACTTTTAATATTTATAAAAATATTGAATCATTAAATTGAATTTTTTTTTTTAAATTAAATATAATGTACCTACCAGGTACCTACTACCTTCTGTAAGTTATTAACCAGTTAGTGTACAAACAAAAATTAGTCAAGTTTATTATTTAACTTTAAATGTTCGGTTCGGGTTCGATGAAATTTTTATATAGTTCGGTTCTGTTCGGGTTCGAAAGATTAATATTAGTTCGGTTCGGTTCGAGTTCGTTAAAATTTTAATATTGATTGTTCGAATTCGGTTTGACTTTAAAAATCAGGGTTCGTAATATCACTAATAAAATTATATAAATGATTTAATTTAATTTTTTTTTCTCCGAACCCAAGAATCTTAAATCGATATGATTTTTATCACATTGTTAACAAACTTAGATTGTATATAGAAACGTATAACATGTTACATGTAACATAAACTATTGTAAACTAAGAAATAATCTTATATTCCTCATGTTGTTCTCATTGTAAGTTGCAATTTTCATACGGTTCATTACTATTAATGATTGATTAACAAATAGTTGTTAATATAGATACAGAGTGAACGTAATATCATAATTTATATTATTTGGACTTGCATGATAAGAATTATATACCTTCTCGATGGTATCTCAATTTTTCTATATTTTTGTATCGCACGGTACCTACGTTAAATTTAGTTTTATGTATAGTAATTTTTATTTTTATTACATTGGTACCTATATCGAATGTCCCACTAATAATTTTGTTATTCTTCCTCAATGACTTCTTGCCTATTTTATATTTCTTTTTCTTATTACCTTTTCATATTCTTGTATAAGAATCATATGTCTACTTATTTTATGTAAAATTGATAAATTTAAATTTTTTATAATATATTATTATGATATGTTATACTCGTATTATATTATCAATGTAAACCTATTTGAATTGTTTAAAAAATATTTTATAACCAGAGAAATAATATTGAACTTTTAAAATATATCTCCAAATTTCTGTATTTTTTATTTAATAATTATTATTATTTTAATAAAATTATATAATATTAATGTTACCTACCCAACTTAAGTTACCTAATGAATATAATTCATTCCAAAAAATATAATATTTTATTTTTTATAATAATAGGTTAGGTATATTACTATATACTTGAAATACCTATATAAAGTAAGTTAATTATTAATGTAATATGGTAGAGCATATGGCCTAAAAGTTAAAAAAATTCGTACTACACGTCTACTCATTAAATTTGTAGTCAAATAATACAATATATTTTTAATGTAGTATTTTATATATAAATTTATAAATATATACTTTAATTTCTGAAAAAATATTTATTTTGATTATCTAACTTGGCTTCTTCAAATAATTACTTAAAAATTTTGAAATTTCAATGTAATTTAAACAATACTATCTATATTATATAATGTAGAAATGAAAAATAAATAGACAATAATCAACTACACAGATTAAAATTTCGTACTACACATTTTATTATTTGTACTGCACTAAGAATGTCGTAGTACACACAATTTTAGGACCTGAGCATAATATAACTTTATAATGCTTTTCTATAAAATTATCTTTTACATAGGTATGCTACCGTCGTTTATTAAATGTACCATCCTAAGTAACTAATCATAAGTACTTAATATTTAATTTTAAAATTATTTCAAAATTTTAAACTTACATATAAATATAATTTAATTAAATAATACAATATTAGTAATTTCACTTCGGAATGTTAAGAGTACGTACATTGAAATATAAATTATTACAATAATTAATAAGTGAAATAATATATTTATCATATTATGATATAATTAAATATAGATTATAGGTAATACTTATATTTATATAATATAATGACAGTACATTGAATGTTCATAATTTTGTTTTTAAAACAATTTAAACTCTCAAATTTCATATCATAATAAAACACATTCTTCAATATAGTACTATTTCAGCAAAGGAGTAAAACGATTTACATAGAAATTTTAACTATTTTTCAAAATGTTTACAATATTACATCGCTTAAAAAACGTAACCAAACGTTCTTATTAATTTACATACTTTATGTATACAAAAAATTATATAAATATATCTCGGAAATAGTTGTTTTTCACTAATTTTTAACCTTATATAATTTAATCTAACTAATATACTTTATTTCAAATAATTATACAATATTAAAGCACAGATAACTAATTAAAATAAATAATTTTATAAATTTATCAATAAATTGATAACACAAAATAAAATCGTATTCAAAATATAAATAATTACGATAACAAATCGTTTTAGTGAAAATAATATTATTAATTATATATTTTTAACAATTTAAATTTTGAGTAGGCCTGTAAAAACTAATTAATATATTATGTAAAGACAAATATCAACCAATTAGTTTTCGTTAGTATAGTTACTGAATTTCCTCGAAACAAAATATTCAAAACTTGTGAATAATAATAATATTGAAGTGAAATTGGTCATTAAATATTTTTGCAACGTCAAAATCTTCTAAATTCCTTACTTTGTTTTTAAGCTCAAAATATTTATAACATTCATTACATGCCATGTTATTGTTGTTAATCTTGCCGGATAAAAATTTACTTAAAATACTACAACACGAAACAAAATAAAATATATTTCAATGACAAATAAAAAGAAAAAACGGTGCCTACTTATCTTATTATTTTTATTTTACATTTTCTTTCATTTAAATTCATTTTTTACATTTTGAGCGGAGCGAAAAATTTTTTGGTTTTACAATGATTTTTTATTTTTTTTATGTCTGAAGACACTTTTACTACCCGAAATAATGCTCCGATTTTCACGAATAGCATATGTTTCCAGTTTGAAAGTAGATATAGTTGGTACTTTATTTAGGTCATTTTTCGAAATCTTCAAAATTGATCTTATACGATAGAAAAAATGACCAGAAAATTATGAAAAAACGGCTTTTTTTACGAAAACTGAAATTTTGACAAATTCGATTTCAATATTTCACAATAAGTCAGGCAATTCTAAACTTAGAGACTTGAAAAATTTTGTTAGGTGTTCTCGTATGTACTATATATTTATATGTAATAAAATTTTGGAAACGTTACGTTAATTTTTCTACAAAACATTGAAATTAAAACATTTCTTAAAATTCTCCGTTTTATCTATATAATGCTTGATAAAATTGATAGGTAATTTTGGGTTTTAAAGTGTAATCATTTTACTGAAGTTTACTCACATATTATTTTTTTGGATTATAAAGTATTAGAAAAATCCCAAGTCTCAATTATTTTTATAGCTGTTTAAATTTAATATTTTTAGTGTAATCGAAAATCTAAGAATCCATATTACTATATTAGTATTCTTTTTATTATTTCTCAATACTTTTACAATAGTGACTAATAAAAAAGACAAAAATTTGATTGAAGCATAAATTCACATATTGGTTAATAACTTAATCTAGTTCCAAAATGTTAGAAAAATCTCAAGTACAATTTTTCTTTTTTTATAGATGTAATAAAATTGAAATTTGAATAAAATTAATATTTAAAGTATTTATATGGATTCTTCTTATTATATTTCAATATTTTACAATAATGTTAAATAAAATTGACAACATATTTTGAAAAATTTGGAAAATTGTATTGAATTTCAATTACATATTACTTACTCAGTTCCAAATAATTTTGATACTACTATATTTACGAATTTTTATTTTATTTTATTTATTTATTTTTTTTTTTTTTTTGCTGTTTAAATGATAGAAAAAAGATGATAATGCCGTAGGAGGGATACAGATCTACAGAGGATAGTGTTGAATTTCGATTAAAATTTAAATACAATAATAAATCATTATATTCCAAAAATGATTTTGAACACGAAATACTGTCTTATTTAGGTATTTATGTGGCTAATTTATGGTTTTATAGGCATTTATATTGAACGTAGAGACAAATAAATTTAAAAATTGTAATCAATGAGTACAAATATTATCTGATGAACTTCGCACAAAATCGTATTTCCGAATGTAATAATTTATATTGCATTCAAATGTTAATCAAAATTCAACACTATACACTTGACACCTGTAACCCTTCCAGTCTTCCACATCAAAATAATATGCTCTTCTTTTATTAATTAAAATTATAAGTAAAGACGGTACAAAAAATCAATTTTCTATTAAATTCGATTTATAATATTTCTGTTCTTAACCGACAATTTTACAGTGTTACTTTTATATATTTACCATTTACCTACATAATAAATACGAGTATAATGTAATAATATAACTAGGAATTAGCCATCACAGTCTCATTTGTATAGGCGCACTTGAAGTGCTGTTTGTAGTTTTGTACTAAGATATCTGAAACCGCCTGTAATTTAAAATTTAAAATGAAATTTACGTACATTTTTTAATATAAACCAATATTTATGTACAACAATATCTTATAATTTATTTATTTATTTATATATTTACGCAATATTTATCATAAATACATTATTTAATTTCACATTAAATTAAAGTTCATTTTTAATAACTTTATACCAACAATAATTACAAATTACAATTATATAAATATTACAAGTTATTTTGCTAATACGGTAAAGTACTGCTCTTGATTAAATATTAAATTAAAATATAAAGATAAGATAAAATGTGTATTTAAACCTACATAATATCTTTTTTTGCAAATTGCACTCACTCAGCACTTATTTACATTGACGAAAGATATTAATATGATAATTTATATTCTTCTATTACTTATAGGCAACCACAATTAAGAATATATTTAGTATGATAATATTATATATTACGCAATGTACTCAAAGAACTTAGTTACCTAAATACGTAAAATATTTTATATTATGATATATTTTCAGGAAGGTAATCTAAAATCAATAATAATAATAATGCAGATAATCGACAAAAAGGTTAAACACAAATCGCATTCTTCAGCAATATGTAATATATATGTAGGTATATCTTTAGTTTATATTACATTGATATAAATAATTAAATTGATTATATTAATTATTATTTATTATCATTATCATTATCATTATTATTATTCTTTATTATAATTATTAGGTACTTTTGTGAGTAATTTTTTTTTTTTTTTTATCAAACATTCGATTAATTCTGTAATCATTAATGTTAACTATATTACAGTAGATGGTTATTCTTTTTTTCACGGAATTCATAAAATCGTTTATGTAGGTAATAAAATATGATAAACAATGTAAAGTACATTATTAATTAAATAAATCATACAATAACAATTTTTAATTATATTTTTATTCACGTAAAACAGATTTATACACTTGTTAATTTATCGGAATATATATTTCAAAAATGTATACAAGATTTAAAAATGATAATATTATGTAAAACTGAATGATAAAAACGAATGAACAATTTAGTTCTTGAGATTTCACATACCTACTTTACAAAATGATAAGCTATAATAATTATCATAGATACCTTACCGAACTACAACACTAATATTTTATGCGTATTAAAAATATATTATATCCACTGTTTTTTTTATCATTGATATCGAATTACTATTTTTATATACTATATTATATATATAATAATATGTGTACATATTATTTTTTCTAAGTACATGTAAACTATACTCCTTCAAGCAATAAATGTATTTCAGGATGAAATTTTTTTTTTTTTTAGCTCACCTCTGTTTTGGAAGGGATATAGGTCTAAAAAGGATAGAGTTGAATTTGGATTAAAATTTTAATGCAATGATAAATCATTTAATTATTAATTTTTTAACATTTATACAGTCTTTACGTTCAATAAATATGCCCACAATACCCCAAATGAGTCACGTAAATACCCAAATCTCACAGTAATTCGCTCAGAATCATTTTACGAATGTAATGATTTATCATTGAATTTAAATTTTAATCAATATTAAATACTATCCTCTTAGAACCTGTATCCCTTCCACGTTAGTATTAACTTTTAGTTTAGATTCTGAGCGAAGCCTATTAATGTGTGTCATTTTTTTATATTTTTTTTATGTTTGAAGAAACTTTTACTACCCAAAATAATGCTCCGATTTTCACGAATAGCATATGTTTCCGGTTACTTATTTGTAACTTACAAGTATTTGGTATTTAGTACTTTATTTGGTACTTTATTTATCTCATTTTTCGAATTTCTCAAAATTGACCCTAAGCGGTAGAAAAAACGGCGAAAATACAGCATTTTTCACGAAAACTGAAATTTCGATGAATTCGATTTCAATATTTGACGATAACACGGGCAATTTTAAAGTTAGAGACTTAAAAATTTTATTGGAAATTCACATAGGTATTATATATATATAAATATATATATATATATATATATATATGTGGTAATTTTGGAACCGTTACGTTAATTTTACTACAAAATATAGGACTTTAAATATTTCGTAAAATTTTCGTTTTTATGTACGTATATTTAATGTTTAATAAAATTGACAATGTATACGTTTATAATGAAAATGAAGAATTTATATATAGAACTTGGAGATTGAAATAAGAAATAACTAATCAGAGCAGACGGGTACTACGTATAATGTACACGTTTACATTTATAAATTTTAATGATAATAATATAAAATTTGAAACGCTATATTGACAGATCAATCTAATGTTTCTGATTTTTATTATTATCGAATTACGATGTTCCTCCCTCTCCCTGCTATTTTATGCCTACGTATAGACGTATAGTACGTAGTAGCTCATGTATACCCATATAATAAATAAATGATTATAATATTCCATATTTATCAATTTGGCATTATAAAATATTTTTGCAATCCGTATTAAGTAAATATTAATGTAATCAAGAAATATTTTAAAAATATAAGAAATAAAATCACTTTTTTCTCTCAATCATATCAATGTATATTAAACACAGCTGCAGTAATGTGATGGATATTACGACAAATCAAAACGTTCTCTCGCATCATTGAGGTTAAGGAAATGGGCAATTTCCCCACTTGAAAACTTTATATAAAAAAGATATTTCCATAACTGAAATATTTTTTTACATATACATAATACATTCGCATAACTAGGTTAGGTAAATAATTAAAGGCAGAAAGAAGTATTTGTTTGCCACGAAAATATAATAAACGAGGGACTGTTTACACCTACTTTCCCGGTCCTTCCTACATTCTTACACTCTTATAAGAATTATTATTATTATTATTATTATTATTATTATTATTATCATCATTATTATTATTATTATCATAATCATCATCATTATTATTATTATCATTATTATTATGTACATAATTTCGACGTCATGGCTCAACTGTGAATTTAATAAAATAAGTCCAAAAAATGAAAAACCTCGTTGTAAGTCTCCGTTAATAAATCATCAAAGGAATGTTCACCCATTGTAAACATTTAATTAACTACTGTTAAAGGTTTCATCGTTATTTTGATCTGTAACCTAAAATTACAATTTTCATCAGGTACACTCATAACGAAATATAACACGTTTTAATATGGAATATGGATGATATTATTATTATGCAAAATATCTTAATTACAAACGCAAAACGTGTACGTCGGAGATAGATGAAATAATGGCGTTTGATGATATTATAACCCTAAAAATCCACGTTTCCTTATCAAAGTATATTTAATTATTGTATCTAATAAAATAGTTCCTGTATTCAGTAACGTATGCAGAGGGAGGGTTACAAAATTATAACACCACGCTCCCTAAAATACATCACAGATTTTTATAATTTTTTTTTAATTTTTAAGTTTTTATTTTTATTATTATTATTATTATCATTATAATTATCATTGTTATTTTTAGATATTTAAATATTTATAAAGATCAATATGCATTATATTGTACTATTGTAGTAAAATTAAAGTTATGGTAATTCTTTAAATATTTTCGCGTATAAAAGTAACAAATTATTATTAGATTTCACTGCCCACTAATAATAAATGAGGGAGGAGAGAAGATATTTGATAAAAACACTGGATACGATACTAAGTACAAATTAATAAAAGCATTGAATTATTAATATTTTATATACCGCGTATTTTAATGAAATTTTTATCATATATAAGTTTGTCATAAAAATAAATAAGTAAAAATAATACAAAAAAAAACTTCGAAAAATAAAATAAGACAATGTGTATAAAGAAAAATATAGTTTAAATGCGACAAGAATATGCAAAATATGTCATAACGCAATTGCGTTAATCTGACGTGTTTAAATTTTTTGTTTATAAAGAAAATCGCATTAATTATTTCAAATTGAAATTGAAATATTTGTACCTATTTGAATTCCTGTAAAAATTTATTATGGCTGCTGGATAATGTTAATGTTACAAAAATAAAGTAAGTATAATAATTTCTGTGGGTTAGGTAAAAATACTACATTATAATTTATTTATTCGAATACGGACTTAAATCTAATTACATTATAATGCAGTAATTAATTAAACACATTTAATAAAATAAAGGTAACATTAAAATGACAAAATAAATTAAAGCTATATACAATAAAATAATAATAATAGTACAATAAAAACAAAAACAAAAACATAACATAACAATAAATATTAGGAAAAGTATAATAAATATAAAAATATTACTAATATTAGTTAATACGGTAACAATAATGCAGTTATCATAATTTATTTAATCTTAAAAAAATTTAATTTAAACGTTAAACCAAAAAAACTATATCCAACATATAAATAAATAAATATATATTTTTGAAAATATTTCGTTTATTTTTATTCGACTTGTAATAAAATAATTATATTTTAACTTATTAACTCCCAAACATACTTAACAACTATAAAGTTATAAGCTACTATAAATTATATAATAATAATAACAATGTTATATATTTTACAAATATCCGAAATATTTAAAAATGCAAATTACATAATAATAGAATACAATAACTTCTATTATTAAATTAGGTTATTTGCATAAACATAATGATGTAAAATCTTAAATAATATACATAAAGGAATAATAATATATATATATTGGTAAACAAGGTGTCTCGTCCTGTCACGTTAGTGCGGATCAATAATCATTTTGCCTATTCCAAACTTCTGTTTAAATTAATTCGTGTGTAAAAGTCACATTATTAATAATAATTCATAACTGTATAATATGATAACACGTGAATATATACCAAAATGATTAAAAATGTTTTATTACACCACACATGTATATTTAATAATATTCAAATTGGCAAAACGTTCATCGTACACACTTTAAAAAATAATTAAATAAACAATTTCGTTATCTATTGATGTTATAATAGATAATACGAACGTGGATAATACAGTGGATAATGAACGAATCTTACCTAAAATAATTTTGAATAGAAATTAAATATACCTAGGTATACTTAACCATCTATATCGCGTAGAAAAGAAATTATATATTGTTACAGACGAATCCGGTGAAATACTCTAAATTATACATTTCATTTTTAATAAATTAAAACTGTACGATATAATATTATTACCGTTTACTATACCGTTATCAATGTTATAAATATATAATATGGAATATCGAGTTGACTTATGAATTTATGATAACATGTTATAGTTTTAAAAAATCCATAAAAATAAGCATTGATAATATCATTGGATTTCGATAATAAAAGCCAAATGTGGTCTTATTCCATTACCTACTTCTTACACATAGGTACACATTATTATTATTACAAAAAACAAAAAATATATTTACATTAATTTATATTTTATATTTTCTAATCTCATAATTATACTTTACTCATAAAGTCATAATCAATATAACCATTATAATAACCGTGTTTGATACGACTTCTTTATGGCGATGGAATCATATAAACGATGTTTTAATACTATTTAAAAAATATATAATTAAATTTGGTACAAATTATAATAAAAAAATAAATAAATATATTTACACTGCAGCTTATAAAAACGTCGATTAATAAAACTTTCTAAAAAAAATGTTTATATTACATCTACTTAATGTACGAACATATTATATGGAATTTTAACACCAACGTCCAACTTATTACTATTAATATTGTAGATTCAAAATATATTTCTAATAACAATTATTTAGGAACCAAACGATTCTTTTTAAAATAATTTATATTAATTTATTATATAATTATTTTTTTAATCAAATCTTAATGAATATTTATTTTTTTATACGTTCATAAAATATTTTTGACGTTTACTATAATCGCAATCTAATCCCGGTCTACTATTTGTAATTATTTTCAATATTGCATTTGAATAAATTCATTAAGGCTGTTGGAAGCGGCTATTTATTAAGGAGTTATGTATAGGCAATATTATAATTTTTTTTCGTTACGCAGTGTGTTTGTGTGAAACGTAAATGATCATTAGTGCGAGTAGATTCGTCGTCAAAGATTGTATAGTATTCTGGAAATACCTATACGGGTTAGAAAATACACTAACGGTCACACGCGCATGCACATGTCATTGTTGGACTACTGAAATTATATTTGATCTGAATAACTGTTTAAAAGCACCAAAAGCGGAAGAAAAATTAGCATAGTTTCGATTATCCAATTTTAATTTTGTAAACATATTTGAATTCGTATCCCTCTTTTCTACGTTATGTAGGAAATCGATTTTGAATATTATATCTGGATCGTTCATTATAACATATTATAAGTTTACTGATTTTTCTAATTTTAATTTGTATATTAAAAATACATAAAATAAAAAAAATAAAAAAATATTTCCTACATAACATAGAAAAAGGTTCACAAGTTCAAACATTTTTTCAAAATTAAAATTGAACAATTGGAAGGGTCTTAATTTTTCTTTTGCTTATTGATCCAAATGCATGAAATTAATATCGACTTCCAACAGCCTTAACTATAATAATTATTATATTATGAAATAAATGTGTTATGCTCTTACATCTAAGTATATCCCTATAGGCTATAATTAACATAATTATTCAAAATTTATATATTGAAATTAATATAATGAGTCAATCAAATAATCAAAATAATGCAAATACAAATTACAGTTTTTTTTCTTTTTTTAATATAAAGTGTTTCCAAAATTTGTTATTAAATATTTAAATAAACTTGTAAACTTGCTAGAAAACCAAATAAAAATATCTACCTACTTGGGTATCAGCGGCACAACCAGGGGGAGGGGGTCCCCTGGTCTAGACCCCCCCCATAAATCGAATTTATTTCTTCAATTTAATAACAATTGTTTTTTATATAGGTTTGCATACTCAATTGTACATACAAACATTTTCAAATTTCAAAGTACTACGAATATTAAATATAATTATATATATAATCTATAAGTAAATTGAAGGACAAGTGTACAGTCACACATTTTGTAATTTTATGGACCCTCCCCCATATGATATTTCTGGTTGCGCTACTGTTGGGTATAACTACATAATACGAGTATATCGTCTATACTTGGGAGAAGAACTGAAAACCGCAGAGCATATAATAAATACAAAGTGTTATATTTTGTTTTTATTTATAATTTAGTGAGAAATTTTTAGAAAATACAATTAATATTAACTATAACATTGACCCTATTTAAAATGTTAACCTTGGTTAATGGTCTTACTCGTATTATATATATATACTTGAAAACTACTATAAAAAAATATTTTAACGTCTCGATTAAATAATACATATCCATTAACTGTGATACTAATAATAATAATAATTATTATTATTATAACCTTAAACCTGGTATAAGCATTTGGACCATAATAAATCAATATCTGCAAATTATTACCTAAAGGAGTATAATAATAATTATTATTATAGTATATAATTATTAGTTAGCATCGACGATACAATAGAACGAGACAAAAACTACACGTCATCACATCGTGAATAAGATTACAATTGTCAATAAATAAATACATTTCTTATAAAAGATGGTCTTATTGTATAGAAAGAATTCTTTGCGTCAAGAAAATAAATACGATATAATACTATACATAATTAGGTAATTTAAAACAGATTCTTAATATTATTTTGCATAAAATATTCCATTTTGAGGCAATACGACATTTTTATTGCGTTCGATTCTAATTTACAATGTTAAATTTATATACCTATCTAATTTAACTTAAAAATTGTTCACACGCAACACGTGCCATTGTGATAGAGTCATAAGTATACTAAAATATAACTAGAGTATATAAAAAAAAAAGTATAATATATCGTTAAACCAGTATTATTTTTATGAATATTATAATTATTATTCGATATATTTGATTTACAAAAATATTCAACATTTCATTAATAATTATGAGTTATGACATTAGGTTAAAACGTATATTTCATATATTAACTTAATAATAATAATAATAATAATACATAGTATTAAAATATACCAATGATACATATAAAAATAAATATTTACTAATTGAGAATAATTATTATTAAACAAATTTTCATAAACTAGTGTTCTTACATGAAATATTATTAATATTTTTAATCATAAATGTAGGCAAATTTTTTATATTTTCAAATACATAACCCGTGATAACACTAATAATATAATAATGCAATAATGATTAATACAATATATAATATTTATTTATATATATATATTATAAATTATGATTATATAATATAAGATAAAAATTCATAAATCCAAGTTCTAAAACGTATATTTATTATATTATTTATTATATACTAATGATAACCTTTTAAAATGTTATACATAGGTACCTTATATACTTCAACATATTATTACAAATTTATATTTATGATTTTTCAAAAATAAAATTAACTGATTAGGGAACAAAGTGGTATAAACATTATACCTACCTACCTATATATTATAAACATAAATAAAATTATTATGTTATATTATTAATAATTTATATCACAAAAATTAATAACACGCATTTAAAACTTTAAATATGCCTACATACGAGTATAATATAATTTAAAATATATAATCACTCGTATATTTTTAATTTTATTATATGTAATAAATAATAAGTAGATTGTATAAAATTTTAATTTAATTTCAAAAATATTAAATATGTATATATTATTAAAATATTCCGTTTTAAATTAAAAATTTAAATAATAAATAAAAATTCAATTAACTATATTTTTAAACATAAATTAATATAAATTAAATACTTTATATTATTTATGATAACTTTATAATAATTATTTTATAATAATTTTCTGGTGTTTTTTTTATTATTTTTTAAGAATTTTTAAAAAATTATAATAATTTATTAACGGAAAAAATAGCATAAATTTATTTATTTCAAAAAATAAAAATAAATAAATAATGTAATAAGAACTGATTTATAATATTTTAATTACTTATAAATCAAATGTAAGTATATAAATTATTATTTTATACCGATATCCAGTTGTGTGCATATAATTATTAAATGTAACTTTTAATCGTTTCAATAAGTAAAAAAGAGAAAACTGTTGATATTAGATAATAATAGTTTAATAAACAAATATGGATTATGCGTCTATAAATTATTAACGATAAATTTAAATAAATTATTATTCCTACAATATAAATATATTGTATAATACCATAGAGTATATAATGTTATTCGGTATACCTACCAAAGATTATTTAATTTTTGATTACAACACTATTATTGCTGATTATAATATTTTTATACCAAATAACAGGTTATTTAAATAATTGAATACTTAGTGTTCCATATGTATATGTATACTAAATAAATAAAATATCGTGTTTAATAATATATAGGTTAGGGAAATATATTTTAATCTTGATATACCAGACGCATACCTAACGGATAATAGGTACCTATACTTAAATTTCGGTTTAATGATTTTCACACGTCATGTATGATATATTATGTAAAATTTTCGTTATGATGTAGAAAATCGATTATGATCAATTATATAGTACGTTATATACTTATAAGTTACTAGTAAAATATATAAGAAAATATTTTCAAAGTTGTATACGTATTAAGGCTAAAAATCAATGCAGTAACAGTTTAAATTGTTATCATTATCGATTACATTAATTAAAATATATAAACACTCAAGGTGTAAGTTCCTACGTTCTATAGTTTCATATATATAGTGTTATCGCAAAAAAATTTAAATCAAGATCGTCAAATTATAATATTTGATTTTCATAATATACGCGTTAGACGATTTTTAGGAAATTGGAAAAATCACGTAAATAATAATTAAAGTAAGTATACCGAACAAAATAAAATTATCAAACAAGGAAACATATTATTATAGGATAGGTCTATCTATTATTTGTGATCATCGACCGGTTTTACAGACCAAAATCGCGCTTTCCTATACATAAAATAAAAATGGGTACACGTGATATAATTATGTAAATATAATAAAAAAAAAAACGAGTGAAGAAATTCGAGTAAAGAAATTACGCGAGCCTTTTTCTCTCGTCCACTTATAAAATATACCGCCCTGTAGCGATCGCTATTTTTATTTTTCGAAATTCAATCGTATACTTGATACGCATAAAAGTAAATTATTTTAATATTTTAAAATATAACATTTGTGAATAAAATAACGTTGTATAACATTAAAATATGATCTGATAATATTATTACATCCGTATCCGTTCCGTCACCCGCACAAATCGTAAAAAAAAATTATTATAAACGTTTCGCGATAATACGTGAAAAGAAAAAAAAATAATAATTAAAATTTTTTCGCTTCCAGTGTTTCGTAATTGATGATAGTACAAATTATAATATTGTAAATTATAATATTTACGATGGTAATAAAAATAAACATTTTAGTCGTTTCTATACGGTGTACATCATCGTCTTATTATTACATAAAAAATTATAATAAAAAATAAACCCACGGCCTTTCTTCCGATCTAATAAATAATATTTCTCTGACGAAAAATCATTTATTTCGTTAACAAAAACGCAGGTAGAATATACAGGTAATATTATGTTAATAAATTTTATTTTAAATGTACAAAAAACGACATATTTTTTTTTCTACTCGCGACTTTTATTTTATAATACGCGTACACGTGTCACGATCCGAATATTATGTTAAACGAAAAAATAATTAAATGCAGATGATGAGAACGGGGAAAAAAAAATTACTGAATTTTTAATGAAAAATCACGTATAAATTACGACGAAATACCTACAGTAGTAATATTTACGTGGTATACTAATTATATACACGTCGAATTCACGGGTCACCGATCATCGGATCACAAATCAAATAATATTATGTTATACGCAATTCAATTCAACCGCGAATTCGAATATTTCGCGATACACGTTACATTATATTTTACAAGATAAATCAATAACGATTTTATACGAGATTTTCGCGTAAGTTATTCTTTTTCGCCGTTTTTCACGTCAAATTCAAACGATTTGATTAATATTTCCACCGCCATGACGGGCTACAATTTACGGCGTATGACGCCATTCGATTCTCGGCTAGGGACCGGCGTCAAGCCGGAATATTTTTCGGGAAAATGAAAAACAAATTCGGACAATTATTTTGAAAACGTTTTTTTTTTCTATTTATCGTATAAGACGTTTGTATTTTTTTTTTTTTTTATTAGGATTCGCGAATTTAACCTAGCCCGGTCAAACAAATTCGATATCATCAAAAACGTGACATTGACCCTTCTCGACTCTTGTACATTGAGCCGCGGAATTGTGTACTTCCATCACGCGGTTGTATTTTAGCGTTTATACTTGTTTTTATTTATTTATTTATTTTTTTTTTTTATTAGGCGGTTATATAGGTTATATAGGCGGTAAAGTCAATATTCTACTTTTCAGTTCGTCTCCGAAAACATAAAAATACAATTTTTACTCGGATAATTTCGAAAACGCCGTCGCGTATATAAATATATAAAATCACGGCGTCGTTACAACAATGCGAACCGGCGAAGAGAATAAAAACGATAAACTTCGTTGGCGTCTTCTGGCGCTCGTCTTTCGTTTCCTGTGGGTGGTTCGCCGCGTTTCCGGAAGAAGAAAACAGCCGCCGCACCGCGCCGTGAATATGCGACGACGTAATAAAAACGTACGAAACCGTCGTCGCCGCCACCGTAACCGTGGTACGATAATTCTTTTATATTTGTCGTTTCGGTTGCCTATTCGAAAATTGTTCACGGAACCAACCACGCGAGTATTTTTTTATATTTTATTTTTTATATATTTTTTTTTTTTTATTTTTTTGGTCCGACCCGACACGTCTTCCCCCCGTGACGGGAAACAAAGTGACGTTTTCACAAAAACCCATAATATTATACCGATTGTTATGCGTCGAATACGACCAACAATCCGTGAAATAATTAATTTTTAAATTATTTATATGGATTCGATTAAAAGTAAAAATGTTCTATATTTAATTTTCAAAGTATAAGTTACCATGTAACGCACGCTCGCCATCCTTCGTATAAACTAATAATCCTTAAACCCTGTTCTTATTATCAAATCCCTGCGGACACAACAACAACAATGACAGAAATATAGAAATAAAACGAAATATCTTAAATAGGTATTTTTCGAATTATCAATAATATTTCAAACGTTGTCAAAACAACATAATATTATGTATTTTAACGATATCTTATTATATTTTTCTAATCGTATAAATTCGTCCGACCTTAGAATTATCCTCCGAATAGTGTGTATTTTTTTTCAAATACATTTTATTATCGTGGAAAAATAAAAATAAAATATACTAATTAAATAAATTAAAATTAAATTGATTTGATTTAAAATCCAAACTGCATAACACAGTAACGCATTAAAATTATAATTTAATTCTTTCGATGTACCTATATATGATAAAAAATCAATATATTAATTTTATTAACGACAAAATATTTTTGAATATTTTAAAAATCCTTCCTCACTCAAATATAGACAGAATCGGTGGCGGATAATTCATTTTACAGACCACTAATGAATTATTGATTTGATTCTTATTTCCCACAACTCATATGGCCACACACGAGACTTGTTCATATTTATGCTTGTATATCAGTATGCCCCACAATTATTATTATTTTATTTCATTTTATTTTATTATCGCATAATTATCGTTCATGTGTTTAAAATAAATTATAAATATTAAGTAAATACATTGAACTATTATGTGTTTTAATATTTATACAAATGGATTTATTTAAAAAAAAAAAAATTCTAATACCATAGAAATATCATTTACAAAAAAATATTACCATTTATAATAGTAATAAAAATAATTTTAATTTAATTTATCTTAAATATCACAATATTTCTATAAGTCAATTAGTTATAATTTTAACAATATGTAGTATGAAAAATATTACTGTTACATATATTATTATTCAGGATATAATATTTAAATAAAACGTAATAAACGGACAGACACGCACACAAATACAATAAATAAAACGAAGCAAATTATTATAAACGAAATTAAATATTATAAAAAAATTTTAGTCTCTGTAAAAAAAGTAAATACAATTTAATACACGTTCAGATAATATATTGAAACTAAGCGAATGATAATAGATGTATCACATTACGATAAATTTATCGTATTTTAGTAAATATTATATTATAAGTTATATTAATACCAGTATTATAATATGCGTTGTATTAATTAAGTCTCACTGCACTTACACGCCTATATATATATGTACGGCCAATAAACTCTGAAGTTAAACTGTATATAATCTTTAAAAATAAAGTTGAAGGATTTTGTTTAGTTCGTTGAATGTATTGAGTAGAAATAATTTTTCTTTTAAGAAAAAAATTCATTAATTAATCGCTAAAGTCGATCATTTTTCAGCGATTTAACTGTTTAAAGAGGAAAAATTATAAAACTTTACACTAAAACGATCTAAAAAATAAGTTTATATTGTGGTTATATATATATTATTAATTCTAGTCCTATTATATAAATATAATTCATTCATACTAAAAAAATTTAAATATTCCATAAACAAAATACAGCCTTCGAACATATTATTTCAAAAGATTAGGTTGTACTTATACGGATTTTATGATTAAGCTGCAGAGTACAAAATCATTGAACTATTAAAAAAAAAAAAAGAGAGAGAGAGAGGAATCTATTATTATAGTTATCAAGTAGTAAATAAAAAGAAGGTCGCTCTTAAGAATTTTATTTTATTTTCACAATACGTTTATTATTTTTAAAACGTTTTAAATTACATTTTGATATTAGGATACTCGAAATTAATATACATACAGGTAAAGACTAAAATTTTGAATTTTTAAAATGATGAATGATGGTACTTCAAAGAATGTACGACAAAAATGTAATATTTTATAATATAATACCGATAACGAAATGCACGTGTACATGGTACATGATATATATATACTTGTATATTATGTACTTGTCTCATCGCTAGCAGGTTAATTTTTTATGGAAAATTCAAACACCATTCGATTTTCGAACATCAATAATTAAATCCAGGTTAATTTATCGTCAGCCAAAAAAAATATTACGATTTTCCATCAGAATAAATTGATTTTTTAAACGCATAAAAAAATTAATAATAATAAATAATAATAATTGAACGATAAAATATAATACGTGTATAATGAAAAATAAAATCGTTTGAAATATTTTAGATAATATCCAGATGGACCACTCCCATTTGCCACTGTCCCACTGATGTATTAATATAATTATAATTATCATTATTGATTAATTATTACATATTATTTATTACAAACGATATTTGTTCTGAAATATTATTCGGATATTTAGTATTAGTAGTTATTTCCCACACGGCCACACTCCTCGGTCGATTTCAAAAATTAGAATCTCGTCCAGTCTTCAGACGATAATCCAGTATATAATATCACGAATAAATAAAAATATTATAAGTATAACATAATATTACGTTATTGCATTTTTATATTCGAATTCGAGTAAACCACGGTTAAAAACAAAATCTACGCGATTCAACGAAAAATAATTATCCATCCAAATTATTATTCTGAAGGATAAATGTCATACCGTTGGTTTTACAAATATAATAATATAAATCCACGTATAACGTTAAACGTATGAAACGAAAAAAAAAAAAAATGGAAATTTTAATTTTTTTTTCCCTCCGTTCGGACGATTTTTTCTGATGATGTGTTGAACATATTTTTCAAGGACACATAAAATTATAATCTCATTAACGGGAAATCCGTTTATTATTCAAAAATCTACCTGGGTATTCGCGTTATATTTTACTGTAATATAATTTAACCAACATTAGTTATTATTTTATGAATTTCAAAAACTGCTAATAACACCATACTCTTCACAATGTTTAAAATATTATATTATTATATTATTATGTGAATATATTATTATTATAATATTTATAGTTATAAGCACATATTATTATTATTATCGAATAATTTTCACAACACTCTTATAACGCAAATTGGGTCAATGGGTAACAAGAGACAACAGTGAACACCGTCGATTAGTCTTCAATAATAATAATAATAATAATAATAATAATAATAATAATAATAATAATAATAATAATAATAATAATAATAATAATAATAATAATAATAATAATAATAATAATAATAATAATAATAATAATAATAATAATAATAATAATAATAATAATAATAATAATAATATTTTTTTTTTTTATAAATTATTAAAAAATACATATTAATGTTAAAAATATTTTTCATAATTTTTAATTATAATATTATGTTAAGTCCACCACATTCCGACTTGGTTACATTATAATAGTAGACCACATAATACAGTTTGAATTATTGAAAAAAAAAAAATAGGAAAACCAGATAGAGCATATAATATAAAATTGTGATTTGTGACCATATGATATTTTGTAATACTCGTATTTAACTATTTCTGTAGACAACAATATTACCTATTATAATAATGTGACTTCTACCAATTGAATGTACTCGTATAAAAATAATTATTATAAAAATTAAATGTTAATTAACATATTTTTAATTTTTATGACATATAATGAAAAATATAAAGATAAATCTTACTGTAAAATATGAAATAATGTAAAATGTGACAAACTGACAACAATATTATAATAATATAAACATAATAAATAACAAATATACTCCTGATATTATTATTCTTTATCGATGTTTAGGTACACTGATGAAACATCCCAAGCATTCTGTTCGGTATTCTAATTAATAAGAGTTATTATTATTATTATTAGATATGAATTTTGTCCGTATTTCGTAACTATTAAAAAAGTGGGTATTTTATGCTGGCACCAACTTTACTTTCTGTGTAAAACGTAAACGTATCATTCGAAATGACCACTGACGTGACGATATCAATAATAATATATCGTTCAATTAAATTAAAAATTATTATTTCGAATTATTTATTTTATATTATAATATACTCGTATATAAAACAGCATAAAACTCTTAAAATAATAATATAATTAATATAATACAACGTGCCACTTGACATTTACAGCTATCGAGTAAAAAAAACAAGAACGTACAAAATTACGAATACAAATTTTTCGTTGATTTCTTATCAAGAGTAAATGAAAATATTATATTAACTATTAACGTGATGAAATGAAAAATTATTTTTGAAAAAACGATTTCCATGTAGCGTTATCAACAATCAGTTGAACCTACACAATAATATTGATGATAATAATAATACGTAGGTTAAGTTAAATAGGTTGGGCTCACGCTGCGCATAAAAATGTCACGTTTTCACTGAAAAATTCCTAGGAAAAATAATTAAAAATCAGAATTCTCTCCGTCACGTTCAAATTTTATCCCTGCTGACAATAATAATAATAATAATAATAATAATAATAATAACAACAATAATAATAATAATAATAATAATAATAATAATAATAATAATAATAATAATAATAATAATAATAATAATAATAATAATAATAATAATAATAATAATAATAATAATAATAATAATAATAATTATAATAATAATAATAATGATAATAATAATATAATTGTGTGAAGAACAAAATTTTTTTTTCTACTTCAGTTCACATATTTTTGTTAAAAAGCATTGTCACTGCAATATATTGGCTTTTTTGGCCAATACATACACATTAAAATACTGTTGTAGGCCACGAGACGCGAACGTTTATGTAAACATTTTTGGCGGCATTTCGTTGTGTATAAAAAAAAAAAAAAACACCTTCACGACGCGGTACGGTATTCCACGATATTTGTGCAATGTGTTCAAGCCACAAGGTGATACACCCCACGACCACTGCGCAACAGCGTCCGCAAGCGCCAACGACGGTCCGCTTGGGAACGCAACTTTGGCTGAAAGTTTAATTAATTATATTTTATTTTATAACATTTACTAATAATAATAATATTATATCTACGCGTTATCACGATTATCGTTACCGGATACGTGATTAATGGTATAAGATGTTATTATAATATTCTACACAAGAATAATAATATACTTATTATAATATTGTTAATTTATTACACCCATCGAGACCGTATTACGCCATCTAAGCAAACGAAATTTTTACGAAATAACCCTCGTTTATTTCGAAAATCCGCCGATACCTCTGTACTATGATAAAACGTCGATAATCAAATTTTGAAATAAGTACGAGTTTTTTTATAAAACAGTTTACTTTTTAATCGTGTTATTATGTATAAAAAAAAAAGAAAAATATTTTCTTTATAATTATTGTAAATTAATTAATGTGTATATTTTTATTCGAATAATTCACGCATTCTGAGTAAAAGTTCATAAAGGACAACCCAAAAGACTCAATCAGGACCCCTGGCCAATAGTGGACATATTGTTTTATTCTGCATGACGTATTAATATTATTGGTAGAAAATGACACTCGGTCCGTACAAAACGCAAAAAAAGAATAATAAGGCATGTTTATTTTACATTTTATACCTGTATAATACATACTTGGAAGTTGGAACATGCCTTTTCTGTAGCTCGTTTTGTTATATTTTATACGCGCCAACGTGAAATAAGTACAATTTATAATAATAATAATAAAAAAGAGCTGATCCTGATCCTGCCGCAGGGATATAGGTATGCAAATCATAGTGTTTATTTTTAATTAGAATTTAAATGCAATGATAAACCATTGCATTCGAAAAAACGATTCTGAGCGAAGTTCAGTCAAATAATGTAGAAATTGATTAAACATTTATCACACATATAGAAACCATAAGGTACACATAAAGTACATAAATGAATACCCTATAAAATTTTCAAGTCTCTTCAAAATACTTCAAAATTGCCCGAGTTATCGTCAAATATTGAAATCGAAATCGTCGAAATTTCATTTTTCATGAAAAATGCTGTTTTTTTTTTTTGTCATTTTTACGTCGTTTTTTCTAACGCATTGGGACAATTTTGAGAAATTCTAAAAATGACCTTCATAAAGTACCAACAAAATCCAGTTTCCAACCGTAAACATACGCTATTCGTGAAAATCGGAGCATTATTTTGGGTAGTAAAAACTAAAAGTGTCTTCAGACATAAAAACAAAAAAACAAAAAACTAAAAATATCAAATTTAAACAGCTATAAAAAAATTGAGTCAAGGGATTTTTATAATATTTTGATACGATATTAAGTAATATGTATATATACTTCAGTTAAATTTTCAGACCTTAATGCCAAAAATTACCAATTTTATCAAACATTATATACAGAAAAACAAGAATTTTACGAAATATTCAAAGTCCTATATTTTGTAGAAAAATTAACCAAACGGTCCAAAAATTTTACCACATATATATAATATCTATATGAATACCCAATAAAATTTTCAAGTCTCTAACTTCAAAATTGCCCGAGTTATCATGAAATATTAAAATCGAATTCGTTAAAATTTAAGTTTTCGTGATTTTTTCGTCGTTTTTTCTACCACTTAGAGTCAATTTTGAGAAATTCGAAAAATGACCTAAATAAAGTACCAACTACATCCATTTTCCAACTGGAAACATTATGCTATTCGTGAAAATCGGAGCATTATTTCGGGTAGTAAATGGATCTTGTCCTGGGCCTCGCAAAAACTAGGACCGGCCCTGTATCGAGGGACACTGTAAAAGTGACGTTTGGGCGTGAAAATTGTGAAAATTTACAATAGGAAAATATCACGTCCTACTGTAATAAATCATAATAATTATTATAGTTTTAAATTTATAATCGTTTGCCAACACTCAGGCCAGACGCACTGTCGAGAGGCAAAAATTTATATTTATGTGTATACCGTGTGCGGTGGATTACGATGAAATTTGCATATTATTACATAATAATAACTGAACGGAAACGAAATTATATATACTTCCATCGTACGTTTATTTATACTTCACGTTTTATTTCCAGCTTGAAATGTGTATTTTTTATCAGTGTAATACACATAATACTTAAATATTACAAATAATTAATTGTTAGTGGAATTATTTCTAAATGGTCGTTCGCAAATTTTCACCTCCATAAATATAACCAAAATTTTTAATTAATTACATTTAAATAATTATGTCATTTAATAATTTTTCGGAGTCTTATCATCTCCAATAATTTTATCAGTGTATTTCACAATGGACCTTTGGGGTTAAAATTTTGAAACGGCAACGTTTTACATGGCCATATAGGATGATTAAAACTACTAAATTTTATATTACCAAAATTACGTTACCGAATATCGATAAAACTAGCGTTGTTTATGGTTTTTCTTACATTTTTTAAATAAATGCAAAACTTTGCTACGAGATATTCGTGGAGATAATGAAAAGATACAAAAAGAAATTATTAAATTAAATTTATCCGATTAACTATACACGTGACGTAAGCAATGAATGTTTAGAAATTTAGACAACAATTTTCTATATATAACGAGTTACTATGTTATTATCTAACCAAGTCTTAAAATTTTCCATCGTGTGTGTTATATCACAATTTTTTCCGAATTATCCTAGTGTTAATAATTAATAATTATTATAGACGCAGATTTCGTAGGGAATCGACCTTGAATTTTGATTTCTATTTTAGTTACGATTCTCTGTATTAATTAATAATATATTGTTATTATTATAGCCAAATTTCCCGGTAAAGACAATCGCCTTCTACAAAATATTATTATGATAATTTTAACTATTTTTATAAGTGCCCGTTCCATTTGTTCCATTTCGGCCCGTATAACATTTATCGTTTAATATTGAATTGTTATCTTAATAACTAAAATATTATTAAAACGATTATAAATATAAATCCCGTGGCGATAATAATAAATATTAATTATAATATGTATTTTAAATCTGGAACACGGGCTATTTTAAACACTGTTATATTATTATATTATTTTTATAACGAATAGCCGACACGAAAAAAAAAAGAGTAAAATAATTTATATTATTTTATTAGAATTGAAAGAATAACGAGGGCTTATCGTTTTCGTTTTAAAAACGTTACCGCGATCACGGTTTTCTTAATATGGTTATGGTCGGTCGAATTTTTATTATTTTCTTCGAGCCGAAGGCGCCAAATAAAAAAAAAAATATATTTCAAAAGATTCGTCCAAGCGCGCGGGATAGCCTTGACAGTTAGCAATACGGTCGCGGAAAACAATAAAAATTAATTTTTAAGTTCAAAATGCACGTCACTCGTCAGATAATACGATGTCAGTTTTAAAATATAATAATCATTACTAGGGTTAGGATGTTTATGACCTAAAAAACACTAAAAAATGCATGCAAATATGCACAATAAATATCAAAATATGCCCTTAAAAAAATTAATCATGTCATTTTAAAATTTTATTTCTAATCTAAAAATGTATTTTAAATTAATTTACAACTTTTTTTACAACTTTAAACTTAAATACAAATATATAAAAATATGATATTTTGAAATTAAAAACTAAAATGATACTAAAATGATTCAATAACACTACAGTCTACACTACAGTTCCGAGTTCCGACCTGTGGCACACCATACACTAAAACTAAAACTAAACTAAAGATTTTATAATTAAGTTATTTTGTCTTATCGACACACTATCGCAATCATCGATCTTAAACATGATTAATTGATTAATAAACGTAGAGTTAAAGTTAAGATAAGTAAGTAATAAAGATAAGTTAATTTTATACTACAGGTTTAATATTTTCTCATTTTCATTAAATGTGAAACCGACTGTGCCTAACTATGGGTTTTTATTGAGGTTTATATTGTATTTAAGTTATTTTTTGGCGAAATATGCATTTATTTACAATTTTTTTCAAAATATGCATTTATTCATAATAATCCCTAAATATGCAAAAATATGCAAAATAAAATTGAATGTATCTGATTCTATGTCGCACAAAACGAATTTATAACTTGGTCTGCAATGTGTACGACTAAAAGAAAAAATATGCAAAAGTCATAAACATCCTAACCCTAATCATTACGATATAAATTATGATTTTTTTAAATATTATTATGCTCGAAATACTTGATAATATAATTCGGTGGATTACGCTTAAACGACACGCGATATAATTTTTCGAATAAACATCAATTTCAATCGGTCTTGACGGTCTTGACGGTCGAATAATTTATTATTGAAAATTTCAAAATATAACGTTACGTATTTGGCAAATGTTTATTGAAAATGACGCGAACTGTCTCAAACTTTATACACGTTAAGACTTAAGAAGTTAAGACACGTGGTTAGGTTTACGTACGTACTACGTGTTTGTACAGAAATATGAACGGTTCCATATTAAATTCTTCACTGAAAATTAAGACACGATCGATCGTTTGTCCAGCGATTCTTCGAGTCTTATATTTTACTTTGCGCGCCCGTTCAGATTCGATATTATACCCCAGCAAACGCACGATATATATTATTATTAATTTATTATATTATTATTCACGAATAATAATTACGATTTATCTGGAGGAAAAAAAAGTAGTATAAGAGTATAAAATAATGTCGCTGTGCTTACGCGTTCGTTTAAAATCGTTATTTAATTATAACGAAAAAGAAGAAATTATTACATAATTAATAATGTAATTTTTTATAAATAATTATTATAAACAACGCAACCGCATTGTGTCGAATCTCGGAACGTCATCGAAATATTATAAATGTGTATTATTATTAATTATTATTATAATTATTATTATTATTTTTATTATAAAATTTCTATCCGTGACATTCCGGACCGTCATCAACCTATTTATACGATAATATTATTATAGTGGACATTGCGATAACGATAAGCATAATACCATTAATCAGCATATTGACCGTTGTATTTATGTCTGATTCGAATCCCGTATAAATACGTACAAAATGTACAATATAACAATAATATTATAATGAGTAATAAACTAATCTGATGTGGATAGCGTAGGGATAGGTCATTCATATAAGTATCATTACAATAATTGGAGTAAGTATTGCAAAAACCGTTCTTCCGGGTCGTCGATACAAACTTATTAAAAAAAAAAAGGTATCATTACACTTACCTGTTGAGGTGTCCTCGGATAATTTTACCGATTCATCTTATCGGCAATGTTAATATTATGCTTTTTGCACTAAATCTCATTTACTTAGATTATAATTATAACCATAATTTTCTAAATTAAAAAACAAAAATGCTCACTGATTCCAATTTCCAAGTCTCCGGAACACAATGCCGACATTTCATCCGTACATTTTGTGTGTATGAGTTTGTGATCAAACAGATTATTAAGTCTACCAGTTTTCCACTAATGTAAAAAGACCACAGACCCGTCTTATATTTTTATAACGAATATGCATTGCGAATTATTAAAGAGCAGCAAATTTTAATGTTGGGTACCTAATTTTATCACATACATAATACCTATAGCATCTATGTGAACAACTAAATTTTTTTCAAAATTTCTAAATCTCTTAAAATTCGATTGGTTACCTGAATTATCAAGAAATATTGAAATCCATTTCGTCAAGATTTAAATTTCTGTTAATGATGATGTATTTTCGTTATTTTTTTTTTTGGTAATTTTTCTTATAGGATAAGTTAAATTTTGAGAAATTCGAAAAGTTATCTAAATAAAGTACCGACTACATCTACTTTCTAACCGCAAAATATGCTATTTATTAATATAGGAGCATTATTTCTAGCCGAAAAAGTTTGTAGACAGACATAAAAAGAATAAAAAAGACATATATCATTGTAAAACCAATAAAATATAAAATTTATTTAGTAAAATTTCAATATTCCAGTAAATTATTAAAATACAAAATATTTATTGTTATATTAATTTTTATTATTAGATACGTTTAATTGTTTGTTTTTTTTTATTTAATACAAAATTATTAATTTTAATTTTGCCTATATTATATACGTCCAATATGTACATAGGCAAAAATGGTGGGGGGATTTGAAGAGGTTTAGCCCGGATCCCTTCAAATATTCGCCGTATTACATTATAATATTATATTTATTATTCAATTTTAGATTCTGAGCGAAGCGAAGAATGTATTGGTTTTACAATGAT
>JAIUCT010000001.1:21027251-21090321 GCA_021307375.1 Tetraneura akinire
ATTATTATTATTATTATTATTATTATTATTATTATTATTATTATTATTATTATTATTATTATTATGCACTCTTAATTATTATCTTCTGGCGTATTTATATAATATTATTTTATACTCTAACCACGCGAGAGATAATAAGCGCAAGTCGTTAAATTTGGCGTATTGTGCGAATACCATGCGGCGAGTGCGTTGTTCCGCGCGAAAAAAATCGTAAAAAAAAATTCCACTCTTACTCTCGTAATCGGTGTTCGCGAATTCGCGATCAAGGACTCGACAGACAAAAACTGTAAACGGGTACAACGACCCATATTATAAAATAATAATATTTACATGTACGTACGATAAATTTGAAATTTCTCACAGCTTGTACACGACGACCACGGAAAATCGAATGCCAAAAAACTAATAAATATCTGTGTGAACAGCTACATGAAAAAGATCTTCTATTCAGAAATACGTCTTGGCAAATAACAAAATACTTTGTGGGAACAAATATTATTTGTCATTAAATCGTAAGAATATTTTTAAAACGTTTTTATAATCCACGTTTCGTAAAATCGTGACGCCAAGTAATCGCAGTTGGAATCCATTTAGTCCGTTCAGAAAGTGTTCAAAAGTCAAGTTTTGACCAGGTATGAAATGTATGAACAAATTGACGGGAAAATATTATTTTAGGTATCCGTCTCCTGGAAGTATTATTTTTCTTCGTTCCAAGTTCTCAATTTTTACGATATCGTTTTTATTTATTGACGGCAGTGAAATATCTTTTTCCCCTCTGCGACCTCTCAGACAACAATGATAATAATAACAATTAATAATTAATAATTATTATTCGTTAGACGCGATTGTGTGTTGATCGTACGCACTATTATACCGTACATAATTATATATTTTTTTAATTTTTATGCGCACAAATAAAGCGCATTTTCATAAATTAATATTCTTCGAGTCGAACAATACTAAAAATAGTACCTGTAGTAAAATATTACAATATACAAATATTATTATTTTCCAAACTAATTAATTTCGTCACGTGCTTTGACGCGTTTTTGCGTAGATACGCCCATTAGACATATTTAATAATATATTACGTATAATAAGTATGAACATTTGTATTTTGTACTACGTCGTCGTCGCGTCGTACGATTTAAGAAGTCAACGCTTGGTCATATTGAAATTATTTTTATTTATATTTTTAATTATTATTATAACTTGTAGGTACACAACTGCAATACGCTGTACCTACATATATTATTTTAATAAATTATTATCGTTTGAATTTATTACAGAACACTCTTCCACTTTCGCTTAGTCTTAAATATTTTAACGTTCGATGGATTGATCTATAATAATCAATTATTTTCTATATGATAATAAAGGCCGCACAGGACACAGTAAAACAATAACATTTAGAATGTAAACCGAAGACTTTTTCTAAAAAATATTTCGATTTTTAATTTGATTTAAACACGAGCACAATTTATTATTAATACTATTATTATATAATGTATGGCACGTTTGAGCATAAATACACTACGTATTATTTTTCATTTTGTACAATATTATATAGATTAAAAAACGAACGATTTTCATTTATCACGATATGACCATAGTCGCAGTTAATTTGAATGACGTATTATTATTTAAACGAACTATGCAAGAAATAATAACATAACTGTGCGACGTGCGAAATTGATTTTATGTTATGCATCGGAATGGCGTAGGATGTAGGAGTCGTGAAATGGAATGTCGAATACGTTCGATTTGGTAAAATATTAAATTATAATATCTTATAATATATATATATATATATATATATATATATATGTGTGTGTGTGTGTGTGTGTAGTGTGTGTATATTTGTGTATTATACAGAGTGAACAAAATTTATATAATACAGAAATGGTGTAGGTATAGGAATTATTATACGTTTCAAATGTCATCCCGATAATTCTTATAACATGAAAATATATTTATTCTGTATACGTAATATTCGAATAAAGTGAAAATTCTTCATTCCTCGTGGATGAAACACGATGTTCGTGTTCGATATAAATCGTTAAATATTGTAAACCAAACGAATATAAAAAATATTAATATAATACCTAATACGAATCGTCATTTGAAAAAAGTGGTATTTGCTAACAAACGATTTTTTCAGTAGACGTGAAAAACTGTTATTTCTTTAATTTTTTGAAATATACATAAAAGTTATGAAGTTTGATTTTCGGTAAACTATTTAATATCGTAGATCAACGGTTTTCAATCAAATCAAATTTTAAGTTTGGACATTTTTCCTTTTTGAAATAAAAATAATAACTTTTCAACTTTTTTTTGTATTTCGAATAAATTACGATACAAAATAACTTCTAAAACTTTTTCGTACTTTAAAGTTAACAATATAAAAAACAATTTTTAATCTTAATTGACTTGAAAAAAATAACATCATAAAATGCCTATGGACGAATAGTGTCTATACCCACACTAACTTTTGTAGTTAGTCTATGATAACGCATATGAATTTACTCCGTTTTGCAACTACGTTTAATTTTTAAATTAAAAATTAAATAGGAGATACTATGTTTTGTAACTTGAAAATTTAATTGTTGTTTAATAGATCCATAAAAAAAAAAAAATGAAAAATATCGATGTTTGCGGAAATCTCATATACTATCCGTCTATCCCTTTTGCAACTGGGCGACGGCGACGTATATAATTATAATATAATATTAAACGTGTGATATGTGTCCAAACTTCTGGAGGCATTAGTGCATTACTTTAATCTTTACTTCTACTCTATATAAACACTCACGATCATTTCAAAAATACTAATCGCTTTAATTTTAGTTTAATTTTTGCACCTGAATGTTATTTTATTACATATAATCTAATCGAATTATTATAATTATTATAAAATAATGTATTATTTGAGACGCAAAATAATATTTTTATTTCTGATGACAAAAATACAAAACTCGTTCAAAGTGTATACGATATTTTGCATATTACACGGGTTGACAATGGTTAATAAATTGGTAATAAAAGTAAATAAGATCTGCATAAATTCACAAGTTATTATTATAACTTACAAAGTTACAACTTGATAAGGATAACAAAAAATGTAAAATCGCATAATTTGTTCACAGTCAATCGTGTCTCGGTATTACGTAGGTACTGTGATTAAATTGAGGTGCCGGGTGCCAGATAATATCAGATATTAATTTCACAGCAGTATATCTAAAGGGATCAAAGGTGACACCTAAAGGTAATGAAGGGGAATCTTCTTTAAAAATTAGTATAATATTAATTAGAACCTATAGTGTGGTCAATTATAAATGAATTTGAAAAATAGAGACGCAAAAAATGTGAAAAAAAAGTATTTACTAAATAATAATTATTATAATACGTCGGTGGTGCCGTGTATTTTCTTAACAGGATTGTACTTTGTATTTATCTGTTAAATAAAAGTTAAAGTGGAAGTCCTTCACTTGGTGAGAATAAATCATCGTTCGACTTCCGCCAAATCATACCAAACAACGACACTGCGGGATTGTAGGCAACGGGCATTTTTTCTCGTTTAGAAAATTATTTTTAAAATAGCATAATCGGAGTAATAATAATTAATAATAGACGGGACGATGCGGGTAATATAATTGTGTTATTTGGAAAAACGAATATTGAAATCACACGATAACCGGGAATTGAATATTATGTATTATAAATAATAACGTCGGTACAAAAATATAAAGTAATATACGTGTACGGTACATAAGAGGTATTATATTTTATGATAATATTATTAAATATTTCCCAGTAACCGCAATATTTAGACGATGAAGACGATAGAAACTACGTCATAGTTATGCGTTCATACCTAATCATATTTATTATTAGTATTACCGGGTTTTACACAATGTTCTCGCGCGCGGTTCGGACGGAAGATAATAATAATAATATTATGACAGAGTCCAGAGATCAGAATTCACAAGTACCTATATAATAATATGGACGATATAAATATTAAATAATAATAATAATAATAATAATAATAATAATAATAATAATATCGTTTAAAAACTAAAATCGTTCGTCCGAAATCACATTATTTTTAACGACCGACCGGAAATAAAATAAATTGTATATTATTATAACGTGGTTACCGGTTACCATATTACCTATCGGTGAGAAATATTATGGCAAATCTGCAGAGTGTTTAAAAATATTTAATACACATTTTCACTCGCGTAACTTTCAGCGCATCCTTGACCTAAAAACATAATAACACGTAAATTATACAAACAATATAATTAATTTTTTATGTACATTACGTGTATCATACCGGCAGTAAATACGTGGGCACGTCGTTATTCGTGTTCGAGAATCTACATTTTAAATTTTTTATTAATTTATTCGAGCGCGAATTAAATTAATATTTAAAACCGTCATCGCCAATATAATAAAATATAATATAATAACGATAATCGGACCGTTTGAAAACGGTTATTAAACACAAGTACCCTGTATAACACAATATTATTATTATACAATTTTCGCTAAACGTAATATTATAATAATTTTATTACAGATAGGTATTTTATAACAATAAAATAATAATTATTTATTATAATATGGTGTAAGCCCGACGAGGTAAATAACGTCGTGTAATAATAATATTATTATAAAATACAATAATATGTATAAATAACTCGTGTTTGGGTGTATACACGCGTACGTGTAAAAATATTTTGGCCATTCTTTTATGATGCGTCGTAATATTATAAAATAACGCGTGTGGATGATAATATTATATCGTATAAACGTTATTAAACATTTTTGAAATGCGCGCGAAACGCGAAATCGTTTGAAAACGAGCGCAAAAAGTCTTCGTCGAGGGTTGAATGAAGGGGACACAAAAAGAAGACGTTCGGGTGTTCCTCTCTTACCATCCCTCCAGGACTTCTTATAAACATTTAACGTGCTAACTACTCTATACACACGGCCTACATAATAATTATTTAAATGTGCTTTTCGTTGCTCGTCGTCGAGTTTTTTTGATGTATTAAAAATAGTTGAAATTGATAACAGCGTGGAAATATTTTATTTATTTTTAACTCAACGTACGAGACGCGTTGACATCGCACCGACGAAACGACAAAGGAAGAAAAATAGTATGAAATGTTAATAATTTGTTATAAAATAATATTAAAATCGAGAAATTTTCCCCTTTTAGAATGTATTGGTTTTAAAATGATGTACTCGTATAATCGTATGTCTTTTTTGTTTTGTTTTTGGGACTGAAGACACTTTTACTACCCGAAATAATGCTCCGATTTTCACGAATAGGACATGTTTCCGGTTAGAAAGTAGATGTAGTTGGTACTTTATTTAGGTCATTTTTCGAATATTTCAAAATTGACCCTATGCGGTAGAAAAAACGGCATTTTTCACGAAAACTGAAATTCGACGAATTCGGTTACAATATTTCACGATAACTCGGGCATTTTTAAAGTTAGAGGCTTGACAATTTTATAGGGTGTTCATTTATGTAGTATGTGTGATACAATTTTGCGTTTTAAATATTTCATAAAAAATGTCAAAATTTTAATCAATTCCTACATTATCTGACTGAACTTTGCTCAGAATCGTTTTTCGATTTAATAATTCTAATTAAAATTAAACACTATGATTTGCACACCTATATCTCTGCGGCAGGAGTATCAGCTCGTCTTTTTTTTTTTATCGGTTGTCTTTTTAAATATATCAATTAATTATAATATTACACAAACTCGACACCCATGGCGCCATGATAATTATAATGAATAAATGACACACAATATTAACGATTACAATTTTTTACGGTTACTAGTGTTCGCGCGTCAAGTTCACTTGAACAATAACTTTTTATTAAGACAATAACGTTCCCCTCTCCGCAAATTATGCTACAACAAAGTATATACGTTGATTTTAATGGGACAATTTTAAATTTTCAAGAAAAAGTTCAATTTCAGTGGAAAAAACAAAAATTGGACGTTATTTTTGTATTAAAGTCATTGTAATGAAAGATTTTTTCAAAGTACGAGTAGTCAAGATACGAAAAAATTTGAAGGTACCTACTACCTAGGTATTAAACATTCCGAACGTCATGGGCGTAGTTTGATAAAATTTTCTAAGGGGGCTATTGCCCCAAGATATATATTTTTTAAACTAACTAATTAATCGGTATTGTCATTTTATTTTAGAGAAATAATAAATAAATAGAAATTATAAAAAAAATAATTTATATTTTACATTTTATATTTATTATTACAATCATAATTTAAATTTTAAACGAAATGTAATGATCTTTCTTTCGAAAGCACCATAAATAGTCGGCCGTCCGGCCGTTTTAATTGTATTGTGTATGATTCTATTTTATTTTTATATAGCATTATGGCTTATAGGTTTTTACAAAATATTATATATCACGTAATAAGTTATAAACTAATAACTAATAATTATCTTGAAAAAATAAATACAAAATATACCTATATAATATTAATTTATCGATAAAAAAAAATTATAGTTGAAAATGAAATTAGTATAATAATTGGGATATGAAATCTAATTCAATTGAAATTAGTAGGTTATAATTTTTAGGGGGGCTACGAGTGGTTCTGAGGGGGTTGTAGCCCACCTTGCCCCCTACCCAACTACGCCCATGCCGAACGTCTGTCTGATATTGTGAGAAAAACAAATGGAACTGAACAAATGAAAAACTAACAAATTCGCAACTTTCGGACGACGTTTTCATCACTTAAATGCGAAAGCATTTAGAACAAGAAATGTTTATTTTATTTATAATCGTCATTGGTCTCAATAATGTATATTTTTTTTTAAAATTACTTTATTTATTCGTTTTAATCAATTATTATTGCGTCCAATTTATTTTTCTGTTTTGCTAACTTTAAACCAGGTTCTAAACTATTATTGTTCCGATATTTCGACCCCCTGGTTTGCGGAAACGAATGTGTTTTAAATTTTTACATTTTATGAAATAATATCAAATTATCATTATTTATTATTTATATCATTATATCATATTTGTATAATTTATGTTTAAGTATTAATAATTAGTATATTATTACTTATTAGTATATTACAAAAATAAAAATAAATATAAGGATATATTCAATAAAATATTTGAGACCCCTTTCCTCTTAAAGAAATCCTGCGCACAGGCCAGCTACACATTTTTAATACTAATTAATAATTAACGTTATTTAGATCGACTGATTAAACGATAATGTTATACGTACCTATTACAGACGCATCACGCATAACATGGTAATAGTTATAACCACTAACCATATCATATGTCCATAAAATATAATATAATATAATTTATGAAGTATTAAACTACGTATATATTCGAACACTTACCGCCTTCGAAAACAAGATATGGCGTATGATATGTGGATCTAAATTAGACGAAAACTCTGGTATGTGGACTGTGGAGGAGAAAGTTTAATAAAAAACTAGCTGAAGAAACAGGAATGACTCCAATTAAATATTACATAAGAGGCCAGAGAATTCAGTGGTTTGGGCACAATATGCGTGGAAGTGACGATAAAATAATAAATACCGTACTGTCTAGGAAACCAACGGGTAAGAGACCACGAGGACGTCTGAGGAACAGATGGATGGACGTGATCGAGGAAGATTTAAAAAGGGTAGGTAGTAAATGATTGGAGAAATATAATTTATGATCGAGGGAAGTGGCATGAAGCTGTGATGGCGGCAAAAACTCTTGTAGAGTAGATAAAGCCAAAAGAAGAAGAAATAGAAGATTAACCCGTCGTAACGCGCACTAATTTTGTTGATTCATTTACCCGCTGGCAGTGGCGGCTCGTGATCACAAATCAAGGGAGTGCAACTTTAAATATCTTTTTTTATAAAAAAAAAATAACGAATTAATACACATATTTTAATAATATTATGATATAAAATAATGTATAATATATTATACGTATTATAATAATATTACAAAATAATATTGAAATTTATATAGCAAACACAATGCACAATATTATAGCAATATAAAACCTAACCGCCACCGCCACCGCCACCGCCACCATCACCGCGGCAGTGTGTGGAGACCTTAACAGTTCAAATAGATATGAAATTATAATAGGTATATTATGGGTATAAAATTGTAATATAATAGTAAGGTTTATCAATTCCAAAAAATAAAAATAGCAATATTCAATTTATTCTTCCTATCAAATGACTAAAAATAATGCGTTATGTGACAGCTACGTGTTTATGAATTGGAAATAACTGGAAAAATAAAATCCATATTCCATAGTATTTATACAGCATTTAAATTAAATTATTATTTGGACGACCCAACGCGTCGTCCAAATACTTGCATGAGAAACCAATATAGATTTATACGCATTCGTATGATCATGCCTATAGTAATGTATTATACTAACGTATGTACTCGTATTATTACAACTAGACGACGAAATATTTCGTCCTACGTACCTACCTAAAGTTATACGTAAAAACCCGTAAAACACATAAACACTTTGACTCCACGAGTCACAAATTTACAATACGCGCATGAGATAAGATAATATAATAAAACTATAAAGTATAAAATACCTATATATTAAAATTTAAACCTTAGATCATATACTATAATATATTGTATGTGATCTAAGATATACACTGTAGTAGTATAACCAATTTTATTAATTAAATTTGTAACTAGGGAGGGCGATCGTCTAGTCGTCCAAGCCGCTGGGTAATTTTTTTCCATTCACGATTTTTCGCTTATATTATTATTTTTAAATGGAAACTTTGATGAATAAATTTAATATTTTCAAATTTATTTTATTTGTATACTTTTTACATTATTTTAAGATTACAAAAATTATTTGTCTTTTGTCTATAAATGCAATATAAAATATAAATACAAAAAGTTACATTTCTTGTCACAATACAATATTTAGGTTCACCTAAATGCATATAATACCAAATTATAATAATTTTAGAATAAAATTTATAAGAATCTAAATATATGAAATTGTGATAGGTCAATTTATAACACTTATATTACGACGACGAAAGTAAAATAATATAATATTAGTATTTATAATTATGTATAAATAAATATTATGGTAAATTATTAGGTAATAATAATAACATAACATTATATCTATACGGCTATACATGATCACAGGAGGCCTCCATATAATATTATATTGTTCAAACAATAATAGTCTAAATAGTCGTAATGATAATATATAAAACATAAGTTATTACCACATTCAATATAAATTCCAGAACATTATACGTCAAATTTCCAGTTCATCCATTTCAATTATATATAAAAATTAACAACAGAAAGAAACAATTAATGTAAATGCGTACGGGAAAAATTATTTCCAAACACTGACGTTGGTCACTTTATAACACTCTAGCACATATTTTATAACTTATACACAATTAAATTGAAACCTGTTCTAATATATTTATTATTAAATTACTAGAGGCTAATTTTATACAAAAAAAATCTATAAATATAATTATTTACTGAACTACGTGAAATAAAAACATGACTGGGGTTATATTATTTACCCCGTACGCGCAACGACGGGTTAAACTATATTATAATATGAATTTCGTATTCATATCAAATATTTTTACTTTCGTTCGACAACAAAAAATATTGTTGCTCTGGAAGAAAAGATACTAGATTATCAAAGTTCACCGTTAAATAAGTTAATTCAACACTTTTTCTTCCATATACCTGTATCATCCTAATAAAAAAAAAAAAAAAAAAAAAAACATAGAATATGCATAACATATTTTATTTTGTGGTCGGATGAAAATTGACTGTAAAATCTCAGTATATAATATAATATTGTAGTTTAAATTTGAGTGACAAGATTGACGGATTAGAGAAGACGTGTGCCAAACAGATTATTGATAAATGATAATGATAATAATATTAATAATAAAATAATATATTATCGTTCGCAACGGATTTTGCATCAAGTTGTTGTCACTTGTCACCGCCCACCAGACACCGATCAAATCCAATAATAATAATAACAATATGAGGTACCTACCATATTATAATATTATGTATTATTTTATTATTATTAGACGATACCTATGTTAACTTGAATTATTATAATATTATACCGTAAGGAACGTACAATCCGACAGTGCGCGTTCGTCGTCGTCGCGATTATAAGTTAGTTAAGTTTATTGGTATTTACTATTTGGTTTACGTTAATTGTTTTTATTTATTGTTATACAGAGTGGACATAGTACCGGCGGGTTTTGTCTCGTCTCCAAGGTCGCCGATTTCTCGTTAAATCCTATAATATATTATAATAATTGTCACCGAAATTAGAACACAAATTCGAATAATTTTTCATTTTATACGTTAATATAGTGTAAGTGTAGTGCCGAATAATGACGTATATATCTCAATTAAGTACGAAGAAAAATCGTTATTTATTCGGGGAATGTGATCGGTACGATTAAACGAAAAACTTTCGGAAGGTACGGACGAGTGATGGACGCCATTTAAAGAACACATCGCGCGTTACATTGTAGAGATATTATAAAAAAACGGGTTTCCGTCCGTTTATTTTCTTTTTAATTCATAGTAAAATACGCAACAATCGCGTGTGGAGAAGTGAGTTCGGGACCGTGAGTCATATTATTATTATAAAAATAGCCAGATTTAAATCGTGCGCAATAATAAAATATTGTATTCTCGTAATTTTTTAATTATGAAAAATTAAAACGATCTTACGGATAATAAGAAATTTTTTTTTTATTTATATTATTCATTATTTTTTCACAGTGATCGAATTTTTTCTCACATAATATAAAAAAAAACCAATTGCTTCCGCGACGGAAAGCCCAAAATATTATTTGTTTATCTTTTTTTTTTGGTGCCATTACATCGTCCATTTATTCAAATTTACCCTCGTATACGGTAGTCTGATAGTCAAGCTCATTTCCCCAGTTTTCTATAATGAATGAGTTTTCTATAATGCATCACAAATGCCTACGCGGGTAATTAACGTTGACATTTTTCAAAACTCGATATTTCGTTAAATACTTCGTCTTCTAAATTTATAATATAACATCACGATAACGTACATTATGGTGTCCTTGACACCCCCCGGCCTAGCTCTGTACAACACAATATAATATTATAAGTACAAAGTACTCTACGAGTTTGGAATTTTGTGATTTTCCCATATTATAATAATCGTTTTTGAAATTTATAGGCATTATGCCATTTGTCGGGCGTTATTATCATTAGATATACAAAACGAACGATTTTTCCACAAACGTAATAATAATTCATTACACGGAAATAATAATACGTGATCGTATTCCGATAAATTCGTTTCGTATCATCATCATCGTCATCATCATCGTCATCATCATCATCATCATAATAATAATATTATTGTGGTCGGTTACTCGAGCATATATAACGCGCGTCGAGGAAGGTCATGGTTTTCAGTAGTCGCGTGTTTGCGCGTATGTGCCGGGGACCCGGTCGTTTTGTGTCGATTCGGTGGCAACACTGTTTCCCCGACTACGCCGCCGCCGAAGGCAGTGGGCCCGGCCACCGCGCCGAGGTCGACCACCACACGGCACACACCGAACGAGAGCCGCCGCCACCACCACCAACAAATGCTGCGTCGCAGTGTATTATAAACTGTAGTGTCGTCCTCGTGACTTTTCCCCCGCGCGCGCAATTCTCCCGATCACAGCGTCCACACCGTCGTTCGTCCACCGCTGCCGCCGTCACCACCGACAGTTCAGTTGCGGCGCAATTAGTGTGCACTCGTGACGTGCGCGTCGTTTCTTACATTTTTTCCCGCGTGTGTATATTATATTATCTGAGTGTGTATGTGCATATCACTCGCGCACGATATATTATATAATAATAATAATAATAATAATATTGTTATTATTTGACTTATATTTTTCTCCATGTTTATCGTCGCACGACAATACAATAACAATATCAGTATCAATAATTATTATAATAATAATAATATTATAATCATGTTACACGCCTACAGTTAATTCGTTTTTCGGTACACCTTAATTAAATTAATATTATTGTGATATTTACATTATAAGATAAAACGTTTCTTATTCGATTAATTAACACTCCCGCGGTCTTTCCTATTCAAAATCGTGTTTTTCTATTTTTTACTTTACACTTTAATAATAATTTAATACGCGTTTCAAATTGAAAGCGTAAAAAAATAAATCTCAAGTTTTCGTCGTCTTTGCGGTAGTCATGGACTACGGTTTGGAGCCGTTGCAGAGGGCCAGGTCCAACACGTGGCCGTTGCCCAGGCCGGACGCGGAAGACGGTGTGTCTCAGTTGCCCGACGGCAGCCCTCCGCAATTGTTGGATATCGTGGTCGATTGCGCCGGCGATGGCACAGTGGCCACCGGCAGCGGTTGCCCGATCGGCGGACCGTCAACGTCTACGTCGGCCGGCGGATTGCACCCACCGCAACAGCCACCAGGCATGGTGATTGGCGGTCCGGCCAAGAAGACAACCAGCCGGCGGAACGCATGGGGAAATCAGTCGTACGCGGATCTGATCACGCAGGCCATCAGCTCGGTGCCGGAACAGCGGCTCACTCTGTCGCAGATCTACGAATGGATGGTGCAGAACGTACCGTATTTCAAAGACAAGGGTGACAGCAACAGTTCGGCAGGATGGAAGGTAAGAGAAACTGTTGACGGTGATCGTGTAAACGGTGGTTGGTTGGTTATGTTCTCGAATTACTGTTCTTATCCTTTCGTCGTTATCGTTTGTTATTGAATTACCTTGCTGTATTTTGATATTAATTAATATTAATATATTTGATAAATTTATGACTGCGCCGGCGGTAATTATTGCGAATCTCCGTGGTATGTACTTTTCCCTATCCCTACCATGCCCACCGATGACACGATGTATTACGGATGTCTCGAAACGCCCAACGTTTAACGGAAAGTTCTCCTCTCCTCCATTCTCATTTTCCCCTGGGCCAACAGTAGCGCGCAATATTTCATAATTTCCTGATATTCGTTGTGACTGAATATTATAATATGCGAAAGAAAAAAAATATAATATATATATTCCAATATTTCCGAGTAGGCGCTCATTAATAATTCTGTGGATAATCGACTTTGGGTCAGTGTCCGTTGACGTGTCGTCGGACAAAAAGATCCTTGTACCTGTCGCGGGGTGGCGTGTCCCCGCTTTGAGAGCTGCGACACGGATGGGTCGGCAGCGGGTAGAGGCGGTCTACTTGTCGTCGGCGTACGCGCACACGTGATAATATCATAATTCATATATTATATTGTAGGATATTGAAATGTGATCGGTGACGGAATACGAAACTCTCGTATATAGTATATTATAATAACATCATTATCATTGGGTAACTCGTTATACGATGATTATTATTACCCATAATATTTATATGATTTTCGTAATAAAATTATATAGTACACCCCGATATAATTCTCGAATATAAAATGTGTGTTCGTTAATGAAATAATGAATGTTTTTTTTTTTTTTTTTTCTGAAATAGTGTTATAATAATATGTGCTACTCGAAGTCGTGACCTCCACCGCGACGGCGCGTGTGGCGTTTGCGTACCACGCGGTAGAGGTCATCTCCGACGAAACGACCAACCGCGTTTTGGCGCGCAGTTTTTTTTTTCATATCATATGTAATCGAATGCTAATGCGTTTTGCGGCGCCCGCTATGACGCACGCACGTGGCGACCGCGACGATATTTTATTATTTAATATTTATTATTGTCCGAGCACCAGGAAATAATAATATAACATTTGAATTTGAATTTTATTATGACGAAATAATATTCTGATTCGTAATAATTATAATAATAATAATTGTTATCTGCTATCGTAGCGGGCGTGTGGTAGAGCGAGACTGCGCAAACCGGTCGTCGTCTTCCTCTGTGGCGGGAAGGCGAAATATTTTGGGTGTGAATTTGGAATTCACCGTGGATAGATTATAATAATATTCCTATTTTTATTATATTAATAATATATATGGCACCTGCTTACTTTATCGCGCGACTAATCTCCGGTACAAAGTTAACACACAAACGCGCTGATAAGAGGTAACGTGAATATTATCGTGTTGATAATAATAAAAATAATAATATAACGTTACGGCATTTTATGATAACGTCGTATAATATTATAATTTATAAAAATTTGTGTTTAAATGTATCGAATTATAAATATATTTGCCGCTGGCCGTTACGAGATAATCTCGTATACATTAAATTCGATATTGGTCTGAAAAAGAAAAAAATATATAATATTGTAGGTATATCTCGGTCGTGGGTCTCGGTCATGTCGATCGGTGTTTTTCTCTTTTGATTTTCTATGACTACCGTATCGCGCCAATTTACTATACTCGTATTTCGTTTCATCTCCCTCGCGAAACGTGCGTGCGCTCGAGCAAATTTCGATTCGTATAAATCGTAAGTTTTTCTCTTTTCATAATTATATGATATATTATTATATTGTAATATATAGCGCGTTAACCTCCTGAGAGAGAGACTCCTTTTTCTCTAATTCCAAGCACTTGTGTGCACAGAGTGTGGAAAAATAGGACTCCGTCCTCGGGGGTCGAAATTCGCTGCCCTCCGCGAACGTCCCGGGGTCCGAATTACCTTCTCGTTTGTTTCGTAATAATAATATTCTCTCGTGGAACGCGCACGCTGGTTCGTCGAGATACAGATACACGAATATAAATAATATAAAATTTAATATACCGATGGCGGTTGTAATAATATCTCGTTGTATTCGATAAAACCACATACCAACTTATCGACTCTATTTCGAATTTATAATATTATAATATTTGTCCTGGTGGGGAAACGTTGTATCAATATTAAGTCGTCCACTTAATGACGAAAACATAGTAGTAATAGTAAAAATACGCGGTATTATCGGAAATTAAAGTGTGTTTTTAGATTAGAATATAAATCATAAATCATATTTTATTATGATATATTTTCATAAACGTTGTTGACTTGTTGGCCATTTTTTTTTTTTGTCATTTTTTTACTTTACTTACATAATATTAAAATATTCAAAACGTTATTTTATAGTGTCTCTGTGACACTATTGGATATCGATATTTTGGCGTACACTTGATAATAATGTATATCGAACGTTTTCTACGTCTAGAAATAATAATTGTACTCGCTAGTTCCTACATTTCATTATAATAATTTATCCGTTGGATGCCAATCGTGTAATTTTATTACTATTTATTACCTATATATAGATATGTTATCACTAAATTTGTCTACGATGAGATAATACAAGAATGTACCCGAGAAGCAAATTGATCCAACTCCTCCTTTTCTTTTCACAAGCTCCGAAATCGAAAATTTTGCTTTTACAGAAATTTATTTTAAGTTATTTTAATTTTTCATCATTTTTTAAATGTTATTTTATAGCCAATGTAATAAACTTTTAATTGGTTTTATTATGGAAGCTAATTTATTTAAATTCAAAGTCTGGAAATTATTTTTTATTTTTTTTTTATTTTACGCGATTAGTTTCAATATTTTCCTCGATATTTTCCTTTCTTTTATTCATGAAAAAAAATATTTTCAAATTAGTAACATTCTTTAATGACAATATTATACTTTATGCATACATAAATATAAATAAGATAATTAATAGCAATTAATATAATAATGGGCTTAGATTACAATGGTCGTGTACGATATGAAAACTCTTGAATATAATTCCTAAAATATTACAGATAATATGAGAGAATACAATGATTTCGTATAAATATCAATTATCATAACCTCAATTTCGTAAAAATAGACTCTGATCTTTATTTGGTTTTTGCAGTACATAAAAATTGTAAATGAAAATAAATTCGAAGTTTGGACAATTGGACATCTATTATAATAATATCGTCTTAATTTTCTCTTTTCGTAGAATTTTCACTGAAGTGTGGAATATTTATACACGAAAAGAAAACTTGATGGGTCTCTCGCCCCTGTTTCCCATATCCATACGTCATACGGATTATAGAATATGTAATTACGGTGTAATAAAAATATAATTAATATAATTAATGTATTATTATATTGTACGCTATCAACGCGCATTATGTAATTAATTCAATCGTATAAGAACTTGATAATATTTATCGTATGTATCGGTACGGTAACGGACGAAATGTGCTAATATTCTAATATTATATTCAAGTATGACTTATATTATTCGCAGAAGTATGTAATTACCCGGAAATCGCGTCAAAAGTGGTGGTGCCCAGTGCGCATATAGATAATATAATGTTTTTGAATCGTGACAAATAATTGTACAATATTTTATGTATGCATTTTATTCAAATTTGCTTTATTTATTTTTTTAACTTTTTTTTATTTTTACTAGTGTTTGCGTTTACTGATGCGTGTTATTTTTATAATACGTAGTTCAATTTTATCAGTAGGATTTCCAGATGGAATATATTTCGATCGATATCACTCGAACCAATGCATAATAAAATGTAATATGTACCTAAATAACGCGACGTGTTACTTTTTAACTTTTGTTTTTATTCTTTTATGTAATGTGTATATTATATTATAATATACAAAATATATTTTCTGTTTCTACATTTTTATTTATCCGACATGGATTTAATAATAGTAGGGAAATAAAAGTCTTTTGCGAACGATTTTTGTTTTGTTTTGTTCTTTTTTTTCTGAACGTATGTTTAGGAGAGAAAACAATTTCATAACTGTCAACAAAAATGTAAAATAATTCTATTCCACGACATTACGTGTTGAATATTTTTTATTTTTTTTTTCTCTGCAGACGTTGGTTATTCGGTACGCTCTTTTTCTATGCACGATCCGTGTCAGCTGTCTATCCCGTGTTAAACGTTATCAATCGGAGTCTGTGTGTACGTTTCGTGATAAATCATAAATTGTATAATAAATTATAAACGTCGTCGTTTATAAAATAATATACGCTGAAGAAATTAGCCACCGAAATCAACGAGATTGGCTCGCTGTATAGACATGTTATTATTAACATTTCGACCAAAATAGTGAGTGGAAGTGAACACATAATAATATTACCGAATGTTTTACGAAGAGGTCAATAAAATACTCGTACTTGTCCGAAACGTTCTAACAAATCCGGTTTGAAAATGATAGAAAAAATAACGAATAACGTTCATTTTAACGAACAAAAATACTACTCACGGGGTCTAAAATGTGAAATAGCGATTTCCCCTACTCCGATGCCGACCTAGGTGTTTACATTTTATTGTTGGCGAGTCTGCTTTACGTGCTACCTTGTCCGCAGTTACGGTCAAAGAAATTACGAACATCCCTTCCACCATTTCACTTCCAAGAGAAATGTGTTTACAGTGCCTATCGGTCCTACCGTCGTAGTCTGTAACCTGTAGGACGTAATACTAACGTTGTAATTTGACGAATATAACTGATAAAATATGTATCTGATGTGTCGTAGAGATTGATTAAAAATTACGCACAAAAACTATTATAAATAATAATTACGTACTTGATAATAAATAACATTAACGTTTAGAATTATTTAGATTAATATTTTACGTAACGAGTTTACCGCGAATATTCTCTGTGATGGAAGGTTACAGGTTTATTGAAGTTTTTTAAAAAGCTTTTTTTTTTTTTACTTTTTACATTTCATTATATCACGCGTTTTAACGAATGGTCACGTAGTTGCCTTCTTCCGCTTTCCATTAAAATGCAAAATACGCCTCGAGTGCATTTTCATAATTCGTTTTTACATAATATTATAATGAATAATAATCATCTGTATAGAACTATAGAGCATAATCAAACGTATTTATAATGTAAAATATTTAATATCGTTTTCGATTAATCATCCATTGCATATTTGTAATTTTAATGAGAAGTAGTAGCGTTGATATACAATATAACATAATATGTAATTAATTTGTGACAAACGATAATACGATATAATACATTAAAGTTTTATCTTTCACTAATTTTTTGTTTTAATAATGTGTGTGCGATATAAAATAATTTTTATCTAAACAATTTGCGGAGGTTTTATATTTTTAAACGCCTAATTTAAGAAGTTTTTTAGAAGTCGACATTTTTAAATTAGTACTCCGGTACTCGTACTTTTACGTTGTCAAATTGAATTCCTGCAACTCGGATATTAATATTCTGATCGCCCTATATACAACACAGTGTATATTACCATTTTAGTTACATAACTAATTGTATTATTCAAATTATTTTGCCTGAAATGTTGATATTTAAATGTAATTAACACTAAAACGTAATAATTGTATAATACTTTCTACATACAAATACTATTTTGTTATATTAGTTTCCATATTTATTAAGTTAGCATAATTATAATAAATTAATAAATTTATACGTTTCCTTAATATTTGAGTATTTCGTATTAATAATATATAACCCAATATATAAACTTGACGCGTTTGATAAAATAATATATTTATACCTATCTATATTTCAATTAAAAATTCGTAATTATTTATTGATTATAGGTACTGTTGTTCTATATAACGTGTAATTGGATACTCATATTGAAAATGTTGATAAATGATAATAAATATTAGGTATGTGACATCAATTTGTAAATCGGTCTATTTAAAATATTATAATGAAACGTTTATGAAATAATTGGGGGGACTCGTTGGTTATAATTTATGTTGAATTTAATTTATATTAAAATTTATTTTATCACAATTTCTTTTTCTTTTCACGTTAAAATTCGTATACGAGTTTCTTCTGGCCGTACGTGAAACGATAATCGAACTTTAAATTTTATAATACATTAAAATAATACCATCCGCGATGAGAAGTAAAATGTTAACAAATAACAATAACATATTAATACCCAATATAATAAATAATATTATATTATTTCTGGTTCCATAATAAATTCTATAAAATCATATTATCAAAAATAATAAACCTCGGTTGAATATTTTTACAATCGTTTTTTTCTTCGCTTTATAATCTCGAATTAAAATTAGTACTGTTTTTGGCAACGCGACAATGTTTTTAAATATACATTTTGAACAATATAGTTTATATAGTACTATATTTTACATGGTATACAAGCTGTGTGTGTTTCATTCATTTGAGCGAAGAATATATTCTGACATTTTTTATTTTTGTCCGAGGCGATTTTTATTTTTTTCATTTTCGGCAAGAAAAACTGTACAATTAATTAACATTACCTACGAGTTACGGCGTAGGGACCGAAGTCGACCGAATTGTCAATTCATTGTACCACCGCCGCATTGAAAATAATAATATTAATAATAAACCATTCGACTATAATAATAATAATAGTATTGTGACGCGGGTTTTAATTATTGACCTCGTATTATTCGTAATGGATCGCGCCACCCAAACTTGCAAAATGGTCAATTGACAATTACCGATCATAACGTATTTTCACTCCCGATTTTCGTGTTTTAGCAATGATGTCCCCTCTCTTTCCGGAGTTGACACGTGTGTACCGTATGTATATGACGCGTATTTTAGATTTAAAGAAACTTAGACTCGCTCTTGGACACGTTAAAAGTGTTTACGACGAGAAGAAGATAAATCCGAAGCTTTTTCCCCTTCATATGATGGTTGATCGACGAGGGGTTGTTTGTTGATTCGAACAGTTATATAAGCCCGCACGCGTGTGCGTCCAACGTTTTATGAATTTTATTTATTATCTATCCATACATTATATTATATACACATTAAACACACACACACACACATGCGCTCATATTATGTATTTATTATTATAGTCGAAATCGTCGAATTCGAACGTTTCTACAGCGAAACTTGACGAGTTTCCAATGACGACTACCCCGCGTTTCATGTTCATCGTCATCGTGAATATAATATACGCCATAGGAGTTAATAATATGGTATTATTGTGTGTGCTGTGCAGTCCGCGTAATACGGACGTGAAAAATGAACATTTCCTTTGCCCCCTCGTCCCCCGGAATGAAATGATTACAAATCGGGTACGAGAACCGAAATTCCGTCGAAAAGGTTATGTAATATTATATAATATTATGTAACTCGACTCTGCGCGTATACACATACAGTGTACGTACAATACACATACAGTGTACGTACAAGTGTTGTAGTGTACAGCTTTGATCCGTACAGAATATTTTCCCGTCCAAAAACGTAGTGCGTGTATTATTATTATTATTATTATACGATATATATATATATAAATTGTGCCTTGCGCCCCCCGATCTGTCGAAGGGACTGTACGTTGTCGGTGGTTGGTAGCTGGCGCTACGTACCCGGGGGGGGGGGAACTACCGGCCTTGGCGCCGTCCTTACGGCAATCGATAGGGGATCGTCGTCGTCTTCCCGCGCGCGTACCATATTATTATGTAGGCCGTCGCCCGCCGCCGACACCATCTCCAGAAAAATGTTTTCGCGATACGAGAAAATAATATCCTCGTTTCTATAGCGAATGTTCGTTTTTTTCCACATTTAACGAAAAAAAACATTATCGGAAGGACGATAATGACTTTAATTATTGTTATAAAGGTCCTTTTATATTATATTCTGTAATATAATAATTGTGGTGTGCCGGCTCCGATAATTAATATGTTATAGTAAAATAATAATTTGTCACCGTGCGCAGGATGTATTACGAATATAATATATATGTATATTTTAATATTATGTATAAAACCTAACCGTTAAAATTTGAAATTTAAATACGCCCCGATGGCGCTGAGGACGCGACTGAATATATCGATGGAAGAGAGAGAGACGAGAATTATAGACTCGCATTGATTGTCGAAATCTGAGATGTATATACACTTGTTGGCATAGCGTATAATATAATATGGAAATTCGTCCACCTATTATAAGTTTGAGTAGTGTTGTAGAGAGAACAACAAAAACAAGTGTACTTGTATCTATATATATATATATACTCGTATATATATTTATATTATTTGTATACCTACGTATTTCGTAATGATGATTAAATTATGGATTTATATAATATAAAATATTATGCACCGTTTACCAATGTCGATATGATGTTTATTATAATATTACATCGTGTATGTGTGTGTGTGTTTTTTTTTTTTTTTAATTTATAATTATTATCTATAATAATAATTGTAAAGCTATACATTTTGCGCAACGTGTTATCAATATTATTAACAATACTAACTTAAGTCAACGTCTGTTGTACTACACTACTACCAGTAGTCGGTAATAATAATAATTATTATAATATTTGTGTTTGAGAATAGGCGAGTCGTTCAAACTATTATAATATTATTATGCACGTATACCGGACAGCGATTATTTATTTATTTATTTAGATTCGCTGTTGGGTTTATTAAAAAATTCATCGTATACGTTTTTGATTTTCTCCTAAAAGGTTTGGTAATTTTTCTTCTTTGGATTTAAACAATATAATATAATTTAAATAAATTTTAATATTATTTATTACTCTTTATGCTCGTTGAAGCGTGTATTTTTTTTTGCGTTATGGTTTTCATTGAGATCAATATGTTTTCATTAAGTTAAACTTGTTGTCGGTTACATGTATTTGTGTTTTTTTTTTATAGCTTATTTGTAAGCAATTATAATATTATATTGGACGTTATCGATGTTGACCTTAATTGATCACGAATGACTGTCCTACTGAGAGAGTATTAATCCCGTTTTAATATAAAATGCACACGTTTCATATTTTTGGGTCCACATGAGAAACTACTACTAAATTGTTACTTCTACTACCACTACTACATAGTACATACTACTACTTATTACTACATACTAATATTAATACCACAACAACCATACTAATAATATTGTAAGTTTACTGACAAGAGTACAATATTTATGTACTACGCGAAGCAACTTGGACGTGTGAGTATACGAACTATATTTATAAAAAGTTCTCAAGGTTATTGTGATCATCAATCTATTCAAGAGTTTAAATTATATATTTATATGTATTTTTATATATGGAGGATCACATATTATAATATTAGGCATAATTGTCCGACACGCCTATGACGAGCACGGCTTTAATAATAATAATAATAATAATAATAATAATAATAATAATAATCATATCATAAGCTAATTTTATGTCATGCGAATAGAATTATAGAGTTTAGCCTTCGTCTTTTATTTTGGTTATATCGGATGTCGATGTGTTCTAAAAATTTCAATCTAATATTATTAAGGTACGAAAAAATATCTGCCATTATTCAATGACGTGTTGTACGATATGAAAAATTAATTTTTGTATATAAATTATTCTCGTTATAGCATGTTGCTTTTGTTACATTTACATATTAGCATATATTCCTATTCTGTTTTTAAATTGGGTATTTGTCATTTGTTGTTATCACTAGGATTCGAATATTTTAATTCACCGGGCAAGTTAAATTAAAAATAATTAAAAATATTGTATCGATCGTATGTTATGCATTACATTTTATAACTATCTGTGGATAACCAATAATATATTTAAAACACATAGGTATTATATTTCACTTTAGTTTTCTTATATTTTAAATCTGCTTGGCATTCATTTTAACATTTTAACAGCGTCTTGATTTTTACAGGGATTATTATTTATTGAATTTTTTTTTATACTATATTATGAAATAGAAATTTTTTTATGATTAGGTATAATATAGGTAAAAACAGAATAAACGTCCCGTAATAATCAAGTTGAATAATATTATTATTGAGTAAATATATTTTTATCTTGTGACGTAGGTACGTACATTATAATGTATTATACATCTGCAATTTTTTCAAGAATTAGATTTCAGTAATATATTATGTATTCCTACCAATCACATGACGTCAATACAAGCTCAAAGGTCGCGAAATACGTTCACCTCTGGTTGCTTTCGAAGGAAGCAAAATCGCATGGGAATACGTTAGAATTAAACTACTTTAGTACATACAGTTAAGTATACTTCAAAGCGAATAAAATCGCGTTTGGTTCTTTGATTTACAAATTTATATACGTTTTGCATTTTTTATTACTATAGAAATGTATGTGTAGATATATATCTAGTAGTCTACTATATTATTATTTTTATGTTTATATTCTTATGTATATACGGTTCCCTACATAGGTATTTTAATGTGGTTTATACTTAAAAATATTACGTAGAAAATAAATAAAAACAAAATACAAACCGTATGCACAAAAATTACTGTACCTATTATTTGTATACGTCATACGAGTATAATAAATATGAATTGATAGTTCAATTTGACATGAGAAATTAAATTTGTTAAAAGTCAATTTATTTGAAATTTATTCTACAAATTTACAATTTTAGCACACAGGTTTATACGAATAATTCATGTTATTTACATAAAAATCAATGAACATAATTTTCTTTTCGTATAAAAAAAAAAAAAAATTGTAACACTCCAGAAGCATTGTGGATTTGTGGTGTTTGTTTCATACAGTTTTATACGACTTATTACTTATAAATATAAGAATGATTAATAAAGAGATAATGTTGCAGATATTACAATTATTCGATATAATTTTATTTCTATGTCTTTGCACGTTCTATTCATCTCGTTCTACTACTCTCATTTAATGCGAATTATATATATCAAATAATATAAATGAGTAAACTGCGCACAATACGGATAAAAGCAAACAACTCGTTGGTATGCTGTATTTACTTATCATTAAAATATGTCCGACGATAGTGTATTATTTAAAATCGCGTATAAAAAGTACGTTTAAGGGTGTTTCTTTATGTTTTCGTTTGCAGAATATAAGAAAAATGATTTAAAAAAAAAAGTATTCACGGACAAAATGCGTCGTTTTTATATAGAGTTGATCACGTTTTGTTTACTATCATTTTAATAATAATTAATTTGAAACGTATGATTTTAAGTTTCAGTTATTAATGTATATATATAAAAAAAAATATATGTATAATATTTTATATTCCGCCTCTCGTTTAATTATGTTTTAAATAAATTAGTGTTGGTTTAAAAATTGTAAACGTATTCGTGTGTAATCGAACGCGATTGCTGTGCGAGGGAATTATAATTTAATGATTTTATAATATTGAATGATATTTCAAACAAATCACGTGTAAATTGTTTTAGGTACATTCGGTTTCGGTAACGTATTATAATATTTAATATCGTGTACAGAATTGTAAATAAATTATTGCCCCTGATATTTATTGTCGGCGACGACGTTTTCGGGTACGACAAATCGGCGAGTGTCATTAATATAAATTTCGTAATATTTCGGTTAATCGCTATAGTTTTAGTAATTTATACGTTGAAAACAATTTTTTTTATTATTACCCAAAGTCTGTCATAATATATAATATATATATAATAGAGATAGGATATAATTAAAAAATGATATACATATATTATATTATATTATATTATTATATTACATTAGAGCTGCAAATATTTTTTTTTTACCACCCAGAATGTAGAGCAACAGGCTACGAGTTTAAATAATGAATTATTCCGCATTTTGAGTGAGCGTGTAATAATATTTCGGTGTGACGTATATAATATTATAAAATACAGTAAACATTTATTACATACAATATTATACGAATATAACCAACCACCCACCTACGCGACGTGGGATTAGTGACGCAAACCGTGTGCCGGTATAGCTTACAAACGATATAATAATAATATGCTCGTAATATAATATTATACATTTATTATTGTATAATATAATAATAGCAATATTATAATGAAATCTGTGTAAAATATAACTTTATACGTAATATTAAATTTTGAGGGTAGGCGTTTAGGTACATTGAAAATATTTGTTGTACTCGAAGTAATTCGAAATTTAATTAAAATTTATTATAAGTGTATTTTTAACGTGTATAGGTACCAGTGGCGCCGAACCCTATATCTAGGTAGGGCAACTGCCCTACCAGAAAATGGTGGGGGGTGGGTCCGACTTATCCATGGATGCTCTTACTCTAGGTATTGTAATAAAAATAAGCTTAGAAAAACTTTATACTTATAAATATTATTATTTATAGACTAATAGATTTCCCATTTAGAGATTGACGAATAAACGCTTAAACCGACCACAATATTATTTACAATGGTTGATCACAGCCAGTGGCGTGAATTTCATTAACACCAGAAATTAAAAACCTTATATTGGAATATGGACCCTGTCAACCATATGTAAATGACATGCCTGGAAAATGTTTCCCAAAAGACAAGAGTAATCAAAACAGAAGTTTCACTGATACTAATTATTTTAGGGTACTTCCAGATAAAACTAAATGCCATAGAGATTGGCTCTCGTACTCTCCATCGCAAAATAAAATTTATTGTTTGCATTGTTTATTGTTTGGAAATAAACTACATAGTTCATCAGCTAAAGCATGGACAAAAGAAGGTTTCAATTCCTGGAAAAATTGTACTACTGCAATTAGAATGCATGAAGAATCACATGACCATGTTACTTCATCATTGAAATTTAAGTTACGACAAACAAATGCACCAGTTTTACCAAAAATTTTAAATCAAAGAAAATCACTTATAGCTATGAACCGACAAGTGATTACAGAGTTAATAGATATTGTTTTATATTTAGCACGTCATAATCTCCCATTTAGAGGACATAAAGAATCGTGGAATCCAAATGTACAAAATGGTAATTTTAATGATTTGGTTATATTAATGTCTAAACACTCTCCACATTTAAGTGAACATATTAATAGAATTAAATGTTTAGGGAAAAAAGAATATTCTTTTGTGACTTGGCAACGTCAAAACCAACTCATTGAATCAATTTCAGATGATATTTCAAACCAAATTAATTTATCTATAAAAAAATCCCGTATGTTTAGTATATCTGTAGATTCTACATTTGATGAATCGAGAAAGGAACAAGTTTCTTTTGTGGTTCGTTATTTTGATGAAGCAATTGGAGCTGTATATGAAAGAGTAGTTGCTATAAAAGAGTCTTCTGTAACAAGTGGACTTGATTTATATGATTTATTTAAAACAATTATGAAAGAACAATCTTTTCAATGGCAAGAAGAACTTGTTGGACAAGCCTATGATGGTGCGAGTAATATGTCTGGGAATTATAAAGGTTTACAAGCTCGAATCAAACAAGAATGTCCCCAAGCATTGTTTGTATGGTGTCATGCACACCGTCTTGCATTAGTAGTGAAACAAGCTGTGTCGACAGATTCAAATTCTATAGATTTGTTTAGTTATTTGGAATCATTATACGTTTTTCTTTGGTGTTCTAAAAAAAGAGCAGCCATTTTTAGAGAAAATCAAAGTAAATTATCCCAGTCTCATTCTGTTAAGCGTGTAAGTACAACACGTTGGAACTCACATGCAGCTGCTTTAAATATTATATTGAAGTGTCATGATGCTTTATTAAAAACGTTAAGACAGATTAAAGAAATCGAGAGAGGGGATCATGTAGTAAGTTCTACTTGCAGTGGACTTATAGCTTATTTGACATCATATCGTTTTCTATTAACTGCTTTTACATTCAAAAGTGCATTTGATATATTAGAACCAGTTACCAAACAATTCCAATCACAGGATTTAGATGTTTTATTAGCTACAGATATTGTTACAAAATCAATTTTAAAATTCAAAGAGCTAAGAAAGGGATTTAAAAACATTGAAATATTGACCAATGAGTTTTCAAACAATAGTAAAATAGAATTTGATTTGCTTAAGCCGCTACGAAAAAGAAAAGTACCCAGAATGGCAGGTATAATAACAAATTTAAGTTGTATTATTTAATGTTAGATTTAATTGTGATAAATAAACATGTACAATTTTATTTAATAATTAAATAATAATTTAGTTTATTAAAATTTTAAATAATTATTCAATAAATGTAATTTATAATTATTTATTTAAACATGTATTTATAGGTGAAATATCTTGTGATGAACAAATAACCGATCCAATCAAACAATTTGAAATACAAACATTTAATATTGTAATCGATTTAATATTATCTCAATTAGAAAATCGCTTCAATTCAACAAATATTGGCCCTTTAAAAGATTTAAGTTTACTCTCAAAAAGAAGAATAATTGAAATTAATAAAAATCCAAATACTATTCCCTTGGATGCATTTGAAAAGCTTTGTTTATTGTACACAAAAATTAATAGAGAATCTTTAATTTCTGAATATTTACAGTTTTGCAGTAACTTTTGTCTTATTGAAAATAATGCATTACTTCCTAAAACTTTACATAAACCAGTTAATAACTACGATGAAGAATATACTGATGACAATGATATAATTAATTATGATGATTTCGATATGAATGATGAAAAATATGAGAACGAAAACGTAGACATCGACAAGCATGATAAAATAAATATGGCCAGTACACTTAATATATTTAAAATATTTTGTATGGCTAATTTAGCTAGTGTATTTCCAAACCTTTATTATGTATTAAAATTAAGTGTAACTCTACCAGTTTCGAGTTGTAGTGTAGAAAGATCTTTTTCTAAACTGAAGCTGATTAAAACCAAATTACGTAATTCTATAGGTCAACATCGTCTTGAACAACTGATAAAGATAAGCTGTGAAAGTGATATTGAACCAAATGTTGAAAATATAATTAACATTATGGCAAGCAAAAGTTCTGTGCTTAATAAATGTTTAATTTATTAATATGTAATTATAATATATAATATATGTTTAATAAAAAATCAAAATACATTAAAATGTAAGTTAATCATTTCTAAGTATATTTTATTTATATATTGTATGAATTATTTTTAACGATAATGATAATTATTAAAAATTTAATATTGTCTAAAAAACTAATAACCATTCAACAAGTGAGTGACTGAAATATACAAATTTAAGGGGTGGGTGTGATTAATTTTTATTTGCCCTACCTATAATTTTTAGTTTCGTCGCCACTGATAGGTACGCAATATGATATTAAATTTACGTACGTGTTATAACAATATTATAATATATTGGTTTTTTTTATTTCTATTAATACAATTTTAACGATAAAACATAATAATATTATATAGGTAATGTCGGACGCATTTCTTTCTTTTTTGCAATAGTTGAATTATTGGAGTTTGGTCGACTGTGTTTGGAGGGTTGCGGGGACCCTTACAAACATTTCTGTAAGGATTTAGTGGGTTTTCCAAAACTAATTTGTTTTCCTTTTCTCGATTCTTTACAACGTATATCCCTCAACAAAACGAAGCCAACGCGAAAATTAATTGCCCCCGTTAACGTAGTATGTATATTAACAATGACGCGTAGCCCCCGTTATATTATTATTATTATCGTCATCTTCGTTTCTAATTTTCCAGGGGTATACTCTATATTTTATACTCTCGCGAGTCATTCTTGTAGTTATTTTTTTTTTTTTTTACCACGATAACAAAATTATAATATTTACGTGATTTATATAATATTACTGGTAGTAGTATAATATTATACGTATTATTACTATGAATTATGACGATGTAATGTATATTATGTAGTGTAATCGGCAGTAGATATATTATCATAGATACGTACCTACTGCTACTACTACACGCTAGTTCGTTCCTATTGTATCTAGTCGTATATACCGAGTAACTGAATATTTCTACGTTCATTAAATACCTGTTTTTAATACGCGTTTAAAAATCGGTTATAATTTATGCACTTTTATTTTCCCGCTTCTCTGATTCTCTCTCAAGGACGACGTCGCCGTGTTGAAATATTTTTTAAACCAAATTTCCAAAACGTGTGCTGTTGATACTCATAATAATCAACTATTTTATTATTATACTTATATTATATTGTGTCCTTCAGAAAAAAATTAAAATCTGTAAAAAAATAATAATATACTGCAAGTACTCAAATGCTAACCTAACGTTATATTTAATATGAAACTAAAATTATGCGTAGGTTCTTGTGTATTATATATATTTTCTGAATTATGAACGTAAGTAATGCGTAATAATGTATTATTGTAGTGTATCTTCGATTAATTAATTGATATACTAATTATGACGTTATTGCAATAGTGTAACCGGGCATGATTTCCATTTAAATTTAATAACTATAGGTGCGACAAGTATGTATGCGCGTCTTGTGGTAGTACAAGTTGATATTATATTGTAGTTAGAGTTATAGCTGCTGTAACGAGTCTTTTCATTGATTTATTATTATTGTTGTGTACAAGTATAATATAATGTAATATTATGCTACGGGTATAACGTTAACATTCGTAATATTATTAATGTCATGCATTTTAAAGTGGTTTTTGTTACACACACAATGATTGTGTCCGGATATAATGTTAACATTAGCCTTTAAATCTACTCGTATTTATAATCAAGTTAATTTTTCAAATTTTATTCGTTTGTTTTACATAATATTTGACGTACTGTAGTGTTATACACTACATTACTAATATCGTTAGAAATTTTAAATAAAAAATAATAATAAATTAGTGTTGGACGAATCAAGTCAATATAGCGTACGCGTACATATTTTACGTTTTAAATTGAATTATAGACATGAATTTTATATAATGTACAATTTTAATAATATTACATAACTATATGGTTTTAGCTTGAGGTAATAAGATTATTTGATATAGGTACTCTATAATATTTGATTTACATTTTAAGTTTACTTAGCATAATTTTTTAATTATGTACTAGAAACAAATTTAACGTTATTCTAATACCTACTTCTACACCATTGTCTTAGTGATCGTATCAATGATGGAAATTGTTAGCCAAATATTAGATATTAGTAATATTAATTTGAGTGTAACTTTTATATATTGCGTAATTCAACGGTGCTTCATACCCAGTATTTTTTTTTTTCATATTTAATATGTGGAATACATCATATTATGAATTCAGATTATTACATTTATTTAACCTTATTAATTATTATTCATTGTTTTGGTAACAATTATTTTTATGGTTTATATCTTAAGCTAGTTTATTGGATTATATCAACTACTAATGTAGTGTAATCTTATATAATCTTCATGTGCATTGTGTAAATTTTGTTAATAATGAAAAGCGAGATGAAAAGTTTAAATTGTTATGACGTCAACTTTAGTAGACTGTAGACGCGAATAACGTTAACAATTATCCAAGATTTTTAACCATAATGCATAGCTAAATATAATATGCATTATAGAACCGTGTTTGGATAATTCATGATTTTAAGTATACAATTAAAAACCGCGAATTAAACGTTCACAACTCTAATTACGATTTACCGATGAGCAGCATATTATTATTATTATAGTGTCAAATACTCGCGAAACGGGTCAACGAAGAAACAGATATACGTGATGGTAAACTCGTGACTTCTTTTTTTAACATTATAATTAGATATGTCAATACTTGTGTAAACAAATGTATTATTATTACGTTCATTTTCTGATTGTTTGTGTTTACGGATTTCCTCGTAAACGAACTTTTATATTTTTAATATATAAAAAAAAATATATATATTTATTTTCACAGCGACATTATTATTATTATTACACATTTTTAATAATACATTATTATTCACACATAACGCACATAATAGTATAAGGCGGACGTCCAGAATTACCCACGTGGTCGTGTGAGTGGTGTAATTAAGCGATCGTCGTGATGTCATCTCCTTGACCAAATTGCTTTGGCCGACTGCGTGCGTTCTCCCGGGACCGAACATAGAGCACGGGCAATTGGCGTATAATATTTGAGTTGACACACACACTCGAGCCACGTTTATTTGACGTGTTTTTAGATTTTGTTTCTCTCTCTCTCTCTCTCTCTCTCTCTCTCTCTCTCTCTAATATTATACACACTTGTATACGCGTCCACATTATATTGTCTTAATAATCATTAATACTATTAATTTGCTGTGTCGTGAAAACTATTTAAATTGATTGTGTTTATCGTTTGACCGTTAAACCGTATTGACGCCTGTCATTTATTATTATAATACCAGGACGGTGTACACAAACAATAATCATCATTATTCATTATTATTGTTATATTATTATTATTATTATTATTATTATTATTATTATTATTATACAATATATTATACGCGTATACTTAGATGATATAATATAATATGTATAGTACACACACGCTGGTTATATATGCCTATGCCAGGATTGTTTTCGTCAAAAAAGAAAAAGATAACAAATGCGCTTGTTTTCGTTTTGGTAAAGTGCATTCCAAAAAATATAATATACTCAGCCGGAGGCCAGATTTCCAGGGCAAGAAACTCTGGACGAGGTCATTCGAGATGAATGCCTATTTATTTTATTTAGAAATACGATTAGGAGGTATATTATACGATATATAGATGGATAATCTCTTTCGGAGTCGTATAAAAGGGGGGTGTTCATCTGCGGTATCTACAACGTATTTTTTTTATTCCGTTTGCAGTACGTCGTATTATATACTTAGGTTATAGCGCAGGCGGGCGACGAGTATCCGGACGAATAATAGCGCCCCACCTGCGAACGAGAGCCAAAACCGCTTCTGTCGTTGTTGCATGTTTTTTTTCTCTTATTCTTTTCCATTCTGTTCCATTCTATTCTATTCTATTCTATTTTTTGGCGTCCTAATCCGATTATTAGTTTAATTTTATATTCGCCTGCGTTCAAAAACGCGACGCGTGCCGCCTAGCCGCATCCCATTATATTATGGAAATCGCGTCGGTCCAATTATCCTGTTATTTTTGAAACTTTAGTCACCTATCCGCCGTCGATTGGATTCGATGCATTTGTTGTCACCTTTGTTTGTCTCTGACCTTTCTACATAATATTAACCCTAATAGGTATATATACAAGAAAATTATTGAAATTTATGTGATTGGGTGGTTTTTTCTTTTCCTTCTGTTTTTTAACTTTTCAATTTTTTTTTATACCGCCCGAATCGATAACTGTGAAAAATGTTATTATTATTCGATGGCGAATATTATTACACGTTATAGAATGAACAATAAAAAACACAATTTTCTATAGTGCTCGTGGGCGACGTTCGACGTTTATATATCTAATAATAATAATAATTATTATACTTCGAAAAAACCGTGGTAACAATGTGCAAAATTAGAAAAAGAAATGTTCCAACAATGTTTGTTCGACGAAATCGATCATGTTGTTGTCGTCGTCTTGGTCCGACGAACCGATCGAATTGCGGGAAATCGTGCGTTTCAATAATAATTGTTATAAAACGTATATAAAAGCGTACCGATTCGTTGTCAATTTCAATCCGTGTAAATCCAACGCCGCACGACTCTGTGTGCGTATTTTATATCGTTTACATATTATTTTCATATAATTTTTCCTATCGTGTTTCTTCTTTCCACACCAATACTCTTATTCTTTTTAACCCCATCATAACCGGTCGATATCTCATTGTCGCGATCATCGGTATTATTCTATATTATACAAGTTTTCTAAACATTTTTCAACATAACAATGTTATTTTCATGAAAAGTTTGAATGTAATCGGATTTTTTTTTCAAACTTTACAACGGTCGTTGCTGTGTGTGAAAAATATAAACGCGGTGAAATAACAATATAATACAGTGTGTGTATGGTGTGGTGGTGATGGCTCGGTGTAACAGGTGTCATCTCGACGACACGGTGGCGCCCCCGTCGACGGTCAGAGTCGATTTAGCTTGGTAGTGGCGTTGGCGGCTGTTGCAGGGGTACTCAGACGGTCGGAAGAGGAACCGGCGACCTCGACCAGAACGGGCGAATTGCGTCGCACTTTCACACGCCGCCGCCACCGCCACCACATTCCTTTGGCACCGTAAGCGTGTTTTGGCTTCCGTCCCCGAATCGAGCTTTCGTTGGCGGCGGGACAGTGCGCGGGGACTACGACGACGTCCCAAGGTTCCTCCCGCCGCCGTGAAAACATTTGTGGCGATTTCGGTTTTTATATATTATATATATTATATTATAATATACGATCGGGCGCCAAATTATTTACAACTTCAGACTAGTGTGTATGTGTATATATATAATATATTACAGAAGTGTAATATATAGACTTAGGTTGGCCACGGTTCGTTTACCGCGCAGGACTGTCGGACGACATAAGGCAAAATCTCAAATCTCGTAAATAATTGCCATCTGCTATGATGTTTATTATTGTTATTATTATTATTGATTATTGTTATTCTCGATCGGTATTCATCCCATCATTTTGTTGGATCCGAGATACTCGTCGATATCTACATTCTTTAACAAATAATATACCGTCCACAATCTCAAACTATCATCCGTGTGATAAAATACCAACCGCCAATAATAATAAAATATTATATCGGGTTTTAAACGGAATTTCCGCGTTACGGTTTTCCGTATAGTTTGACACGTGCTACTATTGTATTTTTTATTGTTGTTAGTGAACACGACGGTCACCCACGCCACTGCTTTTCTCTCTAGTCGTGTGACTGGAGTGTGATAATTTTACGTATTTTCGTACTTATTAATTAATTACTGTTTTTTTTTTTTTTTTTTAAAGAAAATATGAAATTCCATAATATTCTCGTTTTACACATCTCCCGTAGCAAAAACCGAACATAATAATGTATTATATACCTATATAATGTAATTATAATAAATAATCTGTAGTTTGTTGTTTGATGTCGATACGATTTTTTAATTTTTAAAATATATTAATATAATAGGTATAAATCGCTCGATTTACGAGAGGTATATTATATTTATAAGGATTTGTGGTGTTTTTTTAATATTGTATAAACGGAGTCACCAAAAAGATTTGGTCCTTGACCTAAAAAAAAACGTTACCAAAATACTAAGCGTTGGTTATTAACTTAAGTTAACTAAAGTTATAACGAATTTATGAGGGATTTTTCTCGCATTTTTTTTTTTTTTTTTTTTTTGTTATGTTCTTTTGAATATAAAAATATGTTTCATGGGTATAATAATTCTGTTTGGTATAAGAGTGTATTATTGCAAATAATAATAATATAGGCGTGTAATTTGATTGGAGTTGTCGAAAACGTTTTTCCGTGTATAATAATAATATAATATTATTTTGAAGTTGACACCATTGTACGAGCATATAACGTAAAGAACATGCGGTAAGTATAGGAATATTCATAGAAACGCGTTGAATAATAACAAACGCACATTATCGGATCGCTTCAAAAGTACTTTGGGCGTATAAACTTTTGTCGATAAAAACCGTGTAACCCATATTGTGCATAAAAAAAAAAAAGGAATACGTAACGATATAATAATATCTGCGTGTAATGATAATTTTACGATAATTGCCGACGAGAAATGAAACCATTTTTATAAATATAAAAAAATACTGTCATCCGAATGCCGCCGGCTGCATCGTTTATTATTATTCGGCAAGTGTTGTGCCGTTATTATTATTATTATTACAGTACACTAATAATAGTAGTTATAACTATACTCGTAATTTATTAGTTATTACGTTATAACGTAATATTTGTTACGCGCGTAATGTTTTTTTACATCTTAACCTAACCTAACCATAACCGTGTTTTCACCGAGGACGTTATAATTTTTCCATCAAAAGTCGTGCGTTACATGTTATTTTCAGATGTCTTATTAAAAATACACATATTTATTTTACTGTTTAGTATTTGTACTCGAATAATATTAATATTATTATTGCCTATAATGGACATGGTTTTTATTTATGTACCTACGATATAATATTAAATGCGTCGTATTTTATCATCCCGGAAAATGCTTTCTTATAATATAATATAGCTTTTAACTTATTGATTTATGTTATGATGCTCACTCTTGGCGCACGTGGGCGGTGGCTTTAACTCGGCGGAAAATGGCCGGAAATTGCATAATAACAATAATATTATGATTATTATTACTTTTTTTTTTTTTTTTTTTTTTTTTTTAAAAATAATCTGCGAATAATAAAATATACACTAAACGTTGGTCGTGTACGCGTGTAATAATAATAATAATAATAAAAATCCGCTCAACGCCGGTATTTTGCAGCGGCCTTTTTATTATAAAATTACACCTGTGTAATATGAAATATGCTTGGGTTTATCGTCATTTCGTTCTGAGTAAAATCTGCTTGTTATCATTTTTTAAATGTTTTTCAAAGCACGTTCTTCGCGTAATTACTCGGTCACGCATATTATAAATCCGTCAAGATACGGGAACACGAAGAGCCCCCCCTCACGCGTTCACTATAACCAGAAAATTGGGCGGCGGACGTTGATAAATATAATATAATTCTAGCTTTTCGTTATTGCGCCCATGATTAAATTAATTTTTTAAATTTTTAAAACACAATTATATAATTATACCAAACCGAGCGCCACAAACATTACATTACTATTATCACGGCGTCGACAGATACAATAATTCGACGTACATACATATTATTATTATTATTATTATTATTATTATTATTATTATTATTATTATTATTATTATTATTATAATATATTATTTTATGTATTGGGTGTATAATATAATATACTATATAATATTACAAAAAAAAAAAAAAAATAAAATAAATAAGACGACTATCTCTCGAGATAATGTTGCCGTTTGGTTACGTTTAGCGGTGTGAAGATACCGAGGTGTGATCGTTATGCAATTTCGATATTTTTTCTTCCTTATTTTTCATTGGCAATAACTTAAGCCGCGTTACTAATGCGCCGATAATGATATGTTTAATGCAAACACACTGATAACATGTAAGATATGATTTAATATAATAATATTAATAGTAATAGTAATAGTAACAATAATATTAATAAAAAAATAAATATAAAATAATAATAATAATAATAATAATAATAATAATAATAATAATAATAAAAAAATTATGATAATACGATCAGGTGTCCTTCATAATAATATTATGTTTATTATAGGGTTAAGTGCTACTGTTGTTGCTGTGCATAATAATAAAGTATTGATTGCTAAACGACAACGAAATATTACTTTATCGCTTTTAATAAAAAATGTACCTACCTATCGTATTTTGTACATACATGTATATATATATAATATATTTATATTATTATAATAGAGGTAAATGATAGTATTTGTATTATATTATATTATACGCGTGGAACGTACAAATTATAATATTATAATATACAATTCGATAAAAATATTATACTGAAGTAAAAAATATTATCTCGTCTACTGTTGCTACCGTGTGGTTAAAATATCGTTTATAATAACCTAACCTAATCTGTCGTTTTGGAGGAGAATACTCTTCGTATAACAGGTTAATAATATGTGAAAATGATAACTGGAGAAAAGGGATGTTTTTTACCTAGTAAAAATGTAAAAAACAATTATCTAACATATTCTGAAAGAAGGATAACGAGACGAAAAAATTAATGTATACGATTTGTGTTGCACAGCTGTACGTGATAAGCCGTTATCGATGAAAATATACTTACTAAAATATTTTATTATTAAATTTATATTACGTTTTAATTGTGGCCAATAATATAATAATTTAAAGTTATAATATTGTGTTTACTTTTTTTCTCTCTCTCCGAACAAATCCGGGGACTGGACAATACAATGAGAGCAAAAATAATAAATAAATATAGTTATAAATAAAAAACGATAATAATTATTGTTATAATATTATAATTTGTGCCGGGATAATGTATTATAATAATTTTTTTCAGATTTATCCGATTGTGTGTGTATGTGTGTGTGGGGGGGAGTGGTCGTGCATTACCGGTAAAAAATATTCGTGTCAACGACCACGTTCGGCGTGTAGAATAACAAAATGCGTTTACGGTTTACAACATTGTACACACACTCTACACTTGGACAGAGACAGAGATTGTGAGAGAGAGAGTGAGTGAGTGAGACGGACAAGCGTTTATGTGTTTGCCGAGTTACCTATAAATATACCTATTTATAATGAATTATACAATACGTCGCGCATAATATATTAAATTTTCATACCATTTATATAATGTTATTTAAGACAAATATAAATATTATGCCGAATGGTTTATTATAGTTACATGTACCGCGGATAAGAGTACCTAATAATAATGATAATAATAATAGTAATAATAATTATAATGATAATAATGATAATAAAAATGATAAAAATATAAATATAAAAATTATATTTCGTCGTTGCGTGATATGGCGATAATTATTATAAAATAAATATATAATTTTTTTTTTCGTTTGGTGCGTTCTTTTTTTTTTTTTGCAGTATTCGAATAAAATTTAATGACGTAAAAGTTAACCTATTATTGTTTGTCAGTCACTTAGCGCCACCGACGACGACGAAGAATGGCGCTGTGTAGCGATTTACGTATTATAACATCGTTTGTTTATGTGTACTCACGGTATTACACCGTTGTTATAAACTCGTACAGATTATTAATATTGTAGTAATTTGTATAATCAATTTTAAACGCGCGCGCGTGCCGTCGTGATCTGTTGAGTATGCGCCGCCGCCGTGTGGGAGATTTGCGTTTTTTCTTCATCTTTCGGTTAAAACCGAGAAACGGTTACCGCGTTATAATAATTATTTCAATCCTATCTAATAATAATAATTATAATGTTATATCATCATAAGCGTGACTTCCGAGTCGCCGCAACTGGTTTATGGTTATTCTAAAAAATATAATAATAACAATATTATAAACGGATAATGTTTTTGGCGTACCTACCTATCTTTGGGTTTTTTTTGTTTTTTTTTTTTTTTCTACTCTCCATCCGCGTTTTTTGGTCGTGGTCACTGATTACCACCACTGGTTATAACCATCATAAAACCATCATCATCGTACCCGGTACTCGGTCACCGTCGTCGTCGTTGAACCCGAGCGATGTTTTCGGGGAAAAATAATAAAAACTGAAGACGGAAATATTCGTGTATAATATTATATTTGTGTGTGTGTTCCGGTACAATCAACATAATAATAATTATATCGTCGTCGTTATTATTATCTCGTATAATATATACGATAATATACTTGCACACTATGCCGAAGTCGTAACAACAAACGGCTAACGTTCGTTTTTTTGGAACGAAAACCGTGATGATGATTGACAACCACGACGGCTCCGGGAGTTGTACTGGAGAGTGTTGTGCTTACGGTTTAATAATAGTACATTTTTTTTTTTTCATAATTTTTACACGACGAAAGAGTTTTCGATTATAGCCATCTTCTAAGAAAATATTTATACACGTTTCGACGAAATTGAATTTGTTTGACCAATGTCATTATAATATTTCGTGTTAAATTGGGCCAATGTTTTCGGAGAAGTGATGAAGTCCGGATGGTCCCACCTGTAGGTTTGTCCCGTCGATAACTTTTATTTATTATTTAAAATTTTTTTTAATTTGATTTTTAATACAAATCATATTTTTAAGTACTCGAAAACCAACTGCAAAAATATAATTTTCATATTAAAATGTATTGTTGACATATTATAACCGATTTATTGGTTTTATTTTTCTGAAAATTGTAACGGTTCAATATTCTATCATTGTTTCCGTGAAGTATATCCAATTCAAATAAAATATTATTTTATTGTGAATTCGTAATCAATGTATAAACTGTTTCATTTCACTTTCGTTAAAATAACAATCAATATTATGAATCGTAAATATTAACTTTTTTTTTCAATAACATTTTAATTAATATGAAAATAAAAATTATATTTATTTTTATTTTTATTTTGAATGCTCGTTTAAAAAAATAAAATAATGTACCTAAATGCGATTTATTTTTTTTATTCATGAATAAATTACAAAAATCGGATTTTAAAAATATGTAATATAGATCAAAAGTTTTTTTGACGGGGTCAAACGTACGTGAAAGCATATTATTTTGTGTACGAAGAAGTAGTAATATGAACTCTGACAAATATTTTATTTTTCATTTTCCTTGAAACAAAAAAAAAATATTTCGTGTTTTGACATTTGACCCTTCTCATACCCGAGCTATGCAGATTTATTGATGTTTAATTTATACGATAATAATTGATAATATTACGTAGGTATGAAGACTGCGCGGGAATCAAATGGCGAAAATAAAAACGAACGGGAGACTGTAAAAAAATAATAATAATAATAATAAACGTTATTGTGTATTCTTTCGGAACTGATGACCGAACGACCGCGATTTTATATTATTTTTTTTTACGGTTTTTTTTTTTTATTATTCTCTCTTCAACACGACTTATATTGCGGTTTGTCCGAATGAACGGGTTTTTTTTTACTTTTTTTCCACTCTGGCACTATACGACGACGACGTCCTCTTCGCAGCCGTGACCCGTACCAAAACAAAATATTCCAAGGTTATTGCCTTTATTATTTATATTAATCTGTGTGTGTGTGTATTGTTCTACCCACGATAAAAACTATAACACATTGTACGAAACGCCACAATAATATTTTAAATACGATACGTACAAACTATTTAATATATTACGGATAACGCGTATTTATAATAATATTATGTCAACGGGTTCACATGGTGCTCAACGAGTTATTATAACTCGGTCGGAAATATTTTCGTGTGTGAATTGCCACCTGTAATAGATATTTATATCATTATAATATTATATTATTAAACAAATAATATACGTATATATTTTATTATTATAATAATATAAGTGTTGTGCAGACCTCGGGTTTATTGTTTCGTGCATTGTTTTCGGAGACGTACGACGAATACGAATCCGACGACGACGATCAATGATTTCTCGATCGTACGATTATTAAATAATACATTTTATCGTTATTTTTTACTATCCATCTCGGGGGCGCGATTTCAGATGAAAAAATATCAATGGTTGAAATCAATACGAAATTTTATTTGTTATTGTAAAAAAAACCAAAAAAAACTCTAATATTTTTCAAAAAAATATGAATTTTGGGATGCTCGTTTTGAAACTAGAACATTTCAATCCTCATAAATTTCTGCCTGTTATTACTTATTACTTATTAGTTATTAATTTATTTAGTTATTATACACGTAGACGTCGTGTATAAAAATATAGTGACTTGATGTTTTTTCGACGGATTTTTCTTTTTAGGGTTCGTTGGAAAACAACAAATCGCCGTCGTCGTCGTCCGACGGAATCCACGATGTCGTAATAAACGTCCGAATAGGATTTTCATCTCTTAATTATATTATTTATATTGTTACATAGCTTTTTTTTCTGCGTGGAACTATATAGAAGTAATAAATGATGAATAACGATCGAAAGATAATTATGCGTCGTTTTTTATTATATTGATTAATCCAGAATTTTAGATTATGCGAACATAATATGGGTAAAATGTAACTTTATAATATATTATTAATCAATTTACTTTATCGCATATTTTATTCATACTATTTTTTTTTTTTTTTTACGATTTAAACGCCACTTTGTACGTTTGATGCAATATAAATATATTTTTTATATTATATTTATAAAATTCCGAGACATTATTGTCTCTCTACTTTTCTGCAAATTAAAATCTCGACGGGCAACTTGTCAACAAATTATAATAATAATATGCACATTATAATAAGAATTTGTGTTACAATAAGTTATTATAACGTCGAGTTGTCAAAAAATAAATTACGCAGAATAAAGTGAAAAGAAATCGTTATCCAGCTTCCGCGTGAACAAATAAAAATACATCAATATTTGTTTATTAGGCTATTTTAAGAACTCGCGGGATGGGGTGCGTAGGCGGTAAAAAATATGAAATTCATTTATCTCGGATGAACAGACGGAATTCTCCGAGTTTGAATATTTAATTACAACTGGAAATATTTTTTTATTTAAAAATCACTTACTTTGTAAAATATTGTTTATATTTTATCAATATTCTCGTGGGTATACTGCACCTTCCTCAACTACACTTCTTTTTTCGATTAAACTTAGTATTCCCTAGCATACTTGCTTCGTTTATACTGTAATGTCTTATCAGTATTATTATTAGTATTATTATTATTATTAGTCTTATTATTATAGCTATCTACTGGCTTACTGCATATAATTACACGCCGTTCATAAAAATATTGACTTTTACCCCTACAGCGTAATAATAACCAAAATGAAATTTAAAAGAGATGATTCATTTTGAGTTTTAAATGGTGTAACTACTAAGTTCTAATTACGTAATCCGTTTAAATATTTTTTTGGGGGCATGATTATATACAGTTTCTTCTATATGTAATAGATGGATATTATTTTACGAGTCAAAAATAATAATATAACAACAACACCGATGGTATGATGGTACATTAAAAAGACGTTGATCTCGATGTTTTGTTAATTTTAAGGACGGTACAAAAATATGTTTTTGGTATAGGCTTAAAAACAAAAATATATTTTGAATAGATTGTTTTGTCCTATTGTGTGTAGTTTGAAATGTGGCCACCCAAAAATGTTCAGTACGTTCGAGTATGAGAAGCCATCTTTCTTTTAGTTGTTTTTTTCAATACTAAGCCCTTCTCATAGACAACACCAAACTCATTAGGCGTATCTAAAATTCGATCTCATTAACAAGTGTTTCCTCACCGCGACGTAGACTATTAATAATATTGTAAGTATACAGTTTCCATTATTATATATTGTTATTATAAAAATATTATCGTGTATATATTTTTTATTTTTTCAAGGTTTTATTTTAACTCTTTATTGTTACATTACGCGTTCGTCATGCACACATTCACTTATACTCGTATATATTATATCGGCGTTTTTTATTTCTTTGATAAATTGATGAAGAACTTAAAAGCGCTGACTGAGTGCTTTGGTTGAAATCGAGAAATGTGATTCGTCCAAAGACGTGTAGATCGCATGCGTTCTTATTCTTATTGTTTATTAATAACCGTTTCGGGACAATGAATTAGAGACGAATTTCCTTTTTCGTTTTTCATCTTCCATGAGTTGAGAAGTATATATATATTTTTTCTATATATGCCTGTTATCTAACCTTATAGTGTGTCGTTTCTTAAAATGACGAAAACAATAATGTTTACCGAGTCTTTCACTATAATGTGAGGGGGAACATTATATTGGTAGGCGTTTCTGGGGGAAAAAATAACTAGCCACATTATTTTTATATATATGTAAGTGATATAATGTTAGTGATGAGAAATTACGTGTTGGGGAAAGTATATAAAAACTTATTTGGTGTTGCCAAAAAAAGAAAGAAAGAAAAAAAAAACAAATACGTACATCTGTTTTTATTTTCGAACGGTCTAAGAAACACTTAATAATAAAATAAATATATTACATTTTGTGTTACATAGTTTGACGTATTTTTTTCTTTCTTCCTTTTTTTTTTTTTTTTATACGTCGATTATGAGTTATAATCAATATCGTCGTAATATCATATGACAACAGAAATTCGCATAAATATAGTAGATGATTATGTTACGGTGTGTCGATACGATGATGCGTTTTATATACGACGTATTATTATAGTTGTATGCATTATGTTTCGGTTTTTTAATATTAAAATGGTAAAAATATAATTGTGGTGATTGTATAAAATACAAAAATTGTCTACAGTTCGGACGTCGTGTATTTACTTGCCGGTAACGACCGTATATATGCCGTATTATGAGAAATTTTCGTATTGTTTTTGTTTACACTAGTTTAATAATATTATTATTTATTATTACGTCCACGTTTGTTGTGGCGACCACGGTATGGTCGGTATCGTTATAATAATGTACGGTAATGTTTGACGACGGTCGAATTTAAAAAAATAAATATAATAAACGGAACGTTCCGTCGTCGGGATGGATGGCGTCTTTATTATTTTAATACACACTGGATACAACTACACAGTTGGTGGAAATAAACGAAAATAAAAAGACGAAACCGCAAAACATTACCGTTATCGTGTTCATCGATATCTTTTATATAATTGTATTATACGTTGTATACTTATACCGTGAACTTAGGCAGCAAGCAACAGTCGTAATCGGGCAGTGAAATGTGCGGACGAGCTTTATGAATTTTTGATAAGATTGATAATATCTCTTCTTTTTTCTTCTTCGTCGTTTTTTCTCTGCCGGCATCGACGTGACGAATAATATTTTGGAGGAATATAATATATAATCTTTTTGTTATTTTGCCGAGATACATCGTTACTTTGTGCGATTTCCGCGCTTAAAAAACGTATAAATACGTATATAATAATAAAATAAACGACATATATTTTTTTTATATTTATTAATTATTTAACCATGAAAATTAGTCGAAGAAATGAAGTCCGTGGATAATACCACGTAATATCTAATATAAAAAATAGTCAAGTATACAGCCAAGTTTAAAGTAGTATCCATCGCAGAATAGTGTATAAGATATATTATTATATTTATTATGCGGCCTACATCGTTGTCGTGGTCGCACCTTTTCTTATTACACCTAGTCTGCGCCCGGTTCGAGTTAATAATAATAATAATAATAATGATGTATGAACGTATGTATATTATATATATATATATATACGTTTCGCGTGTATTTTTAGAACCGCACACACGTTCGTTCTTAAAAACAGTGAAAATAAAATATTATATGTGTATACGAGAGAGGTTAGGTATAAAATATAGTAAAACACAACTATAATATAATGTAACGACCGAGTTCGCGTATAATATATAGTGAATTCACGACGAATATTATACGTGTGCGCGCGTACACCTCTGGTGGAAACCTATGACCAAAACTGGTCGGTCTGGTTTGACGTGGCGCCGCCGCTGCAGACTTTAACTGGACTTTTCTAAAATACATCTCCAGGCAAGGACGAGTGGTTAGATCGTCGTCGTCGTCTTCGTAGTCGCGTAAAAAATTATACATAGGTACACTCCTATTATTATCATTATTATTATTATATAGGTATGAAATCGAATTCACCCGTGGTCGACAAGCGAAACTTCTCGAACGAGAAAAAAAAATATATATATATATATAGCTTTCTCGAACCCGGTTATTATCGCGAACGGTGTGCGTACGTATGTGATGTTGTATACGGAACTGAGATCACGCGGGATGCTGCGTATGATCGGTTTATAAAGTTGGTCACGGGGCAGAATGAGAGATGTACTCTCGTATAACGCCGCAGAAGGAGAAAGAAAGAGTTTTCAAGAAAAAACTTCTCGGTGATGTTGTCCGTCCAAACGTCTTATATATTTTTATATCTTGCAGACGGCGAGCGTGGTAGGCGACGCGTGATTATTAGCTAGTTTTCTGTTGCGATACGAAATTTATTTATCATTTTCTACGTATTTTTAATCGAAAAATCGGCCGATGACCCACCCGGTGGCTGTGTCAGCGGTTTGCCCTGGTGCTACGTTCCGCGAAAATATCGATTACACTTTACACAAAAACCATTCCGTGTATGGCATATTATAATATTATCACTGTATTATACGCGTACCTATTAAATTTGATGATAAGAACACGACGGTTTATTTCTCTAATATTTTACTAAAAAAGGAATACGCCTAATTGTCGAAATGTGTCGATAAAACACGTATCCAGATTGAAATTATTATTATTATTATTATTACTGTTAACGATGGCATGTTCTGAAAAGTTTAAAAATTATAATAATTTATTCGTAAGCGTCAAATTCGTCGTAATATTACATTAATATTGTAATGTAATCAATTTATTGGAAAGAAGAATATGGAGGAAAAATACTTTTTAAGTACCTAGTAATAAATACACCGCGCTGTAATTATTTTGTTTGTTTTTTATATTTTACTGGTGGAGGAATATATTAGTACCTATGTACATTGTGTATATTGTGTTCGTTACTGAGAGCGGATGAAACGACAGTTAAAATGTAGACGGTCGAAATATCGACAGGTGCACAATTTCATCTAATATTAGAATATCTATGATAATATTATAAATTTATAACATTTATGACTAAATTCTAATTCAGATTTTATCGATTGTTATGTATATTGTATGATTCGTATCGTAGTTAAAATAATAGTTCGTATTTTCATATTTTCCTTGGATGATATACAAATAAAGATGACAGAATAAAATAATGATTGCATTAATGAATTTGTAATTATCAAATATATTTTTTATACATTTTTTTTTCACTGGTAGGTAATTTAAAAATTCATTTTTTTTTTTTTTTTTTTTTTTGCTATTTATAATAAAAGTGACAAGAATTTTTTTTAAATTTATCTAATAAAAATAAAAAATACCTAATTTAAATGAATAATGAATTTTAAAATATTTTGTTTTTTATGTTAATATAATTTTTTAGGTTTTCCTCATTAAAGCATAAATGAAAAAAAAAAATGATAAAAAAATAATGTATTTATGACACGATATTTTGTAACTGTCGACGTTTTAACCTGTCGATGTTTTGACCATTGATGTTTAGTACTCTTTAATCAGTATTATTTTGTATAATGGTTATTAGTTTATTACCATTTACCAGAATATATTTTTTCTTATTACAGAAACAAATAAAAAAAAAAAAATGAAATAAATCGTTTGTACGCGTGGCATTTTCTGATTGAAATTCGTTGACATTTTTTTATTTTGAACGTTAAAATATTATGGTAAATAATATTTTTAATCGTGTAAAATATTATAATATCTCGGTGCGGTAAGCTTATAGTAATTATTGTGTCAAAAATGCTAATCGATTTTTCACTCGTTTACATATCATCAGACTTGAGACTTTGAGTATTTGTTGACGTTGCGTCACGGCGCATGCGTGACGATATGCTGCGCCAGGGGTTGATGGTTGAAGTCGTTCTATTTGGAATACCATCAGAATATTAATAATTATTTTCTTAACACTTAACCCCCACAGTATGCGACTTAGTGTTTAGAAAGTTGATTGAAAACGCATTAAAACATAACAGGCAATACGTTTATAATAACATAATATATTATAACAAATGCACGTATTATAGTGGTATTGTATACAACGGCAATAAAACGTGTGTGGGACGTAAGTATAATAATATTATAAAATGTTAAATCGTAGAATAAAATAATAATATAATTGTTGTATATATTTTAAAAGTGCCTAACGTATTCGTATGTGGTTTTTTGGATATTAATTTTTTTTTTTTTTTACGGTTTTGTTTGCGCAGCTCAACAACTCAAGGTGTTTTAAATGGCGTCCGTGGCAATAACCCGAAAATAATTCCCGAGTATAATAATATATCTAATATTATTGTTACTATTATTATTAATACAGCGAATTTATCGATTGGTGATAAAAAAAAAAAAAGGCACGAGGAATATAATGGTATAATTTTGTAGCCCAACTACGTTGACGGAGAGGAGAGATATTTGACTGAGATTTTCACTAAATGGTAATCTCTATTATCCGTATAGGTACATATTATATTATCAATAACGGCCGATAAACCACCGATTTTCAAGGACTGAAGAAATATTATTATTATTATTTTTTATCATTCATCGTTAGAATAAATAATATGTAAATGGTTATGCGTCGGTTATGCTCGCTTGCGGGCGGCGAACGTCAACTGCGGGATTGTTGTACACGCATCAGAGAGTGTAATATGTTATAATATACGTGTATAATATTGTGTGTGCGCACGTCAAAGTAACGAAAACACGAAATGCGTTTCTATATAATAATAATATTATACCTAAGTATACTCTACCAGTCGCAAAATAAACATTTTCGGCGGTCATAGACCTCTCGGTTCCTCGATGGCCGCCGTTTATTATTTTTTTTTTTCGTAGTAGTAGGATACGTTTCTTTTTGTTCGGCAGTAGTAGTGGTGTGTGTGTGTACGCACATTACCTTGCCCCGGGCAACCCAATGCCATCACCGCTGCAGGACGCGGACGCCTACTATAACGCAGGTACGTGTGTGCGGTGTGTGTGTTTTCGAGGCTAATAATAACGAAATATTAATAATGAAGACGACGACGATGAGGTTAGGTTTGGAAATTTCGTTGCCCCTGCGGTGTATGGCGTACACCACTACCCGTTACTATAAATAGATATTATCATTACTCGCCCAAGTTTTACTTACACTTATAATAATACGGAATTTCGGATTAAATAACGTAATTTTGGTGGGTTAGGGTCGGCCCCCCGGGCGGAGTAATATAACGAAAATTATTCGAAAATTGTATCGTAATGACCAGATTTATGTGAACTTTAAATTTATTATTGATATCCTTTTACGATAATAATATACTCGTATTATTATATTTTATGATAATAATATATATTCATCTAATTTGATTGCGCCCGATCAACCGGTTTCCAGATCCGTGTTCCGATAGTATAAATTATCGTTGTCTGTATATTATAATATAACGTATGCACTCAAGAGCTCGTAAAATGCGACTGAGGAAGAGAGAGAGAGAGAGCAGTGATCGATCTTAGATTCTTAGAAAGAAGAATGGGTTAAATTTCAAAATGAGCTCCTTTTTTTGCTCTACGTAAGTATTTTTCTTACAGCATAGCCATCGACGTTTAAGCGAGTATATAAAAACAGTGTGCTTGTTTTCTCGTTGGTGATTTGTTTGTTTTCAAAAGCGGATGATAGTATAGTGTAGTACACGTATAGAATATAATCTATTTAATATTATAAATAATTTGAAAAATACACGAATAACGTTTTTTTATAACGCTCAGATTAACATTTAAATGTTTCGTATAAAAAGACTCGATTGAAAGGAATAATAATAATAATAATTTTAATTAACTCTTCGACCGTTTAAAAAAAAAAAAAAAGAAAAACGTTTTCTATACGATTTATTAAAATAATGATATGAATTACGATAGTACTTACTAATCGATTACTCTACAGACGTGTATCGATAATATTAGTGTATATATTAATAATTGTCGTTTGCGCTATGTTTTATTTTAATGGCGGTATTAATATTAAATTATTGTTATATCCTTGACCGTATAATATAATATTTATTATTGTTGCTCCGTTTTTAATTGTTTAGGAATTATCACTACTTACTGGGTATAATAATTTCAAAGCTATACTATTGTTTTCCTAATTGATAAAAACATAACTAGACTTAATATATTGTGCGTAATTAAAGAGCCACACGCACGTTATATTATTAGTCTTCTGATGGTTTTTATCGATGAATTATAAATTATGCACGAGTGTACCTATATATAATTAATAATTATAATATTTATTTGTTATCCCCATCGTGATTTATATTTAAACGAAAATCGCCAGCGGCAGTCATCGTGTACTGAACATAAAAGCCGAAGCAAATATTTGAACGTTACAATTATTTTAGCTAAAGGATTTTGTTACGTTGGATTGGATTTGTGTACAGATTGTTGTGTTCGCATTAGGATTGCGTATGTATATAGGGGGATTGCATGCGATTTTAGACCCTCCGGGCGTCTATAAAGCGTTTTCGCATTGTTTCTGTCATTTTGAAAATGCCCATGCTGTTTATTATACATTGTGCATATTATATAATATTATTATGTATAATATGTGATTTCAATCGTTAAACGCTATCGTGAGAAATTCGTTCTATATACGAATTCTTCGTATAAAATAAAGGGTTACGGGGGTGCAGAATACTATTTGCCAATATCCCTTTTTGTATCGTAAATTCTTTCATGATTTTCAAAACAGCTGTCCCTTTACCATCATTGGACAATGGGGTTTTAGATTAATTCTAGGTATAGGCGACAGATGCGTGATGAGTATAAGAGAGTTGCAAACGCATTGTACAGAAATAATTTCTACTTAACTGGAACACTGCATTATGTACATACAAAAATAGAAGTTTATTGAACAAATACGCGTAAAATGCTAATGGTGAGTAGTATTTCGTCCTTATTTCTTTCTCATACAAAATCATGTGATCCCTGAATGTAAGAATTGAAGAATGTGTTATAACTTATAACTCATAATATATAGATACTCGCGTAAAAATGATTTTTCTTTTAAAAAAATTATTTCACTAATTTGTCTTAAACGTGTTAAAATTCACATTAATAGTATACTATATAATCGTCCGTTGAGATTTTAATTCATAGCGTCTTTGCACATTTGCCCTGTCCTCTATGTGTAATATGATGAAAGATTGTACGCATAAACAATTTTGGATCTCAAGCTACACGACGTCTCATGAATATCCATGATTATCCATGATGGGGTATGTGTGTACTGTAATCAGTTGCTTGGTTTTGGTTACTATACATAAGCTTTTAAATTGTATAATATATAATATATTATAAGGCTTGCAGTAATTCAGTTCATTATTAGTTCATTAATGAGTATATTACACTAGGGTTAGGTTGGGTAGGTTAGGTTAAGAAGAAAGCAGTTTGTTCCCGTCTTTCGGTTTAAACACGAAAAACAATAGGTTACGTTAAGTTAAGTTGGGTTAGGTTATATAGGAATTATCGGTGTAATGCATCTTTATTGTTATTTAATACAAATTTATGATAATAATAATAATGGATATCCACTGTCTATCATAAATTTAGTACGATCTTTTTTTATCAATTAATAATGTTATACTCGCGGGCATCTGCGTTTATAGAGAGATCTTCTGGTATACCGGTTGAGTTGTGGTATCCAATTAAGTGCGTGTATAAATAAACCGACGAATAAATATATAGATTTTTCTCCTCTAATTTTATTATCGTATGCTGCGTGTACGTGTTACATATTTTATTATAATACGCATTTTAATAGCGTGTATATATTATAATAATAGGACCTATACGTATACGCCACATGTGACATGCGCTCGTCGTTTATATTCGATTTCTAAATAAGTACCTAATATGTAATGTGTTAATGAAAAATAAAATATATTATATTATGTTCAAACACGAATATACGACTAACCTCAAACCAAAATGATAATAACACTGTTCGAGGTCATCCAATAATAATAATAATTGTCGATATTCTTTACACACAGTGTAGCAGAGTCGTCTTAATTACCCGAAATATGCCTGTGTGTGAGTATTGGCTGCTCATTGAGTGTGGACGGGGGTTCAGGAACAGCAGCCTAGCTAGGTCTAGAGTACGTCGGGTGGGAGTAAAAGAATATAACGGAAGTGTGGGGGGGCTACCACCACCGATATTGTATAACGTATATATGTGTACGTCGCATATTATGTATGTATACATACCAACACAAACTTCACAGAAGTCAATAGCACGTTGACCTTGAGAGCGTGGTGAGAGATTCGACAATGTTTTTCGTATTTATACACATTATGCCGACAAGCTCAATTATATATTATATAACGAACGAAGAAAAAAAAAAAAGTAATAATCACGGTCGAGGATATTATGGTCGTGTATGGGGGGCACTCTCTGTATTTTGTGGACTTGCACAACGGAGATGACTCTGGACGGTAATCGCGTTACGCGTACCGTGTCCGAATAGCGAGATTTTTCGACGGGAGAACTATATTATATTATTTTTTTCTTTTAGCGCCATCGGTGACGAAACACGCGACCGATGCGACCGCGCGCGCACAATGTGGCTGTGGTCGTCGAGGTCTCTGAAGGACGACCGGTTTGTTTTTAAACGCGCGGCATTATTTTATTATCATACTTGTATATTTATATATATATATATTTATTTATAAACGAAACACAAGCAATATAATAGTAGTGTAGTACTCGTATAGCAGTAATAGTAGTATTATTATTATTAGCCGTATTGCAGTTAGTCGATGGTTGCGATGATGACGTCGCCGGCGCGTGTATGTACGCGTTGGTGCAAAAATCCGCTATGCGAAACGCAGTTATATATAACAAAATAATCGTATTAGTAAAACGACGGTTGTTTTATATTTTTATACCGCGGTCAGGTTGAAAATAATATTGATATCGACGGGTCCAGTGTTGAGGGTGATGGTATCATCTTAAATAATAATAATATAATACGAACGAATTTAAAAATTGACCCTTTTTTCGGGGCAATACGATCCGATGGATGACCGATGTAAACGCACACAGATAATTATTATACACGTTTTTTTTTTTTTTTTTTTTTTTTCTTCGTAAAATACCCGAATAGCCATTATTATTATATAATATAATATAGAAAAAAAAATATAACATTTTCGTACGTTAGTCGTGTGATTTATTGTAATATTGGATTATATTGTACGTTCTCTGTACGCACATGTTATATAATATTAATATTTATTATTATTTGATGACTGCGCGGTAGAAAAAAAAAAATTGGTACGCTGTATAATTTTATTTAATGCTCGATCCTCGATAACGACCCACATAATATTATTAGTTTGGAATCTCTTCTATGTTATGCCAGTGAATATTACAGTATTCGCGTTTAATCGATATCACCATAGTGAAGAAACACGTGAAATGCGTGTGGTATTTTTAAATTTTTTAACTTAATTTCTCGTTGCGGTTACTAAAGAAACGATTGCTGCAGCAGCTCTGTATTAATACGAATTTAATATTTAAATTTAATTCTATTCGCACGCGAAAAAGAGGAGTCCCCCGAAAACGAACGGTATAATAAATATGCACGGTCGTTGGATTAGGTATATTATTTTATTCCTAAAAAAAAAAAGTGTCGCCCATTACCATAATAATAACCAATATAATATTAATATATTATACTGTGTAGACACGATATTACGACAACACTGTTATTATTATTATTTATTTAATTTATTATTATACGTACGATTTGCTAACCGATTAGACGTTGCATCACCACCGTGTGTTACGGTTTTGGTGGCCACGCCAAGGTCTTTGTCGAATGAACGCGCGCACATCCATCTCCGTGTACACACGTGTACATATTATTATTATTATTATTATTATTATTATTATTATTATTATTATTATTATTATTATTATTATTATTATTATTATTTTATTTAAATTATTATTATTATAAATGTGCGAAATTTTTACATAAATTTCGTATGTTTACTTGTTTGCCGAGATGACGTTTCAACGCGCGAAAATAGTATCATTTTCTTCTGTAAACGTTTTTAATTTTTATATTATTATAATAATATTATTTTATGAACGTTGAACGTATATTTTTATTATTGTGTATAAAGAAAAATAATAAAAACCTAACCTAGTACAATGTTTTCGTGCTTCTCCGTCGCAACGTATCCAAATAATAATAATATTATTGTAATATCGTGTTGTTATTTAATTTTTTGTTTGGCTAATTTTTTATGTTTTTGCACTCCACGTCCTGTTAAAATTTCAGATCGTCGCACGTCATCACACGTGTCGCACATCGCACGCTGTGTAATGTGATATGACACGCGTATAAAAATTTGTTGTAATTTGATGTGTAATGAGGCGTTATAATATTATAATTTATAATAATATCGTACGTTTTAGATGCGACGAACGTATTGGTTTTACAATGATGTGACTTTTTCGACCAGAAATAATACTCCGTTATTCACGAATAGCAATTTGTTTCCAGTAGGAAAGTGTATGTGTAGTTGCTAAGTACTTTATTCAGGTCATTTATGGGATTTTTTAAAAATTGAACTTATCCCGTAGGAAAAACTACAAAAAAAAAGACGATAATCGGCGCTGTTTTTCACGGAAACTGAAATTTTTACGAAATCGTTTTCAATTTGATTTTAAATGATGACTTGAAAATTTTATTGGGTGTTAACATAGGTACTATATATATTTATATATGTATATATATGATAAAATTTTGGAACCGTTGCGTTAATTTTTAAAATTTGTATCCGATATAAAATGCAATTTGAAATGGCGTACGGTAAATGAATAAATTCACGTCGGAAAACGGATTTTTAAGTAATTAATTACTGTGATATTACAATAATTAATGGACGACTAAATCGAATTTGTTCAAACATTGAAAATAGCTGCAGTAGCTCAGAGTGGTTACTTTTATGAAATAAAATAAAATAAAATTTATTATAACATGTTCATTTTTTATATATTATTAGGTAACACTTGTGCGTTTGTGTCCCATGATTTTATATAATATTGGTCGATCAAGTTGTGTTATAATGTTATACTTACCTATTTGTTTAGTAAAATATTGCGACGATTTTTTTTTTTTATGTTATAATATTTTATTTTATATAGCGTATAAAATAATAATAATCAAATACAATTTTTTTTTTAATTTTATTATAATATTTCGATGTTGGTTTTCTTTAACCGGTATTTTTTCACGTGTGCCATTATTTGCGTTTAAAACGAAAAAAATATATTTCATATCAAATTCGTATTATTCATAATATTATTATCGTCATCTCGATCATTCCAAGAGATCACGTCGAGGAATCGATCATTTTTCATAATACGAGTATATAAACGAGACGGGGAATCTATTAATAATTAAATATTGTAAGTCTGACGTTATTATTATTATTATACCGGCAACGGCAACAACATGCATGCTCTTGGTATATATATATATTTTTTTTTTTTAATTTTGTTTTTAACTTTTTATCCCAACGTGATTTTTTTTTTTTTTTTTTGAATGCCAATACTTTTATTTTTATTTTTCATGACAAACAGATGACGGGCAACTCTTGTGTTATAGGCCTCTTTATTATTATTGACGACGAGGAAGAATATCATCATCATCACTCTCGTCCGGGTTCAAAAACATGTTTTCTTCTTCGGTCGGTATAATGTCTTAACCGAAACTATCTTTTCTTTCCACGCGGTCGAAAAACAAATCACTCCGAGTGATCTTACTTCTGACAGTTCGGCGTATCCGTTTATGAATTCATATTGTCGAGCGTGATGACGCGACTTCGTTAAGAATCGCGCGGTTCATAGTATCATTATTCATATAATTATAATAATAATAATAATATTGTATATTTTATACGGTGTTGTGGTCGTCGAACCATGTTATTCTCTAAATTTATTTTAATTATAATTTCCTCGTCTATATATTATATATACTCGTATTATCTTCTATAAGATTGTGTTTTGGTTGTCGGTGCGACACGGTTGTTGTTAAGAATTTGGTATTATATATAGATAATCCTAATCCATTATATTATCGTGTAATGTATGGGAAAATTAAAACCGCTAATAACTTAACCTAACCGCTATTTATTAAATGATGACGATTATAATATTAATATTTTTGTGAAGCGTGCCCTGACAAATTCCACTAATATTATATTCGTCTCTTGCACTGCCGAAGAAATATTCGTGTAATAATTATTATATTTACATTGTTATCATACACCTAATAAATTCCTCGCCGGGTAAATTATGTCACAATATAATATATAACGTGCTTACGATTTCGAAAATCGTCCGTCCTTTTTTCCCGTGTTTTAAGATCCGTTATAATATTTCGAGTTATTTACATAATTATTTCATAATAGTCGCCGCGCTCGTTGTTTTCATCTCTCTTATTTGTTCTTGTTGTATTTTATGTTATTGAAATATTTCGTTTTAAATTTCGTCTTTTTATTATATTGTTAGTATTTTTTTTTTATTCCGTTTTCCTTTATTCATTTTTAAATTAAATTTCAATTTCGCTGTTATTGAAACATTAAGAAATTTTACGTAAAATTTGAAAACTCCAGAAGAATCGACAAAGAGCACACTACCAACATTATATTATTATAAATTATATTGCATCCTACAAAAAAATTGTTTAAAATTGATATTGCAATACGGATGGATATTATTTATATTTCATTCTTTCTCGTAGGTATTTATATTACATTTTATGTGTTTGCGAGAGTAATTTTTTTTCTTCAAAACATTCCGTTAGAATTGTGTAAAATAATTATTAGATTATAATAATAACAATAACATAGATTAAAAACCATCCCAATTTATATAATAGTCAATGGTTTTAATTACTTATATTAGGCGTGTGTATTGTATGATATAATACAAATATCTACATATAATTATGTTAATAAAATTAAAAATTAAAATTAAATAAATTGGAATAGATCACAATCGCGTTTAAATATGAATAAAAAATAATTAATTTGAATTTTAAATTTCTAATCTCCAGCTCGTTAATTATATGAAATTATTTACATTATACATATTTATGTTCCCTCTATTGATTATTATACCATTAAACGTGTCCATGTAAAACGATTTAATTATATTTTAAAATATTGGTTAGAACGTATATTATAGTGTAATACGTACAATGTACATAATATACAGTTATAAATAGTTACATTAAAATGATCGTTAAATGTTGGTTATTTACATTTCGTTGTTTTTTCAACCAAAATGTAGTTTAAAATATTTAACTAGTTTTTTAATTACAAATATTTTAAAATATAATACGCGATTCCATTCGGGACTTACTTTTTAATATAATAATTCGTGATTTAATTATTTAGTTAGTACACTTTTTCAACAAATTTTTATAAATGCGCCATTAGATATTTGTTATATAATCATTCGATATTAAAACGCATCATAATATATTATCATCATTGCGTTCTGTTATCAATACAATTATGATTTTATTTTTTTTTAATAATTTCCAGTAATTACAAATAATAAAAATTTTCTCTTAGATATGCATACGTAAAAATTAAATCAAACCGACACGTTATATTTTATAAAATTTATAATACTTTATAAAACATTACAATTCAGTTGTTTCGTATTTTAATTTTTTGAAATAATCGCGTGTTTTCTGATTTAGTTTGGAATAAAAATAAAAAAAATCCACGACAAAAATCGGGACGGCCGTGATTTTATTTAAAATGTAATTTCGTATTTTATTTGTGTGAATCGTTTATTTGATTCGATTGCAATAAAAATAATTAAATTATGCATTCCAAAATGTTGAATAACGAGTGAGCAATGTTTGTTTACCTTTTTTTTTTTTATTTCTTTACAAAAATTCTATATGTCGTTTTTTTATACATCTTTATACATTTATCGTACTCAATTGAACGAATCGAATGGAACTTTGGTATTATTATTATAATTATTATATATTCTATTATTATGATAAAAAAATGATGCACCAATAACCTACAGTAAATGCATATTAAGAATTAAGAAGCGATCACGATGCGACAAATAACGTTCCTATTATAAACAACTTCGAAATAAATATTTTTATAGCCGAATATAATTTTTTAATATTAAAAAATATTTTTTTTTAGAATACTATTTCAAACGTGCAGAAAAAGTTGATGCGTAAGATACCATAAAAATACAATACACACGATGTCTTTCTAAAACAAAAAAATTAAATATCGTTTGTTAATAATTATACACTAAACGAAAATGTCGAAATGGGAAAGAGCATAGAATTCGCATGGTCCTATTTAATTAATTTAACTTATTTATTAATATTTAAATTAACGTTATAATCGGCTTTAAAAACATTAACGACCTTTTAATTTTTTTTATAACGTTTTAAGAATTCAATAACGGAATAACGCGTTCTCATCACCGCCAAAACAACGGCGGTGTCATCGGAGTATAATAATATATGGAATATTATACGTAAAAGAAGAAAAAAATTATATTATAATATTAATAATAATAATAATAACTGTAGATGCCGAGAGAAGAAGAGTGTGTATAGTTTATAAAGTTGATCTTTCACTTAACCCTCGTTAGGGAAACCGCCCGTGGTTGGCCGGGGTTATTACAAGGATGCACTTAATATCGTATCGCATACTCGTGTTTTCTGTGTTCTCGTGTTGTCTCTGCGATGATAACGTATATAATATTATCATGTATTTTCATTTTCATCGTCTCAGTCCGTCATGCGCATAATATAATATAATAAAGTTCAATCAAATTCGTGTTAGAAGGGGAAAAAATTCGATTCATTTTAATCGATTATACAAAACGAAGAATGAAATATCGAAGAGATATTTCTATATTTTTTTTTTCTATTCTAATATTACGCGTATTGCATTATATTTTTTTCTAGGTTATGAAAAAAAAAAAAAAATATTGAATTCGTATTATGTGCACAAGTTAATGTGTTAACTGCGTGCGTATGCGTACGCGCAATTCGTTAATAGCTATACGTATATATATATATATATATATATTTGAATTTTGGCCTTGATTGTGTGATGTTCAAATAAAGGGTAGGGCGATCTGTTTTTCTATATTGTGATTGTGTGGCTAGGAGATCGATCGATCGAACATAAACGTTATGTGCCTGCCAGTAAGATACGATAATATTATGTAACATAATATAATAATAATATTATTATTATTTATTATTGCTATATTAAAATATTATAGCCGTGTGCTAATTTGAATGATTTCGTGGAAAACATTTGAAGACATCATCGCGTATACCATAATATTATATTATTATACCGATTACCACGTTTAGTTCTGGTTTAAACCTGTGCTTTATTATTTAACAGATTTACATCTCGCATAATAATATATATATATGTATATGATGTATATACTATACAATATACTCATTGAAATTCACTTTCAAGTAGATAATTTGTATTCCGCGATGGTGTCCACTCGGGCCACTGGGGGCGATTCTCTGGTGGGAGGAATCGCCAAGGTTTGTTTTTCTCGTAGTATATTTCGATGACGACAACGAGGGCCTGTTAACATAAAATAAGTTTTATTATTATTATTATTATTATTTTATCCTCTTTTCCATACGCGTTTGGCGTGCATTAAACTTATAAAATTATTATAATATATATTACACGACGTGGTCATCAAATATGCTAAACGTATTTTTTTTTCAAATATTAAAATATAATAATAAATAACAATAATAATAATATTGAATTTCAATGACGACATTATAATATGTACCTAATGCGTGTTACAAAAAAAGGGGAAAATGAAAACTTTAATAATATTTCAAATGTATTTCACCACAAACTCGTGCGTCAGAGTCAACCTATACGTGTCCTCCTATACCTCATCTGTGGCTTGGTGCAAGGAAAGGTCCAAGGATTATATTTTTATGATATTTAGATTGTTTGACCAATGTCATTACTAATTATTCATTTCGTTTATATATGTTTTGTATTAAAATAGCGATTTTAAGCGTAAAAATAACACGACTACAGCAAATACTGCTGATATTTTTAAAAACCGTTTTTTTAAATCTGTCAATTTTCTCAAAATGTCCTTTTTCCATTGGCCTTTCTTGTCACTAAGCCATGGATATAATATACAGTGTACATATTTTAATATTTTGTCACGTGTTTTTTGTTCGAGTCTTACGGTTTGAGTAGTATTTGGAATTTAACAATATATCTTAATGTAGATTACGTCCGACCAACCCAACAACTATTATATTGGCAATTGATGCTTAATTATTAATGTAATTTTTGTATTTACAGAATTCCATACGTCACAATTTATCTTTGCACAGCCGGTTTGAGAAAATTCAAAACGAAGGTACCGGAAAATCGTCATGGTGGCAGATCAATCACAACGCTAGCCGTACGACCGGCAAGTCCAGGCGTCGTGCCACGTCTATGGAAACTCCAAAATTCGAAAAGAGACGAGGCCGCGTGAAGAAAGTCGTCGAGGCGATCAGAAACGGTCTGCAACCAGAAAACACCCCTAGTCCTAGTTCGTCCATATCTGAAAGCTCTGACATGATACCCGTGTCACCTCTTAGAGGATTTCAATTCAGGTTGGTACATACATCGTTTACAATATAGATCTTTCATTCAGGCCTTATCTCTCACTCTCTTGAATGTTTCTGTTTCAACTCGAGTCGTGTACATCCTAAAGTTAAACGTAAGTTCAAAATGGCGTAGGAAATTCATTTTTCAATCATTTTACTTATTTTCGTAATATAAATTTAAATACATTTTTTATAATATACTCGTAGAATATACGATTTTTTAAAATTATATAATATTTTCGGGTACTTATAATTGTACTTATTATTATTGAATTTAAAAATAACTACAAACTGTTATTCATACTTATTTTTTTTTTATGATACTATTATAAAAGAATATTACATTAGTGGGAAGTTTTATTCTTATTTTATCTTAGCCGCTTGACGCAAATCAATCTCGGCTATAGCAATGGAACAAATAATAGATTTATTTTCTCACCGTCAATTATACGTAAGGTGTTAATAGGAATGTATAATATTTAATGTATATTTTTTCCCTCCAGTTTTATTATTCTGTTTTGTTTTACTTTGGTACTACATATACGTTTTTACATTTTACAGTATACTAATATAGCTACAAATAAAACTTGTTTAGTGCTTCAAAAGGTTTACTATATTCTAGAAAAATCCGTAAAATTTATAGTTATAGTTATATAATAATATGTACCTAGTTGGGTATAATATTATAAAATATATAATTCAAATCAAACGTGTAACGAGATAAAACCCAAAAGGAAAGACGTATTATAATAATCATACATTATATATATTGCATTTACAGTCCTAATTTCAGAGATCGGGCATCGTCCAACGCATCGTCTAACGGCCGCTTGTCGCCGATATTCAGCGAACAGATCAGCACGGCTGATTATGGTTTGGACTCGGTAGCTGAACAGGGCCAAGCCGATCAGCTGGCCGGTTCGTTAGCACAGACTGTACGTCTTTCACAGCCATTACAAGTACTGGAAAGTTATAGGGATGTGTTCTTAGACAACCGTCCACCACCACCATATGCCATACCGATACAATCGTGTGTCATTCACGGTTATCAAGGTTGTCAGTGCTATAACATTAACCAGCTCGATAACACTTACATCAAACAGGTATGCATCAATAAGGTATAAATTATAATAATATTAAAATATAGTTAAATATTTTAATTTTGTACCTACCTTTTTTTCAAAAGGTAAAATAAAAAATAAAAATAAAAACAGCTCCAGTACATTTTTAATTAAAATAAGAATTGTTTAAAAGATAATTAGTTCTTTAAGAACGGAAATGTCACGTCCTTTATCGTGATTGATCTCAATTAAGTACTTAAAATTTAATAATTAATTACCGATTAATTAATGATTACTTTCGTCCTTGAATATTAACCTAACGCATATTTTCTTATAAAACTAAGATTAATTTAACTTTTATTTTTGTAAACGTATTTTTTTGCATTGTATTATTGTATACATATACATATAAAATTTAATTCAATTAACAGTCAAAATAATTATATAAAATACATTTTTTTTTTTTTTTTAATGTGTTTTTAATTTGTTTAGTATATATATTAATAATTGATTGCCGTTTTTTATTTATTTATTTATTATTATTATTTTATATCATACTTCTTAAATTAATAAAAATATTAAAACATACACTTATTTTCTTTCATCTTAGGAGTGTTTATACGACAACATGTTGAATGACCAACAAGAAGATGACAATATGCCAGCCACGGTGGTTGGACAAATAATGGGTTCGTCACATTTGTCATTTGACGAGCTCAACATCAATTTGGACAAATTTCCACCGGTCGAATGCAACGTGGACGAGGTTCTTAAACACGAAGTCAGTCTTGGCGGATGTTTGGATTTTAACAATTTCAACCCGCCTCCACAACCACAACCTTCGGTGGCCACCACACAAGCACTGGCATCCGTCAGTCATGACCAATCGTCATTTACATCTGGACACAATTGGGTCCATTAGAACCCGATAGGTGTGTATTTATGCATCGTTAAATCTAATAAAAGTATAGAGGTTTAATGACTTATAGTTTATAATATTTATGATTTATTCGAATAGACTTGGTTAGGTTAGGTTAGGTAAGATATTATTCTTGTTGTGTACAAGTTAGTAGGTTATAGGTTATTGTTAGATCGATATCGTTTGATAGGTTATATCTGATAATTTATAATAGAATAGTCTTAAGGTTTAGGACTTTAGGCATGTGCATATATTCATTTTTACATTTACACTGACTATAGTTGATATAATTTCTGAATCTCCAAAATATTTACTCTTAGAGGATTTAAATTTTCAAGTGATTGTATTATAATTCTGTATTATAATAAGGTATTAATTTTCTTGTATGTCGTTTATTTCACAGACGATATACAAAGAAATAATTAAATAACCCTACGAATGTCTAATATTGTAATATTACGAGATCATAATAATTTAATTAATTAATTATTATAGTTTGTACAGAAAAAATGAAATTTTATACGTGCATTATGCACAACATTTAGTGTTTGTATTATAATTTTGTTATTGTAAGACAACAAATTACCTACTCTTCTATTCATTTTTGAAAAGGATGTGCAATCCTTTATTTTATTGCTAAATTGTAATGAATATTTTGTTCTCACAACGGATAACCTTGTGATAACAGTTATAATATATAGTTGGCATTCTGTCGTTGGCATCACGGCATTATAATATAATTTGTAATACATGTTAATCATTATAATCATTGCGGTTATTAATTTTTATCGTACGTATATAATGTAGTGTAGTCGGCAATCAGTAATTTATTTGCATAACATGACGACACGATAGATTCATTGATAACAGAAAAGCAATTATCTAAAAAATATTTACTCGATTTTACCGTGAAATACTGAAATCGTTTCTGAAAACTTCAACCGGGGTCGGTCGACGATCATTTTTTGATTCACTCGATACTCGTATGATATTATATTTTCCGTGATATTTACACGAACTATTTTACAGTACATTATTGTACTCAACATGACAATATCATTAAATAATATAATAATAATAATAATCAACAATTTTATCCGATTTCATTTTTTACTTTTGTTCATTTCGTATATTATGCTAATGACGACAATATTAAATCTATGTGTTTCATCGTAATCAATGTTCAAAAATATAGGTAGTGTTGTGAAAGTATACTAAAAATCTAAAATCTAATATTGTTGTAAATGTATCTGTTTTCGCCTTGACAAAAATAGCGTGTGTATTATTATTAGTGAATCGTCCATGTGTTCGTATCGACATCGAGTCCGAAAATTGAAACATTGAAACGATATTTTCCATTTTTGCGATTCGCACATTTTTATATTACCTATTCGAGAATGGATACGAGGAATAGAAACAATAAGAGATAGTAAAATAATCATAAAAAATAGCATCTAATAAATATGAGTTTTGATCTACTCGGGAGAGAATTCCCCTATACATTGTTAAACGTCTCGTTATCTCGCGATAATTTTTTTTTTTTGTTTTTTTGGCGAATTTCAAACGAATTCCTTGGTGTTTCGCGATTGTAACCGGAGCGTTGACAAATGTCGATAAACGCGATTCGATTTCATAAGAAAAATGAATCCATTGAGAACGTTATAATTTATTACATATTATTATTATATCGTATACGTTTGAAGACCGAAACAAACCTTTTTCTATGAAAATGTCAATTATTCATAAGTCATAACGCAATAATATTATAGAGTTATAGTGAGACACGAGGTGCGTTTTGATTTTTTCCCGATGATTCTTACACGTGTAGCTTTTTTTCTTCTTTTTTCAGTTTCTGAGCCTGTGTGTGTGTGTGTGTGCGTGATGGCGCCTTTGGATGTGACAATGTTATTATATTATTATTATTTATTGTAAGAATATTCGGTCGTCGACATGACTCCTCGTAGATTACAATTATACATTTACAATTGTATTCTTTATTTTTGTTAGTTTCCAGTAGGTCGTCCAGTGCATTTAGGTTATTAAAATGCTTCCAGCCGTGTCCGGAGTTTTATGGCCGACGAAACTCCTCCCTATCCCTCGTTATCTGTAGCTCCCTTCGACAGTGGACGATCAGGCTGATATCCCCCCCTCGTCTGCGATTATTGTATCGGTGTGAATAAAAACTTGGTCCATTATTTGGTTTTATTATAATATTTTCGTTTAAATTTTGTCCATGTATGCGTATCTAGAAGTTATTTTTTAAATAATAATAATAATAATAATAATAATAATAATAATAATAATAATAATAATAATA
>JAIUCT010000001.1:21090331-21101099 GCA_021307375.1 Tetraneura akinire
TAATAATAATAATAATAATAATAATAATAATAATAATAATAATAATATATTTTTAATTACGCCGATTAAGAAACAACTAGTACGTGTAATTAAGGCATAAATAATTTTTTCTTTTTCTTTTTAGTCTTTTTAATTGACGTTAATTTTTAAAGAATTTAGAATTAATATCAACAGTTCAGAGGTCACGTTATCGCAGTCGGCGTGCACGTCCGCTTTACCGTTAAATTTTCCCGTGGACTATCTTACGTGTTCCTTCTACTTTCTGTACATTACCTACAGTGTATTATTGGGTATAGGTATAGTACTTATAGTCCAGTGATTCTCAATCTGAGGGTTGTGACATCCTTGAGGGTCTCGGAGGAACTAATCATTTTGAGTCGTCACATAATATGTTAATCGATACAATTTTTCTATCGTAATAAACGTATGGATGATACGTATGTATTATATTTATGACAAAATGAATACTTTAAGTATTTTTTTTTTCAATTGAAATGAATGCATAATGTGCATTTTGAAATACATAATAAATATTCAATTTGGGGATTGTTATAATAAAATAAGGTCGAGGATCATCACAACATTTTTTTATACCCATTGTAGTTATTAGTTAGATAAAACAATATATATGTATATGTATATATATTATATTGACATAAAATATATCTTATAATAGTTATAATATATGAGTATTTTATACATGGCTTTGTGGTAATGCTTTTGAATGTTTGCTGTAATTTACGTGTAATTGATATTTTTTCTCTCTCTCTTCTTTGACGTGATCAAGTACTGTTGCCTTTTTCTACGTTGGTAGTCGGCAATGGACTTTGTTTTTTTTTTGTTTTGCCGTATTGTCTTTTTATACAAATCTTGGTGTAATAAAATGACTTGTGTCCTGTTTTTAATAATAATTTTAATTATACTTTTAATAATAATAATAATAATTTTTATTAAAATATATTTCTCTGCACTAAACAGGTATTTTCAAAAATATATTAAATAATTATAATGAAATTAAGTAAAATATTAATTAGAAGGGAAACAAATATAAAAGCATAATATATATCTTGCTTGGTATAAGTACCGACATATTATATTGCATTAATAAACCAATAAATGACTATATTATTCATATTCATTAAACTTATTATACAATATGAATAATGTATTTTATTATAATATTTTTATTTCTTGTAAATTTTTTTTTTTTGTAAATTTATTAAATTTTATATTAATTAATTAATTTTTTTGTTTCAGTAAAAAAGAAAAAAGAAAATGAAATTACAAAGACAAATATGTATGAAAATTGTCTACAAAAATGTTGAATTAATATTATGCCACCCAATTAATTTATTATAATTTTGTTGTTTTAATTATAATATAGTTTAGATTAATATTATACATACATAAATAATATATATATTTATAATATATAGTAAATGTGTTCTTTAAAAATAGCATCCATTTTATACATCATATTCAAATGTCTTGTTATAAAAAAAAATAATAATAAGATATAATATAGTATATAATTTCGTTAGGTAATTATTTAATTTATTTTATAAATGTTTTAATTTAAAATTTCATGTAATTGCTAAGTATATTGTTATTTAGATATCTTATTAACGCTTAACATTTACACGTAGAAAAAAAATGTATTGAGTATTTCAGTTGGTTAAGTGTCAATAATAATATTATGGTTCAAGCATTGCTAAGTTATAGCTGTAATCAAAAATGTTTAGATTAAGTTTTTAGATTTAAGTATTGTAATTATGTTTACTCGGCATAAAAAAAAAAAAAAAATTAATAAAAAAAAAATTGTACTCATTTACGTTTAGATAATATTATGTTCACATGTATATGTTAGTTTTTTTATTATGTATGTTTGCTATACTTGTATAATCTTAATCCAAGTACAGTTTTCATTTTAATGTTTGAGAGTTTAAAATTTATATTTTATTCGAGTTAATCTTGTTCTACATTTATGTTCTATAATCATTAATCATATTCTACATTCAATGTACTACTGTGCATATATATAATTGTGTGTATGTGTGGGTGCATGTTATGCAATTGTGTGCGTGCATGTATTTGTGTGTGTATGTTGTTAAATTTTATTAAAGTGCTGAGTAATGAAGACTGATTGTCTTTAAAATTATTGGATTTTTATTCTTATTATTTTATTATAATTATAATCATTATTATTATTATTATTATTTTATTAAAAAGTTATACTCGTAATTATTATTAATATTATTTTTTAATTTTAATTATCAATATTATTATTTTAATTTTAATCATTATTAATATAATTTTTCTTATAATTATTATCAATATTATTATTAATATTTTAAAATTATTAATATTATTATTTTTATTATTATTATTATTATTATTATTATTATTATTATTATTATTATCATAATTATTATTATAATCATAATTATTATTATTATTATTATTATTATTATTATTATTATTATTATTATTACATATATAATATATATTTGTTTTGTTATTGTTTATTGTGTACAAAATAATATCGATGGAAAGTATTTACCCAATTAAAATGTTTATTTTAAATTATATTATATAAAAAAAAAAAAAGGAAATATTAATGCAAAAAAAGTATATATTTTACATGTTGTGTGCCATAAACCATACATTAAACTTATTTTCACATGACGGTGTAACTGTATAAGTATTTACTATTTTTATAGCTGTGCATCAAAACATTTAATGATGATTTTTATATTATATAATATATATATATATACTTATTGTTTTGTTTCGTTTATTCATCTCGTATAAATGAATATGCCAGTGCCTTATGATCTCAAAAAGATATACCTCTAACGCAAACACAATTTACATAAAACGTTTCAATTAATATTATGTAGTCATATTACGTATTTAAAAAAAAAAAAAACAAATTATATATACGCATATAAATAATATTTAATTAATAGTACTAGTACACATACATGTTAAGGTTAATGGATGTAAAATATTATTTTTTTCTGTATATAATATGAGAAGAGTGTATAAGTTTGTTGTTTGATTGTTTTTTTTTTTTTTTTTTTTTTTTTTGGTTTTTTCTGCACAAATTGTTATCCAAACAAGCTCAATGTTTATAAACAAACTTTTAGTGTGCTTATATATATATATATATAATATATGTGATAAGCTTATTTGGGGAATTATATTGTACAAGGTAAAAATTAAAAATAAAGATGATTTTTTTCTATTTTGAAGTGATAAATAGAATATAATTTTGTTTTAGTGGTTCTAAATATTATAACTTTTTAATGATACAAGTAATTGATAATATTAAGATAATAATCTACTAAAAACGATAAACGTAAATAGAAAAAACTTATTGATGTCGCTTCTTTTAATGTGTCAATTTTAATACATTGTATTGTTTTTATGTTACTTATTCGCGGTTAAATCGAATATATTATATACAAATATTTTATATTCATTTCGTAATGTAACACTGAATTTTTCATATTATTATATATTCTAATAGTGTAAAATTTGATGAATAAAGCAAACTGCCTTTGTGATTTGTCGTATGTTATTTTTATTATTCATCGATTAAACATTTTAATAATTTGCTATAACGATATAGTTATTTATATATTGTATATTGTTTAGTGTTGTAAATTTGTAACGGACACGTATTAACGCCTCCTGTAAAATATCATAAAAAAAAAAAAAAACGATGCAAGTATAAGTTTAAGTGATGTATACTCGTATGCCGCGTTTGTACTGTTCGTTCTTACTTAATTGATACGATTATACGAGTATATCCATAGTGGTTGCGTCAAAGTATAATTGTACGAATTACTCAGTTACATATTAAATTGTCGTATAAGTGTTTTTTCACATATGTCTTTACAAAAATGTAATATTTTATTATGGTCTATAATTCTATTATATAATCTATGTATCATAAATTAAAATGTATTTAGAAAAAAAAAACAATTTCCTCAGAAAACATCATGTTCCTTGACGTTGGCAGTTTGATGATAATAATATATTATAGAATATTGTTCTACGTTTAATTGATCAAATATTATTTTTTAATTACTATTTTATTCAACCGTAATCATAATCAGATTATGGCTAAGTATAATATTATGATATGGGTCTGTTAGTATGCCATACGAAATAATAACAACATTGATTTTTTAATATACAGATGAGCAACCGTACTATAGAAAATATTGGAAACATGATTTTAGTTGATTAAAATCCCAGAGGTATCGTTATTTCTTATTTGAAAACAATTTTATTTCATTTTATAAGAATTTGTTTTTATAGACAACAGACTCTTTGTGACTCGTAGATTATGCTGGTAAGCCATTATTATACAGGACGTCCCTCTTCTGGAGTATTATCAGTTTATTATAGCAATGTAATATTGTATAAACAGGAATAATATCAATAAAAATTTTAATTACAAAATATTTGTGAAGTTAAATAATGAAAATCGAACGGTAAAGGTTAATTTTATTATCTGTGTACAAGATATTTAATTTTATTTTTGTGATGACGAAAAATGTATTATTAAAGGAAGATAAGATAAGTAAGTACCACCATCGGGATTCATGCAACAATAACATTGCAGAATTTTCACACGGACGTACAAAATGCGCGCGTTATGACGGACGTATTTTTTAACGCGCGTATACTAGAGCGGACACACGAGCGCTGACATTAATGTGACGTCCGTTGAATTTAAGCCTGGTACTTGTACTTGGTATTTGTACATTTATCATATTATACCAGTGGTAAAATTAATTTTTGCTCCAATACTTACATACTTTAACGATGGATACACCATGCACATGATATTTTTACTTCTCGTTCTTTGGTGTATTTATTTTATCCCTTAAAACAAAAAAAAAAACAAAAAACAAAATAGAAAACATTGGGTTCATCCGATCAACAGGACAACAGCGATATAGTAAATATAATAAAAATGTGACATTTGCAACGTGTTAATTTCAGTTTTGCAAGTTGTAGTTTTGTGTCGATACGTCCGTATTTTGTGCGCACGTGTGTCTACTTATATTGGAATTATTATAATTCTAAACGCGCGTTGATAATTTTTCACGTGCGTAGTACTAGAAAAAATACGTCGATAAGAAATTGACGTCCGTCCGAACGCGCGTTATTTTTAGCGCACGTTGCTAGTGTAGTGTGTCTACTCCTGTGAGCGATAATGCACTTCTACAACGCGCGTATCGACGTATTTTGTGACATCAGCCTAACGACACGAGATTTTATAAATAAAATCATATTCCGTATTATCTTGATATCCGAATATTCGGTAGGACTGGTCGGAGCAGTAACCGTATTTGATGTTTTATGTTGTAATTTATTTTGATACGAAGGTGCTGTAACTGTAGGATAAATTCCTGATGTGGTACAAATGGAATCTAAACTAAATTTTGGGGTGGATAGAGTGCTGAAGCTATATAAATATATTTATGTCAAATTAACTAATTCAACTTTTTAGTTGCTGCCTTGGGGCCCTGAAACTCTTAAGTTCGGCCCTGCACAGTGCTCTTTTAATTGTAGGAAATATATTATTCGAATTAGAATAGTTCCTTCGTTAGAAGGAACTCCCCGATTGATCTTTGGATGCACGATTTACACAGTGAGATATTGATTTAGGACATCATGATTCTTTAGTGTACATATTCTGACTTTTTCTCCAATTATTTCTATATGTCTATATCCATTCCGCCATTCGTCTTCTGTTACATCAACATTATTCAATAATTTGATCGTAATTCATAATCTATACAGAGTTTTTATTACACAGATTATACAGATCAGTTATAATATCGTTAAATAATTAACATAGATATTCGAAAATTTATTCAACGTTATTAATTTATCATACCTAATTATATGGATAGTGCAGCATATTATGAATAATTGATAACTATTTAATCGGATTTACCGATTTAATACAACGTAAATCTTATCTATTAATAAATAATTCATTAATTATAGGCGAATCGAAATTTCCATTTTCAAGAGTGTCATTAAACTCACTCCGATCGCATAACAAGAATAATTATTGTAAATATATTATATTCGATAATAACTATTGGAATAAAATAGTTGAATATTACAATAATACAAGTATAATAATATGTATATTGTATGGAACAAACTTATAATTCCATCAGTAGAAAACGTTAATTTTATATTATTAGTTAGAATTATACGTTATATTTTTTTTTATTATTAAGAGGACGTCATACCGAAACGTGAACGCATGTAATACATCATAGAATGCGCTTTCGATACTTTTGTGGCGGCGCAAGCACGCGACAATCGCACATAACTCAGCTAATATGAGCGTTGTTAGATATCAAATCGAGAGCGCGTTTTATTGTTTCATGAACCTTCGTAGTGTTTAGAACGTTATGTTTGTATAATAGGTACAAAGTACAGACCTAGTCGTTGCAGATAGATTGGTATAACCACAGCGGTGCGAGGAAAACGGGGTTCTTAGTATTTATTTTTATAAATTTATAATCAACAACCTAGTCCTATAGTGCGTCATACCGGGCGGCTAAAACCGGAAATTCACATCGCAATTCGCAATATAATTAGGTAATGAAAATCGTCGCCCACAAAAGGCGATTTTTCTTTGCCAATTTATTTAGTAATGACTACTAGGTAATAGGTAGTATTATAATATTATAATCTGAAGAATTATTTTTTAGATTCTGAGCGAAGCGAAGAATGTATTGATTTTACAATGATGTATGATTTTTTTCCACACGTATAAATAAATATACTGAAAACACTTTTACTACCCGAAATAACGCTTCGATTTTCCCGAATAACGAGTTTCAGATGTAAAAGTGGATGTAGATGGTACATTATTTAGGTCATTTTTCAAATTTCTCAAAATTGACTATAAGCGGTAGAAAAAACTTCGAAAAAATGACGAAAAAACGGCATTTTTCACGAAAAATGAAATTTCGACGAATTTGATTTCAATATTTCACTATAACTCGGCCAATTTTTAAGATAGAGAATTGAAAAATTTTTTGGGTATTCACATAGCTATTATATATATGTGGTAAAATTTTGGAACCGTTACGTTCATTTGTCTACAAAATATTGGACATTGAATATTTCGTAAAATTCTCGTTTTTACGTATATAATGTTTGATAAAATTTGCAATTTTTGGTATTAGGGTCTGAAAATTTTACTGAAGTATACCTACTTACATATTACTTAACATCATACTAAAATATTAGAAAAATCCCTGATCTCAATTTTTTTTTATAGCTGTTTTAAGATATTTTTAGTTCAAACGAAAATTATAATCTGACATCTGAGTGAACTTCGCTCAGAAACATTTTTTCGAAATCGAAATTCTAATTAAAATTAAACGCTATGATTCGCACACCTGTATTCTGTGCGGCAGGAGTATCAGCTCATCTTTTTTTTGACATCATATGTACATTTATAAAATAATATTTAAAATAAAACTAATAGAAGTGTGTGTATATAATGAAAATCGCATGTTATAGAAGTATTTGTATAGCATAAAAAGAAGTACGAGTATATAAAATAATTAATAATTTTCGTTTGAATTAAAAATATCAACTTAAAACAGCTATAAAAAAAATTGAGATTTGGGATTTTTATCATATTTTAGTATGATGTTAAGTAATATGTAAGTATACTTCAGTTAAATTTTCAGACCTAAATACCAAAAATTGCCAATTTTATCAAGCATTATATACGTACAAACGAGAATTTTACGAAATATTCAGTCAAATATTTTGTAGAAAAATGAACGTAACGGTTCCTAAATTTTACTAATGCCGTTTTTTCCTCTTTTTTCGTCGTTTTTTCTACCGCTAAGGGTCAATTTCGAGAAATTCGAAAAATGACCTAAATAAAGTACCAACTACATCCACTTTTCTACCGGAAATATATGCTATTCGTGATAATCGGAGCATTATATCGTAAAATTTTAAAATTAAATTTCATTACATAGGTAACTCGAAGTTTTTATTTTATTATGATAAATTCGAGTTTGATATCTCGAATAATACATATCTCGAGGTCGAAGTAAATTTTTATCCCCCTTCAACTTCGAGTTACCGCGACTCGACTGTACTTATATAAATTATAAATAGGTACTTATTTAGAAAAGGTTTAAAAAAAATGCATAATATTATAAGTGTAGTAACTAGTAAAGTAGTAAACAAACAATATGACAATGAGTCAATGACCATATTGAATAAAATAATTAGATATAATTATTATGACCGTCTAATAATTTTATCATGTAAAATTTTTAGATGTTCATTTATTCAATTTTATATTATTAGTATATTATAATATTCCCCCATACACCACGGCAAATTAAAAATATTTCAATTTTCTATTATTATAAATATTGTAGATAATGACAACAATGAAAAAGCTATTATAGTCCGCGACACGGAAAAGTGAAGGTTAGCTGCCGACGTACCCCGGACCTCATCCAGTCAGTATAGACACTTTTTGAGTCGCAGGCTTTTATAATAGTTATTGGCGAATGAAATTCACTAGTCGGCGACGACAATATCTGTTCGGGCTTTGAACGGGGTGGGGGACATACTGAACTGTAGTTGCAATTGACGCCACCAGGGAAATAAATAAAACTAAATTTTAAATTTTTTATACAACAAAAACTGTTTTGCGGGGGACAAACTTACTCGGATTGTATTAATGATAAAAATGACCAAATTTTTATGATATATAAATGAGAACATTATCTGTGTCGTAGCGTTTTTATTTTTTTGATAACTTGTCTCAATCATTCCTAATAAATAAATAAAAAAACAACAAAAAGTTGAATTTTCACATATTAATAACTTAATATATTTAATAGATATCAAAAAAATAAAAACGCTACGACATAAATAAAGTTCTCCTCTACATAATATATAAATTTGGTAAATATATCATTAATACAGCCTGTACAAGTTTGTCCCGCGTGAAACAATTTTTATGCTCGAATTGCGAGTGGTATGACGTCCTCTTAATTTGGATAATTAGGTAAATTTTTTATGAAAATAGGCCATATTTAAGCTGTATCTGTTGAGATTTGGTGATGTGTTCTGCTCATGAGTGTCTGAATTATTTAGTAGACACCTTTTGATAATGTTAAATTGAAAAATGAATATATGAAAAACAATTTAAGCTTTTAGTTGACGTATTTTTGTACCGAATGGTCGTAGTACAATAATATAATAATTTACGTTTCTATGGTTCGTAATAATATTGTTAAAAATAATAAATAATTAGTATATAGGTAGGTATTATTTTTATAGAAAAATATAATATTGTCGTTACAACATGTCGGTATAAAGTTGTTATACATTATAATAATACTATGACTGTTACTCTGCAACGTCGTCCTTATAACGCTTTCGTTGTGGTCGTTTCTTAAATTTATTATTCGTGTCAGTCTCAGTATATTGTTTTTAAAATACGTCATAATATTATTAGTTGTTATTATTATATTATATAGTAATCGTAGTTGTTTTGTTTTCGCGGAAATACGATCATAATGAATAAACCCCCCCCCCTCTTATAGGGGGTTACAATCATCATCCATAAATTAATAAAATAATATTTATTTTTTTTCTCATATAACAACGTACCTAGTGTTCATACAGGTAATATTATACCTATTACGCCGTGAGAACGTTTGACGTGTTTTTGATGTTGATTATTAAATAAAAATATGATTATCAAATAATTTGTAATTATTTTTATAATAACTCACGAGTAACATAGATTAAATATACATAGATAGCCTACGCCGGCGGAAAAAACGGCAATCATTTATACTAATATTTTGGACCCCGACTGCATGGTATAAGTGGACCCCGATAGGATCGCTAGATGTACGCACTATATTGGCATAATAAATAATATGTTGATACGCCTTTATTATTATTATTTACCAGCATATTATAACCTATACTCGATTCAGAATAAGATCGGTAGTTGGCGGCGACGAGTTTTCGTCCGTTTCGGTCAGAGGTTTCCACTTCCTAATCGCCCACCAATTTGCATTCGATACTCACAGCGCTGCGTTACAATCGTGGCGAGTAGATGTATTATTATATTACGTATATATTATTTATTCATTCCTCCGTGCGCGCTCGTTTTTACGTGTTCTCGCATAGTGCATTTATACGTTTCGAAATTTTTTAATTTTTAAACTTGTAAATATATTGACGAAATTTGTTTAATTTGTAAATAAGTATATTGACGAAATTATTTAATTTTTAAACTTGTAAATATATTGACGAAATTTTAAAATTTTAAAATTATAAATACGAGTATATTGACGAAATTTTTTTATTTTGTATGAAATAATTTTTACCTGTGTAGTATAATAAATAGAATGTAATATATTTAAAAATGGTTAAAATTATAAAAAAAGGTTTTTATTTAATTATTATATTTAATAAATTTGTAATCCTTATTATAATTGTATTTAATATTACGTAAATACATTACAAACGATACGTACGTAAGCATTCATCTATCATCTGTCTACACTACACATGACGCGGCGTACGAAACAATTCAGTACCGCACGGCGCGTGACAGTCATTGAGTGGGCACAATGTATTTTAAATTATGTGAACACGTTAATTGTCATTACTAGAATAAACGACGCTCCCGTAAAAGTTGTGGCGCTAGGCACCCAAC
>JAIUCT010000001.1:21101109-21115981 GCA_021307375.1 Tetraneura akinire
TAGAATAAACGACGCTCCCGTAAAAGTTGTGGCGCTAGGCACCCAACTTAAATCAACGCCACGCCCATGCGCAGAAGTTGGCCGGCAACTACCGATCTTATTCTGAATCGAGTATACTATTAATAATATTATTATTACATATTGTTCTATTCTGTGATATAACCACGGTCCACGACAGTGCGAAACTTGTATTCGGCGGCATTGCGTTCGTTGTTTTCGTGTATATTTCTAGTTTTTACAATAATAATATTATATTTATTATTGATAATATTGTAAATAGATGTTTGTACACTATATATTTTATTATTTTCCATTATAACTATTATACGCATAGCATATTTAAAATTATTATAAGTACCTACTATTATTATTATAATAATAATATACTTACGAACAAATTTTAAAACAATTACATATTATAACATCTTACAAATACAATTAGAAGGTACCAATAAGCTTTATAAAAAAAATTGCAAAATACTATTAAATAATAAATTTATTATAATTACTTGTATATATATATATATAATAACTATATATAAATTTAAGTAAATATATATATATGACATATGTATTTATTTATGTAAATAATCAATAGGTAAACATTTTAAATTAACAATATATAAAACAATAACATCAATTGGCATTTTTTTCTATAAAATATAATTATAAAAATATATTTTTTAATTATTAACAATTACCTAATTATATATTATAACATCTTACAATTAGGTGGTACCTATAAGATTTATAAAAAAATTGCAAAATACTATTAAATAATAAATATATTATAATTACTTGTATATATATATGATAATACCTATATATAAATTTAAATAAATATATATATAAATATATATATATATATATATATGTATTTATTTATGTAAATACTCAATAGGTACACATTTTAAATTAATTAGTTAATCTTTAAAATAACAACGAATTACAAATGTTAAGAAAGCAAACATTTCTAATTTATATATTTTTTAAAATTTTTAACTTGTTTTTTGTTGATATATTTGAACATTTTTTTAAATGTTTGGAAGTCCAATTAAAATCTCGTAGCAATTTGCAATAAATTAATTTTTGGACTATAAAATCATAATGTTGTTCACAGTTAATGTCAAAATGTAAATTAGAAAAAAATGTATTTTTAATTTTTAATTGAATTGTCGAATATAATTTTTTTTATGGGCATTTAGTTCAATAAAGTCTTTTAAACATTTTTGGGCATCAGTAACAAATTTTGTAAATATATCAGATGGTTTTTTAAGGCTGGATTTTTCAGGGTCAATACATTCAAATTGTTTATAAAAAATTAAATATTCCGGATCATCGAAAAAAAAGTCATTTGTTTTTAATATTATTGATTCACATTTTGGACATTTAAATTGATCAATACATTTTTTAGCCAAATATCCTGCAAAATATGTATTTGAGCAGTATTCTAATGTTATTTTTTGTTCATTATAATCATTATATTCGATATTAGAATCGTCAGAAGAGTTAGAAATAAATGAATCAGAATCTACATAATTTATTGGAATATTTGATGAAATAGTTGAATTTATATTTTGTGAACTAGAATCAAATAACCCAAGTTATCGTGAAATATAGAAATTAAATTCGTAAAAAATTCAGTTTTCGTGAAAAATGCCGTTTTTTCGTCATTTTTTTGTTGTTTTTTCTACCGCTTAGAGTCACCTTTGAGAATTTCGAAAAATGACCTAAATAAATTACCAACTACATCCAATTTTCTACCGAAAACATGCTATTTGTGAAAATCGGAACATTATGTCTGGTCGAAAAATGCTTACAGACAAAAAAATAAAGAAAACTTGCTTCGCTCAGAACTTAAAATCTGTATTTTCTGATTTTCGAAGAAATAACCATAATCTATTTTTATAAACACATATTTTTTGGTCATTATTCGTTAGTTTTATTTACATGGTAAAAAATACTGGAAAAATAATATAATCACATCCTTAAAATAAAAATTAAGTTAAATTGTCTTCCACAAAAATAATGAGTATAATAGATCGATTTAATTTTAAATTCTCTCAAAAATATAAAATAAATATTTTTTTTATAATAATACATGCTCTGTATAATTAAATTTGTAATATGTATATAAAATATATATATTTTAATATTACATATTATTTTGAAATATTACGTCTAAAAAAAGTATATTTACCTACACACCTAAAAAAAGATATTTTTATTCAGTTTACCTATATATTTTGAACTGAATATCCATCAATAATTATTTGGAAATTATCTTACCAGACTGTTTAATCCATTCTTTTGCCCGGTTTTGATTTTTTGGAAAACGAAATAGTTTAATGTAACTATGCGTTCTCTTACTCTTACCACAGTTAAAAAACATACATTTGTTTCCTTTTGTAGCCATTTTAAAATTAAATAATTTATGAATACGAGTATACGTATAAGTTAAACCTCAAATTACCTCTGATTACGAGCTTGCGACACAGTAGTACACGTTATAACCAAAACTCAAAAGTCTCACCAAAAGGAAAGAGCGTTTTTTCATGGTGGTACATTAAGTAATAATAATAATTTACCTTATTATTATTCTCTATTTTTGTCCACTAAACTATATTTTAATTCTGGACTAATAATAGTCACAACTCACAACTCTAATATTATATACGGAGGAGTCGATTCATTGCCAAAAATAATTTATTATGAGTAGGTAGCATGCGATATTAATATACCTATTAAGTAATAATATAATAATAATATTATATCGATCCCCGTGAACGCCACGACCGCCGTACTATATAATAGGTTTATTTTTAGATATTAATATATTAATTTTTAAATGACGAATGACGATATGAACTTCGCTATCTGTGAACCCGTTATTCAACTAAATGTTTGGTTGCCGTTTCGCCTATACCGATGGACTATCTATGTATATTTAATCTATGCGAGTAATAAGTATAAATTTTTAAAAATCTTGAAAATAATTTTATAATATACGTATAATATAATAATAAATTGTCGACTCTTTTTCAGTCATAAAATTATTTTGTGTAATACTGTAGGTATTCGCTAAATAGTATAAACTAAATTTTATAATTATTATCGGACTAAAATATACTACATTTTAAGTATTTTAAATAATTGTTGTAGTTTCGATGTTTTTTTTTTTTTGTAAAAATATAAATCAAAATTAAATATAACTTAATATAGTTTAGTACAATAAATTATTATAATAATATTATCGTTATATCGTGACCATAGAATTATGAAATTAGGTTATTACGTTCACTTAGATGTGTATAATTATTGTATTTAGTTGTATATTGTCTACTTGTATATAATGTATATTAGTTTTATAAAATATTAATAATATGATATGCGAGTATGTTATTTTTTTTTTTTTTTTTAATTTTATTAAATAATATAATATGTATTTTCAGACGATGAAATTTTTATCATCCAGACGCATTTCAAGTAGTGGATGAGACTGATTATAATATTTTATACGTGTATTACACGACATATTATTACGATTTACGACTGCTATTTTATATACCTAGTGATATACCATACGATTTATGGTCGATCCACAACAAATTGTTATATTTTCTATATTTTAATAAAATGGAAAATTAATTTGAATCAACGTGTAAAATGGCAACATTGTAATTAAGTACTTCGGATGGAAAGTTTAATAATATGTTGTTATAAAATAATTGTATTCCGCGAAGACATAATACTCATATTATATGAGGACTTCAGACGTTTCCATCCTTATATTGGTTTTTATTGAATTTAATATAACATATTGTCATATTATATTGTTTATACCGTACTCGTATATTATAATAAATGTGGAATGGACAATGGAAATATATTTTTTTATATTACAATATTATCATTTATTATTACGAAAGACGAACGACGACAAAAGACATTTTATACCCGTAACAGTATATTCAGTAGGTATAACATTATAATATGCCCAAGAGAAATCATTATTATTCTTTCTATATCTCGAGCAATTTTTGCACGATTTTCCGTATCATCCTGAATAATTCCTGCAGACGTTATAACCGCGTATAAAATATTTTATAAATCATCGATACGATAATATTTTGTATTCGTTCAAACGTAGCAAATTCAATAAAAATCCATATAGGTATGTTTAATAATAATATACGTACTAAGTCGTACCTATTTGTACTTATATCATAATATATGTATACGTATGATCTTAGAAAATTTATTAGGGGGGGGGGCATAATAAAATTAAACGCCAAAATATACTTAATACAAATTTTGAAGAATTATGAATACCTGCATTAATTCATAACGAATATATTATAGTTCTTTTTTCTTCGTTGATATTAAATTTATAAACCTATACTAGACAAAACATCGATAAAATATTTATATAATCATCATTAATTAATAATAAAATTCAAAATTTTCAAAATTAGGTATATTTGAAATTTTCAAGTCCAGAGGGCAAATGCCCGGCTTGCCGCAGCTCCGAGCGCCCATGTGTATTATTATTGGAATCGTTTTCGTAAGATTCTAATATTTATATTAATATATTTTTATTGTTTAGTATAATTAAGTCCAGAAAACAAAAATTTCATTGTTTATAATGTTGGTTAATGTGGCATAGTTTTTAAATTAATTCTGTTACTTGAACTTATCATTTTTTTAAATAATCAATTTAGTTTGATTTTTGTTTCTAATTTTGTTTGTAGCACAGTTCTAATTTTAAAAATATTGCGAAATATTTTATTTAAATATTTAAAATATTTTAAGAATATTGAGCGAATATAGTGTGTAAAACTAAATATTATATCGAATATATACCGATCATTCCCCTTCTCCTCTGTTTCCATTGAGCACAGGCGGAAATCCACTAAAATTTTTTTTTTAGGGCGACTAATACTTACCATATCGTTACATCAAGATGAGTGAGTGCCTTGATGTAATGATAATCCAATTTAATAATTATTATTACTTATTTTAGTTATTAGAGTACAACGGTACATAATATAGACGTAGAATATTGTAAAAATGCTAGTGGGGTCCTGTTGGCTACGGGCCCCGGCTCGGGCAACCCGGCGGTATTCTTCGGTATAATCGCTGAGGTTTCCTCGGGCTCAGGAGTTGCGTCCTTGTCGCGCTAGTGACAATGCTCTCGGCCGGCTAAATAATGCTAAAACTCCTTGTCACATTTCAAGGGGCTGTGCCTGACTTTCGTCTTGTTCGCTGGCCTACTACCGTACGGGCCTGTTGCGTATCAGAAACTACGGGTTCGGGTACGGATATGATGCCGTCACACGTCCACTGTAATGATCACTCCCGATACCGTACAAGGCAGGGCACTGCTGCGGCGTAGGGAACTCGAAGGCGTGATAGAACGGTGCATGAAACGCCTACCATACATACGGTAGTCGGTCCAGTATTACGAAAGCCAACGCATATATCCAAGGTCCAACCGATGACTTGATGAACGGTACCATGGACTCTTGCAGAAGCACGCGCGGTTAGTTTCTCTTAGTTGCCGTGGACCCTGGTAAGATTTGGGTTGGATTCGTGGGAGCTTGTGATTCCACTAGAGATGTAGTGGCATGCCCCCATCGAGGTTTCGGTACGTAAGTGGGCAAATACGGTGCTGGTGGTCCACAGACGACCCGTGACCTCAGTCAACTAGCTGCGGCATGTGCGAGGCCGGCTCTTGAATAACTCCAAGAGCTAATAGAATGTCCGGTCCACGTAGGGCTACGGCCCATTAAAACCAGGATCCACGGGTAAAAATGAAAACGAATTATTGATAACATTAATATTAAATAATAAATATAATATACCTAATACAGTGTTTCTCACCCTTTTTGAATTTCAATTTTTTAGCGACACTTTTTTTTATATAGGTACCTGCATAAATAGAAGAAGTTTTACAGGTATAAATAATAAATATAAAATACATTATATTATTTAAATTATTTTTTATAACCAAACTTAAAAACAATGATGTGAACGATAAAACTGACAGTCACGAAATTATCATTTAATTAGAGTTCACGCGCATGTACAGCGCAGGGGTGGATAGGTAGTTTTTTTGTTACAGGGAAAAATTTTAAAAAGGCCACCAAAATAAAAAAAATTGCTCGCGTTGCTCGCATTATTCGTATATTCTTATTTTAAAACAATAACTTGTAAAATTGTTAAAAATCGAGTGGTGCCAAGGGGGGCCACTGACATTATACAAGATAAGGGCCCACAGGGAAAATCCCTTTTTCCCTATGGGCCTATCCACCCCTGTGTGCAGGGTACATGATAGGTTGATAATTTATTTTCGATGTTTATTATAAAAATAATATAATATAATAAATGACCAAACAATAAATCCTATTGTTAAAAGTGTGTTTTTTGTTTTAAATTATATTTAACCTTGTTACATATGAATACATGATAACATAACAAGTTTTGGTTTATTATTTTACATTATTGTAATATTTATTGATTTTATTGTTTGAGATTTAAAATTTTTATAATGATTTAAATAATTAGTTCGCAACCCCCAGGTTGAGAAACACTGATGTAATACGAAAAATATTTGAGAGGGCTAATTTAAATTTTGAGGGGCTTAGTCCTCTCAAGTCCCTCATTTTTGCCTATGCCATAAAGTGTAAAATTATTGAATCCTTATATCTATATCCTGCGAATTAAATTCTTCACATTTTGCATCATGGTTTTTTTTATATTTTAATGTTTGTTCTATATTTACCGTGTTAACACAATATTATTATTTTAAACAAAAGTGGTTTATGAATATTTATACTCGAGTACAGATAATTGGTACAATTTAAAATAACAATTCAATTATAGGTATTATTGTTTTGACATTCTCGCTCTCTATTTCCATAGGGGATGCAAAGAGTACCTATAACTTAACAGGGGGTTCCCATTATTTCGGATCGTTTAATAAAATCGTTTATATTAATTATATTTTATATTATTATTATTGTAACTTCAATTTTGGTTACATTCTTATATTATCATTATATTATAGAGTTAAAATGAAAAGAAGCGTTTTAAACATGACCAAATATATACGCGTTAGTCGTTAGTATAATATTATATCAAATCAACGATATAAGTATATTATTTAATTATTATTTCATACATATTTTAATATAATTATTGGTAAAAGGTTAAATCGTTTTCTCCGATACAAAGATTATAAGATTTAAAAAAAACCTACCCTAACCTAACTTAATCTATCTTTATGTATAAGGTACATAAACTAAATATATATATATATACATACAGTCTTACAGGTAATTTTCGTGCAGCTTTACTTTTTTTTTCCGTTTAGAAAAATCGATAAATGACCTTTAAAAAATAAATTACTTTTTTTTTCTCTTTCGGTTCTCTTCATCGAAAATTACTTTTAAATGAAATTGTTGCTGTCCGCTTGCAAAGCGTGTACATGTACAACATAATAGTTACACGCGCGCATCGAAAAATATAACAGAAACGTCCAAAACCCAAAAGCGCTTAAACATTTGTCCGGGGGTAATATATATTATTTTTTATAATAATGTGATATTTATTACTGGTGACCGCGAGAGGTGTTAAAACGAAGGGGGAGGGTGGAGGACCTAAACAACTTTGTGTATATTTGCGATTATTATTATGCGTACAGACACGTATTTAGAATTTCGGTGGCGTATTAACGGAGAGGGTTATATAGTGTATACAGGTCGCTTTGGTTTTTTTTAAAATTATTAACCCTTTACCTTTCGGAATACTAAAACGTTTTCTTTCTAAAATATTCCCCTCCACCCTGCGACAAAATTTTAAATGTACTTTAACGTTTGGTGTTAAAACACACACACAAAAAAAAATAAAAAATACAACACTAGAATATCTGATTATTATAATAATAATAGGTATACGCGCTTATTAGCTGCGGATTCGAGAAAGACGGTTAAACACTTCGTCGGGGTGGATATGGGGGGAATATATATAATAACGTATATACACATCCAGCTCGTCGGATAGGGGCGGGTTCGGTGTCGAGGGCGGAAGGGTTGTAAGGGCGGATTTGGTATATTTAGGATGGACCGAGAGAAACTAGAGTAAATTCGTGACTATATATATACATATCGTATTGTATATATGTACCGTATACGAGAAATGAAAGGGATGGTTCGGTGGAAAAATTGGGCGCGGAGAGCGCGGTCGGAGGCGATTGCAGGGACGCGCGACCCCGGCGGAAAAGTCGCCGTACGGTGGCACACCCTGTCGGGCACGGCGGCCATCAACCGTTCGCGCCGAGCCCATCTCGGGGGGCAATCGAAAGGGTGCAAGTGGCGCGTTGGTATACGCCGAGCGATCGCCAGTCGGTCAGCAGCGTTTTAGCAGTAGAACACGCTCGCGCAAACACGCAAACCCACAAGCACAAATACACACACATACACACTCCACACACATACACACGACCGGATTTTCAAAATAATAATAAATAATCATATCGCTTAAGTATTAATTTTTTTTTTTTTTTTAATACGATTCGATTTTTATTTTATTTTAATCACAAAGATTTTTTTATTCTTCGTTCGTAAAACGTGTGCACGTCCGACGAAACGATCGACTTCCCCTCGCCAAAATACACGTTCACAGTAATAATAATAACGCGTTAAAATTTAAAAATATTTACCAGATAGAAGATTCGCGCGAAATTGACGCACACGTTCACGACGACCTAACCGAATTATTATTAATTTTTAATTAATAATAGAATACCGAATACGACCAACGTTACCACGTTAACGGTATATATATATATAGCAAGCCGGTCGTATATTCGAAAATCGAAATTCGTATATACGAATCGACGTGGAAGAAACGGAAATCCGCTGTCGTCCCCAACTACGAACGTAAGTACACCACGAGCACACGTTGTTCTTATTATTCGTATATTCAAATTCATACGTTTTGTAACACGTTTTTTTTTTTTTTAAAATATTGGAAAATTAAATTTTTCCATCCTCCACTCGATTATGAATATTTTGTAAACATTATTAAATTTTTATCTAGTATAAAGTATAAATATAATACGCGTTTCGTTTAATTTTTAATATTCACGCGATCTGGTTCTTTCTTATAACGTACACTTTTATGTGTGTACGTATACGAAACGATCATTTTTAATATTATCTTTCTTTTACACGTTCGTTTCTCGTACGATCGGTTAAATTTCGTTTAATAAAATTTTTTTTTTTTTATCATTATTTCATTATTCGTAGTTGTGAATGAAATAAATAAATTTATACGCAATAATAATAGTAATTATTTAATTGGCAATTAATATTACTATCAACGAATATTACAATAATAATATATAATAATTTGATGCGATTAAAAATCAAAATTCATTCCGAATAAATTTATATAATTCATTGTGATAAATTAAAAATAAAACATTTTTCAACGTGATATTTAACGTAATATCGTAATAAACCATCGTTACCATGTTAACTTAATATATATTTTTTCAATTTGAAGTTGTATTATATTTATGCATATTTCGTTATTATGATTTTATTTTTATTTTTGAGTACTTAAAAATCAAAATTAAAAAAAAAAAAAAAAATTATTAAATTTTTCGATAATCTATGTCAACTTTTTATTTTTCTGATAATTTCAATATATTTTTATAAATTTCATAACATTTCATTTTACATTACATTTTTTTTTTTTTTTTGATTGTCCAATATAATTAAAAAATTAGTACGATAATCATGATCAAGTCTATTAAAAAAAAAAAAAAAAATGTAAATTAATATGGAAACAAAAATTATATTAATTTTAATTTTAAGTATTATAGTCAAAAAAAAAAAAAAAAAAAAAAAAATGAAAATACTCGTAACTTATAAAATAACGAAAATTGTGACTTACACAAGTAACGCGTTGAAAATATACGCGTTAACTGAAAAATTATTATTAGGCGAACAAAAACACGGAAGAACACCCTGTATACGAGTATATATATGAAAAAAATTATTGGTGGTAAATTGAAAACTGGGGCCTTATCAACTTCCAATTGGATACTGCACGAGTATTACAGTTATTGATGATAAAGTCAAAGTCACATTTTTCGCTTCATCTATATACGAGGCGGATATAATAATATTATTTTTTTTTTTTATCGTCGTCTAAGAACTCCCATATAATAATATAATATATTTTTTTTCCTCCACCCGATATACTGCACGTATTTAAGTTCGAGCGCGCGAATATAACTCGTATATTATAATATAATATATAGTATGTATTTTTATTTTATCCTCGCATATCCCCGACGAGTTATGTGTTCTTGTCGAAAATATAATATTACTATTATTACTATTATATTTCACGTAGTGTAATATAGTAAAATAATACACGATATATTCCTAACTCTGGGGTTTTCGACGTTTCAAAGTGTACGAGTATAATAATAATTATTATATTGTATAAGGAATTTTTTTGCTATGTCGCCTTAAAATCATAATAATATCACGGTGGAATAAGAATAATAAATTGTTATTAATTATTATTATTTATTAATTAGTCGGCGCGTTTGAGTGTAATATTTTGAACGCGATTAAAATAGGCACTAAATTTGAAATATAATACGTATGATAATAATAATTATTCTATATTATAAATTAAACGAATGATATTATTAATGTTGCGAAATTTGTTGGTATAATATTTTTCGTTTATAATTTAATATATTGTATTCATATAATTATAACTTCGTTTTTGAATACCTATCATCAATACGAATTGTTTTTCGAATGAAAATGATAAACTTACAAACGCATTTAATCGTATCACAAACGCGTGTATAAGACTATATATTGTATTACACGTTTTTTTTTTATTACGATTACGAGTACACGAAAATGAATTTAATAATAATAATAATAATAATAATAATAATAATAATAATAATAATAATAATAATAATATGTTATTACACACGACACGAGAGAAAATGTAATTTATTCCGTATGTGCATACGACTGTCGTTTATCAATACGCGACACGCGTGTTATTTTACAGACAATTAACTCGCGCTGTTTTCAGAGAGGACACGCGACATTGATTCAACAGATATTGACAAAATATTCCACGCGTATAATAATTTCGTTTTGAAATATAATATTATATGTTTGGTTATACGGAACGTCAAATAAATTAATATAAAAATGAATGATATACTGATACCGTCGACATTCGTTCGTTGGTGGTGTCTACTTTATCAACGGACTGTTTCGATTTGGACAAAGAATAACGCTTAAAACATTTCATAATATCCGTGTAGAAAAAATTGAAAAACAAAATTGGTCGATTTTAAATTGTTTTATAAAATTATTGAATTTCTTGTCGGAGTTCATTTAAGGTCATTACAACACAAAACATATTAGCGAAATTAAATGACATTGATTAAACGAGTTCAATTTCATTAAAATGTGACAACTGCTGACATTGATCCTTTCGCAGTCTCGTATCCAAGACGCAGGTTGTTTAAATATTTTTTAAAAATCGACTATAAATTATAATATATGATTCTTTTTAACCGTGCCTTTCTAGACGCAAACATTATACATTCTGAATTTCTGACTCTGCACACTTTACATTTTAATGAATATTATGTAATTGATGTTTGAAGAAAATAACAATATGAATTCGTACGTTGTACCTATATAGGTAAAAAAATTCTGAGGTATTTGAAAAATAAAAATACTGTGTATGACATCATAAAAATTAAAAATATCATATTATTGTGTTTTTATTTATCAATCACTTTTGACCTAATACATATTTTTTATACCTAATAATTATCGCAATTTTTTTATGAATACATAATAATTAAATGTGTCACAATTCTCATTAATTTTTAATAAAGTATTTACTTAGATATTAATTTTTTAATACTGTTTTATATAATTTATTATAAATTGTGATATTTGATTTTTGGTTTAATAATAATTATTATTATCGTCTAAAATTTTGTTTACAGTTAATAAATTACAAATTGATAAATATTATAACATACAAATTAATAAATTGAGTAATTTCGAATTAATTGAAAAAGGATTCCATTCGCCACGAAACTTAACGTTTGTCAGCCGTTTTATGCTGAATGCGATTCATTGTTTAACGTCAAATTGGTGAAAAATTAATTATTTATTTTTTTTTAAATTTATTTTTATATAGAAACTATAAAACTGTTATCCAAAAAAATTGAATTTATGTGAATATAAAATATATATTAAACTTATTTATTTTGATTTAAAACACTAAAAAAAGGGAAAAAAACTTATGATGAAAATCGTGACTAATTGTTTATACATAATATTAATATAACGTATAGTAGTGTAGTTTGTAAAAATAAAATTTTCAAAATTACTTTTTCGATCAAGTTATATGGGTAATATTTTATTAGGTTAAAGATTTAAATACAAATCAATGGTGAGTTATTACTATCCCGTAGTTGCTGCAGCCTGCGGGTAGTTTAAAATGATAAATAAATGCGAAACTATTGTTATCACGGTCAACGATATTGTAACATAATACCGTATAATATTATAATAGTAATTTGATCTTAAATATTTTGTAATATAATATTATGATTTATGAATAACAGAAAAATTTGTGGTTTCGATCCTTTAGAACCTTTCCTCGGGCCTTTCAAGGAAGGACATACGAATTGACATATATACGAGTATATTATATATAAGTATATATAGTTTTATTTTATCTCTTATCTTATCATGATACGATATTTATTAAAAGTCTGAAATTCCGCTGACACGATGATTTAGTGTGAAAAAAAAAAAAATGCACTTTATTTATGGTAGGAGGGGAGGGGCGTAGGTCCGGATGTAATCGTGTTCATAAAGAAGATTTATATTATATATTATCGCGGTACAATACACGTGCGTCGTGTGATACGCGCCGGATTATCTGATCGCCGCCAGTGACTTGAATTAATATAAAAAAATTTGCCCGAATTTTTCTTCTTATTCCCACATCCGATTCGCGTCGGATCCAATCCATATTTTACGATATTTCTAATCCCGACTAAAATACAAATACTGGCCGGCGTCGGATATATAAAGGAGATATGAGTGCTCTATATTTTCATAATAATATTATATTATTTATAATATGTATTACATCGGGGATTGTGTAACTTTTAGATCCTTATATACGAGTAGAAGCGAAATTTTGTGATTTTTTTTTTTTATAATTTATAGTTTCTTTTGCGGAAAGGAAAACCAATAAAATGTGGCAGAAAAACGGCAAACTTGGAGGAAACTATATTATTATAGATGAACTCGATTTTAACTATTTTTTGATAAATAAATAAATAAATATTAATCATAGAGCTTTGAAAAATTTATTTGATAGTATTAGCCATTATTATTTTATTTAGGTTAGGTGTACCGTATACGTGATACATTTTTGAAACTGTTGCTTTGAATTCTTAATATAATATTCTAGATAATAAACTTTACTCGTATATTAAACTTAAACGTATCAAAATATTAATCACTAATTAATTATTGATGGTGTACTTGACTCTCAGAATCGTAAAACATTGGAAAACGATGATTTATCATATTATCAATTATATTCGAATACCAATAATAATTAATTAGTCATACATAACACAATATTGTTATACTTTCATTACCATTATCTTTCCACAGCTGTTTATTAATCATTATAGTCATTATACTTTTGATTTTTCTTTGAATATTTCAAAACGCTTAAGACTGTAATAATTTTAAACTCGTATATAATACCGTATAAATGTACATAATATTTTTATGTTTCAGTAATATTTAAACATAATATTATCTCGTGTATATTATTTTATTGATTTTTACGAAATTCTATCATAAAAAATATTATACATTATCCGATTAAAACCAAATATTTTCCAGGTTATCAGTTCACGTACGTACGTTTTTATAAAAGTTAATTTATCAATATACAATTTGATTATTTAGAGTGCGATGAAAACGAAATATTGTATTCGTAACAATTATTATTATATCAGTTGAAATGTCCAATAAACCGAAATTAACGCTTTATGCTGTATCTGACATTCATTATGACGTTGAAACACAGTTATTTTATAATATACTCGTATTATATCCTTTTATTTTAATATCATAAATTTATTATAAAGTATGTACGATACGATGATTAATTAACTCGACGCATTAAAGTGCCGTGTGCTGGAATAAAATCGATGGTTCGAGAATAAAATTAATTATTACGAAATAAATATTTTCCAAAATGGTCGCATGTTAATTGTATCTATATAAGTCGGATAGCGAACTCGTATAGAATATACAATAAAATATAAAACCATATAGTCGTACGTGTGTGTAAAATAGCAACGTTTATCGTTATTCGGGAGGTGAAAAAACTTTTGGAAGATACAATTTTAGTATATAAAACTGTCAAAACTCGGTAGTAATACAGTGTGCGCATAAATAAATATACGGTAAATAATGGAACGCACGCGATCGTTTGCGTGTTGTTATATTATTTGAAAATATGTCCAATTTGCTTTTTCTATAAATATTATTTTCCTAAACAAAAATGTATAAGCGGAAAAAACGCAATCATTATAGAAAATATTATAAAATTTATTTCAACCTATAAGATGACCTGCTCTAACCGATCGATTTCGTATAGAAAGTCTATTATTGATTTTAGATTCTGAGCGAAGCGAAGAATGTATTGGTTTTACAATGATGTGTGATTTTTTTTTTTTTTTTTTTTTTTTTTTTTTTTT
>JAIUCT010000001.1:21116081-21140623 GCA_021307375.1 Tetraneura akinire
TTTTTTTTTTATTCTGTAAACATTTTTACTACCCGAAATAATGCTCCGATTATCACGAATAGGGTATGTTTCCGGTAGCAAAGTGGATCTAGTTGGTACTTTATTTAGGTCATTTTTTGAATTTCTCAAAATTGACCCTAAGCGGTAGAAAAAACTTGGAAAAAATGACGAAAAAGCGGCATTTTTCACGAAAAATGAAATTTTGACAAATTCAATTTCTATATTTCACGATAACTCAGGCAATTTTTAAGATAGCGACCTGAAAATTTTTTTGGGTGTTCACATAGCTATTATACATATGTGGTAAAATTTTGGAACCGTTATGTTAATTTTTCTACAAAATATTAGACTTTGAATATTTCGTAAAATTCACGTTTTTACGTATATAATGTTTGATAAAATTGGCAATTTTGGGTATTTTGGTCTGAAAATTTTACTCAAGTATACTTACATATTACTTAATATCATACTAAAATATTATAAAAATCCATTGTCAAAATTTTTTTTTATAGCCGTTTTAATTTGATATTTTTAGGAAAACGAAAATCTTAGAATCCATACATATAAATAAATATTCTGAAAACACTTTTACTACCCGAAATAACGCTTCGATTTTCACGAATAGCGAGTTTCAGATGTAAAAGTGGATGTAGATGGTACTTTATTTAGGTCATTTTTCGAATTTCTCAAAATTTACTATAAGCGGTAGAAAAAACTTCGAAAAAATGACGAAAAAACGGCATTTTTCACGAAAAATGAAATTTTGACGAATTCAATTTCTACATTTCACGATAACTCAGGCAATTTTTTAGATAGAGACCTGAAATTTTTTTTGAAGGTTCACATAGCTATTATATATATGTGGTAAAATTTTGGAACCGTTTTTTAAATTTTTCTACAAAATATTGAACATTGAATATTTCGTAAAATTCTCGTTTTTACGTATATAATGTTTGATAAAATTGTCAATTTTTGGTATTAAGGTCTGAAAATTTTATTGAAGTATACTTACACATTAATTAACATCATACTAAAATATTAGAAAAATCTCTAATCTAAATTTTTTTTTATAGCTGTTTTAAGTTGATATTTTTAGTTCAAACGAAAATTATAATCTGACTGAACTTCGCTCAGAATCGTTTTTTCGAATGCAATGGTTTATCATTGCATTCAAATTATAAATAAAATTAAACGCTATGGTTCGCACACCTGTATCCTGTGCGGCAGGAGTATCAGCTCATCTTTTTTTGTATTTTAAATAACAGTGCGATAGATCATTTTAATGTACAATTCGATTTCTGTTAATCAAATAAATTATTTTGAAATTCATCTCTGGATCACTCTTAAATTAAATTATTTTGAAATAACAATATAATATTTATTTTAAATGTGTAAAAATAGTTGATATTAATAAAATTAATTTTATCCTAATCTTAAAAATACAAATTATAAAAAAAAAATATAATGGAATTAAAAGCAACAGAACTTCAAATTATATTGCGATTACTGGTATAACAACGTAGTGATTTCTGATTAATAATTATATTTTAATTCGTTTAATATTTAATAATAATAATAATTTAATAATATTTAATATATAGTTATTATTCCTTTATTTAAATATATACAAGATATAATTGATTTTAATTCAATCTAAGTATATTAAATACAATTTTTTTTTAAATTCAATCGAATGTACTACTTATCATCATTAAATTATCTTAAGTTATTCATAATCGATTATGCGTGAGCTTCTGATATAAATAAATGTTGAATGAAGGAGTAAAATCGTTTACTATAGTTAGTGAATAAAATATAGTTAATAATTTTGAACTATCGGTGAACCGATAAAAATCTCTTATTAAAATATATAAGATATGTAGGTATAAGATTACTTTCTATTTGAATAAAATTTAAGTTAATTTATTGAGTTAAAAAAAAAAAAAAAAATTGGCAATTAAATTGTAATATAATACATCAAAAAATCTTTATTTTACAAGTCTACCTATAATATATTATTTTCTCTATTTATAATATTAAAACACGATCTTTCTGCAATAATATTTCTATAATATGAGTAATATTTCTATAATATTAGTAATTAACTAAAATTTTAAAAAATTTTCTAAAAAGTGATTTACTACTAGTAAGTAATAATAGGTCTACTATTATACTGTATAACGATTTTGGTCAATTATTTTTTTTCGTAGGTATCTAAGTAAAACGAATATGATTGATAAATTTAAAATACTATATTTATTTATAATGTAGTTGCGATATTTTAAATTTAAATTTAAAAATTAAACTGACATAATATGAATATAATATATAGAAATAATAAAAAAAAAAAAACAGTAATTTTCTGACAGGAATTTTCACGATAGGTACGATTTGTTTTGATCAAACGTCCACGAGTGTATTACTATGATTGACGAGCAACGTAATATATTATAATCGTATTATTTTTCTCATTGATTTTATAATATTATAAAATATATTATTATAAAGTGAATGCATCTGTACGGCTATGACGTACGTTATAAATGTATAATATATTATAATTTTATGTCGTACAAATCATTTTAAATTTGAAAATTGAAAAACAACAAAATAAAATTGGAAACGTGTTTCGACCGTTTCGCACGAGTCTTTTCTATATATCTTCGTCTTGTACGGGTATCTCGTATACTTCGAGCAAATGTACTTTGTAAATACTGAGCATTACATAATAATATTATGCTCGTATAATATTTATTTTGAACAATATTAGGTCGTTTTGTGTTGTATATGATTAGTATTCGTGCAATTCCAGTACGATAATACGTTTTAAAATAAATTATATATTTCAATTCGGATATAGTTTATTATCCGTCCGATGCGATATTGAATTTATATGATTAACATCGCGTAGAAATATAATAATACAATATAGAACGTTTCTTGCGTTGTTTTTTTTTTTCATTTACCCCGTTTTTCGGTCGCAGTTTAACGTATATAATACCTATATAGTCGTTTATTTTTGCCCATATTGATTATCAGAATGAAATTTCTCCTCATCACACAACCGTCAACCGATATAATACTACGAGTGTATTATAACAATATATTAAAATATAATTAATGCTCGTTAAACACTAACGGATAATTGACCGTATAACGAAAAACATACACCCAAAGAACAGTGGTACGTTATAACTCATAACCTAACCCTTTGCGGTCATTATTTACAAATAGAGACATATATATACTGTATATTATATAACTTACAACGGCCAGTTCATTATATTATATATATATATATATATATTCAGGGAGGGAGGGATTAGTGCTTTGTGTGTTGATACCAGAATATATTAAATTTTTATCACATTATTATATCGTTTCTACGAAGTTCGAGTTCATCTCCAAAAATCAACTTACAATGGGTCACACGCAAATAATATTGCATTGATGAACAAATTAATATATCACAATCACAAACACAAAAACAAAACCTTTATACTTTTGGTATATCGTGTAATTCGTACGTGCACGTATAGTTTAGTTTTCGTTAATTTCCAAAATATTTCGCTCTTCGAATATTCGGCTGTAAAACATTTTAAACACTAAATTGAACGTGATATGTAAATATTCTGTCATTTTGATTTTCTAGTCTAAATATAAGAGATATACTCTTATTTCATTAAATATAATAAAATATTGATAACATATCGATATTATCAGTATTCAGTATATCTGCGTCTGACTAAACTTTGCTCAGAATCGTTTTTTCAGAATAGGTTTAAGATTTTACATCGATGTATGCTTATTTTTATTAATTTATTATTTTTTTGTATGCACGATTTTGGATAATAAAAATGGCATCAATGATTTGATTACAATCAGCTCCAGGGTCGTATGTTTTTGGCGGAGAATTTAATTTAATTGGTTTATTTAGTAGTTTTCAGAATTTATCTTTTAAATGAAAAGAAAAATGATTAAAAAATGACGAAAAAACGGAAAAAAAATAGTAGGAAATTGAAATTTTAGTGAACTAGATTTCAATTATTTTATGGTATCCAAGGATATGTAGAACAAACGTAGCAACTTGAAAATTGTATTGATTATTCATATAGATAATTTATACATATTATGTCTATGTGATACGATTTTGGAACTGTTAATTTAATAAATTATAAGATTGTATATAAGTTACATATTTTTTATCAAAATATTAATCAATAATATATTAACAGCATATTTGATACATCTGACTTCTTCGTCCAAAATTGTGTTTTCGAAGGAAATTATGTATTTCCTTCAAATCTTAATTATAATGCAACGCATATATATTATATATCTTTCCATCACCATTCCCCTTTATATACTTGTATATTCTATATTTAAATAATGTATTGTATATTATATATTATATCTTAAATCTATATAATTAATTTTCGATTATGTTTATTGTATTATTATTTGTACCTAAACATTTAAACTTATATCAATTAAAAGATTGAGCCGCAATGAAGAGATGAGAACAAAAAAATATTATGTACCTATTATACATAACCATTCAAAAGTATTTTAAAATCAAAATAAATATTTTAATGAATTCTACGAGTATTCATTATAATATGGATTTATTCGATCCTATTGTATAAATAGTTTAAAAAATAAGCAAAAAATTCCATATTCCGTTTTTTGCTTTTTAACAATATATTAAAAAAATATTAATATAAAATGTGAGTTATAAGTAAACTTTTTCCTGTAAAACATGTCATGTACATAAATTGAATAAAACGAGTTTGAGCATTTATTTATATAAAAATTATATTAAATGGAGTTTTAAACATTTCGTATATGTTTTTGTAAACACGAAATATTCTAAAACCTAATATAATATAATATATTTTGGCGGATAAATGTACAAATAATAGCAGACCTGATTAATTCGACATTAATTTAAGTAAATAATAGCCTTTTCAAAGTGAAAACTTTAGAATTCAATTCAATCACCTCAAAATATGTTTAGTTTCATATTATTTGCATAATCATTTTCGAATCTTGTGTTATAATAATTTATATTTTTGTAATGAATCGTCGGAAGGTTAGGTAAAAATGTAGAATGGATTTTTGAAATGATTTTTTGATTTCTCATTATACTACGATTAGTTTATTTTCATGAAGAAATGTAACAATGGACTCTGATCAAAATTCAGCCAAAGTGTTATAAGTTATAACTACAATATAGCGTTAGTCTGATAGAGCTACAAACTGTATTTAGAAGTTCATTAATTTTCATAATTCAGTTTAAGTTTCGCTCACGTTCAAACTAAATCTTTTAGTTTTAAACCAAAAGGCTTAGGATTGTACGCATATCATGTGTCATATACTTTCCAAAATTTTAACGCTATTTGGTATTAAAAATACATCAATACTCATATACTATACTGTTAATTTTACAGTTGTTGTAGTGGTGTACAATACAGCAACATTATTTTATTAAATTTCGTATTTCAAAAATTTTAATGGACAACATCCCTTGTTGTCACGTCTTCAGTTACCAAATCAGTAGAGTTTATAATGGATTTTACATATTGTATAGTTAGTATTAATTCTTTTTCGAAAAATAAAATTCAATAATATGTTAATGACAACGTTTAAAAATATTATCAAAGTAATAATTAAAATAATTTTATATTTCATTTCATTGTTAACATTTCATTTTTACGTTTTTGTTAATTTTTCTACAAAATATAGGACTTTGAATATTTCGTAAAATTCTCATTTTTATGTAAATAATGTTTGATAAAATTGGAAATTTTTGGCATTAAGGTCTGAAAATTTTACTGAAGTATACTTCCATATTACTTAATATCATATCAAAATATTAGAAAAATCCCAAATCTCAAATTTTTTTTTTATAGTTTTTTAAAGTTAAAATTTCAGTAAAATGAATATTTAAAGTATTTATATGCGGATTCTTCCTATTATATTTTAATATATTACAATAATGATAACATTGACAAACATTTTTATGATATTGGCATTTAGGAGACAAGGGATTTTATGAGCAATTATATTGAGCTTGGAGACTTGAGAATTTTATAGGCTGTTCATTTATGTACTATACCTATGCGTGATAAAATTTTACGTTTTAAATATTTAATAAAAAATGTCAACAGTTAAATCAATACTTATTATATTATCTGACTGAACTTCGCTCGGAATCGTTTTTTTCGAATGCAACGGTTTATCATTGCATTCAAATTCTAATTAAAATTAAACACTATATGATTTACACACCTTATTTATCCCTGCGGCAGGAGTAGCAGCTCGTCTTTTTTTTTTTTAGAATAAAATATATATACATCTATTTTATTATAAAAATAGGGAGATAGATATTTTTTAAAACTCGGTTTGTTGACAACAACTATCGTTGGATAAACTTATTTTATATGAAAGCTACTTATATAAATAATTGGAGTAAAATCAATATTTTTTATTACGTTAAAGCGTTTTCCTATTTTGTATATTATGTCAACGGGTTTGAAATAATATTAGTCGATGGAAAATAAAAAAAAAATATTATAAAAATACGATATAATAATAATAATAATAATAATAATAATAATAATGCAATTTTATCGAACGAAAAAATATTATTAATATACGAAACGAATGATTGCAATTTTATTGATAGTACAAATAATATTAATTCAATATAATATAGATAGTAATTTTAATTTAGTTGAATGTAAAAACAATATTAATTAGCAGTTATATAATTTATAGATATAAATTATAAAAATGATATTATATTATAAAAATATGTAATTACATCTTCACGCCCAATGTTAGTATAATATGTGTGGTTAATTATTATTGATCGTATTGTCTGAAATAACAATAATGTTTGCCAAACGAGATTAAGAAAGTTGTGAATTTGTCTTTCTGTTTTCTTATTGTCTGCAGTTTATTCACTTCATCAAACTTTGGAAGAAACAATTTTTAAGAAGTAACCCTTATACATATAACCAAGTGGAGTGTGTTGATAAAGTCACACGAAGGGATTACGTTAGATTTAAGGAATCCCGACACTTTTACTTTTTCGTTAAATCGCATTATTATATTATTATTGTTACCTAACACGTAACTATATAAACTTCTCGAACTCGGTAAAAAAAAAAAAAAAAAAAAAAATAAGAATACTAACACATTAAAAGGAAAAAAAATAATAAATAAATGTATAAACGTAAACTATAAAGAAAGTTACGATATAATCCCCCGCGTACATCGAACAGTTGGAAATACGGCAAAATATTATATATGATACATAGCTATATGCACGTATACTGAGAATTTATAGCGTAAAGGTACTTGTTGCAAAACGTAATTCTAGTTTCAATGATGGAACAACCGGCCAAAATCGTAATATAATATTTATTGTCTAGGGCGCGTGGGAATCGGACTTTTAAACTTGACGAATTTATTAGAAATTAATTACGAATTTAATAATGTACGTATATAATATAGCAACAAGACTCTATACCTAACCTAACTGCAATACTATAAATAATCCTTGTATCGAGTTTTTCCGTATTATATCGTTCTACGTTAAAACTACAAGTCCCTGCAAGCCACTGAGAGGTCAAACTCTCGACTGACTCTATAAAATATTATAATATTATAATCTTCACGCGATTTCCAACGGGTACCGTAGACATTTTACAAGGGAAACAAAATAATATACACGCGCGTTGGACCAGGTGATCGAGAACGTAACGTAAGGAAAAACATCGTCCGCGGTGGTAAGTTTGAGATATTCACTGGTTGGGTAGAGGGGGTGTACTACGGGGGTTTTCTGCTTTAACCCTTTCGTATTTTGAATAATTATTATTATACGAGACGGGGATCTGCGCGTGTTTGTTTTCCGTTCTGTCGGTGGCCGCCGCCGACGGTTTTTCATAGTCCGCTGTAATTTACGAGCATAATAATAATAATTATAATAATAATAATAATAATAATAATTATTATTATTATTATTATTAATTATATAAAATATATTAGATATATTATTAATAATAATAATAATAATTATTATTATTATAATAATTTTATTATTATTAATATTATTATTATATAATAAGCACGAAAGAAAAAGAGTCTGCGTGCGTGCTGCGTATTGTCGGCGAGGTAATGAATTTCATCGGATGCCACGCGGGAGAACGTGACCGTCGTCGTCGGCTGTGGTGGTTGTGCGATTGCGAGTGGCAGAGGTTTGGGTGTACGGTTGATATACGTACAACGTTGTACGCGTATTATACCGCGGTAGCGGTAGATGAAGTAGTGTGAAGGACGCGGTATAATAATATACCGTGGTTTTGGTGGTGGTTAAAAACGGCAGGCGGTGTACGGCCGCGTTTACAGATTGGTCGGCGGAGGGTAAGGAGGAAACGAGGAGACGGATGGAAAGAAAAAGAATATATAAACACAAGACGGAGAACGCGGATGGTTGTGCGCGGTAGAAAGAGACGGACGAGAACGATGGAACGAGAGACAGAGAACGCGAACGACTGCTGTATGTGCGTGTGCAAAGCTCGGGCCCGGTGGAGGTCTCAGTGACATCGATTTTCCCGCGGAAAGCTCTTCTCTCCTCACGTGCACCACACGATTCGACGTTATTCGTCCTCTGCCGGCGGCAAACGGTAGTCGCGTTTATGGTTTTTCTTTTTCCTCCGTGTAATAATAAATATCAACGTGCGTGCTCGATGGTCGCGCATACCATATTCAAAGGGTGTGAATTTGGACTTGGCCCTTTGCACGCGCCGGATTCGAACCGCGGTCACGGTAACCACGCGGTGAGTGACGCGTCAGAAGGCGCCGCAACCGTCCGAGCAATGATTCGAAAACAATTGCGTCCGACGATCAAAGACGTAAACTATAAGGGTGGACTTGACCCCAAACGAATTACAGTCCTGCCAATTGAATTTTAAATTATTTATAATTTGGATACATTATATAATAAAGAATAGTTGTTAATTTTATATATTCATTATCTAGTTGACAGTAGAGGGTATTTTTTTTTTTTGAATTCGCGTAGAACGATGTCGAGTCGAATACGTGAGCATTGCCAAAACCGATTTAAATAATAACATTTAACATTTAAGTATAGGTAGAACATGAAACCGGGTAATAATAATATTGTCCTCGGAAAATTGCCCTGTTACGAAAACGAAATTAATTAAATATAATCATAATGAAATAACATTAAATTAGATATTAAATATACTAATAAACATTAACGAATACCAAGATATTATACGTAAACGTATTAAAGTTTTGTAGTATAGACGTACTCCGTGCCCTTAGGTTATTTTAATATCCAGACGTTTATCCCGTGGATAAAAACTGGATGAAATGAAACAAATGGAATATTTTTAGCGAATGTCGTAGAAAACAATAATGTACCGATAAGCAATTGGGTAGGAAAAACAAAAATGGTTTTATGAAAACAATTATTTGTGCAAAAGTTTGTAAATAAATATTATGATATTATCTAATAGCTCTAAAATTCATTTCCGTACGGTGAAGAGTGCGGATCCGTGAAATTCAAATCACTCGTGCGGTGTTGAAAAGTCGAAAGGTGACTCGAGAGACCGAACCGTCGTAAAAGCGAATTTATTGTGAAAAAAAAAAAAAAAATACAATATTACAATGCAATAGAACGGACTTTATTATTTTACTGTCGGCATTTAGACACGTTATTATACGTATATAACATTATAACGCGTGTCTGGCAATTCGTTTCGCACATTATTGGTATGTGTTGTAGTGTGTACAGCTGATATTAATCGGCACAAATGCACTCTAAAAATAGCCGAGTTACACTCTCGGTCATTGTAGTTAGGTATATGATACGGTTTATAATTCCCATAGTGTTTATTATTATTATTTTTTTTTTTTTTTTTTGAACTCGAACCGTTCGCTGGCAGTTTATTACCCCGACTATAAGACGCCAGCACAGTGCATGTATATACAGGGTGTTTGTATATAATATTTTGTATAGTGAATCTATGTATTATCGACATACTAATATAGTGTTAACTATCGATAATTTTATTACCTACTACCAGCGATAGTACAAATTGTCACAACCGTATTCGGTTATCAACAGCCCACTTTATTTGCGTAAAATACTTTTTGTTTTTTTGATTTATTACACAAAATGTTTTTAACGCGCCTAAACTAATTTTGTTTACGTGTTTAGTAAAATTTGAAATTTTTAAGATTTCATTTCTTTCTAAAAAAAAAAAAAACTATATTAAAATTTAAACTAAAAACAATACCTCGCAGTCGAGTTTTTGGGAGATTGAAGTAAGACTAAAATATTCATTTTTGATCAATAGTTCAAACTAAAAATAGTTTGTAGGATTTTAAAATAAACAAATTGTTTGATTCATATTTTGAAAATTAGTAACCAAATGCAAAACTTTACACACTCTAATAATTCAACTACTAAACTTTTTAGAAAAATCAAAAATTCATTTTATTAATATGAAAACAAAATGGTGAGACTCTTTGTGTTTGCACGCGATAGCAGAATATTATTTTTACGAAAAATAAACCGCACACATCGTCCATTTTTTCGAACAAACGTCATAGATTTTCCAATTAAAAAAATACACCGTGCTAAAACGATGTTGATTGATGAGCGATATTTCACTAAAAAAATAAATAACATATAAAAAATTAAAGACGATAATTTTAAAATTATGGGAGTACTAATATTCATTATTCAACGTTCGTTGAGTCATACATAATAATTAATAATATAATTAATTATAAATATATAAAAATTCTTACGATTTTTACAGAAAAAATATATTTTAAGAACGGTTATAAATTTATAAGTATTATTTTTGGTACCTACGTTTTATTCTATAATAATGATAAAATGACAGAGATATATTTTTGTAAATATAATTATACTCGTATTGTTGAAATTTTATATATTCGTACTTTCGTATTCTAGAAGCCTGGAAATGGGACCCATTAAAATGATTTCGGTCATTTGTGAAACTAATTTCACATAATTATTATTATTATTATGAATTTATGCCAAAACCTTTATTCAACACCGTCTAATGAACGTTTGCATTAGTGTTGCCGACTCGGTGCGTATAGTTACATTAAATTATTTCAGCGACAGAGTGCCCACCTCGTCATAATATTATACGTGGTTTGTAATAAAATGACATATATCGGTCAACCAACATATCATACTCTCCACATTCATTTTCATTATTACCTTGTAATGCGACTTAATAAAATTCGAATTCGTACGGTAAACGTATTTTAAAAATATTTTCATTTATTTTTGCCAAATACAGAAATACTCCAAAATTAAATTATAGTTTGTTCAAAAGTCCATATACGTATTGCAATAATTATACTTTATTCTTTCACTGTCACGTCAGTATAACGCACACGGTAGGGACGAAATTATTAATGATAAAATTTTTTTAAAAAAAAGTATAATATTATACCTAGGTATTATGCATTTTTAAAAAATTCGTGTGTTATCTAAATTTGTATGAAATCTAAAGTTGTATAATATAAGTACTTAAATATTTTCCAGGCGACGAGTATTATTATTATTATTATTATTATTATTATTATTATTATTATTATATTGTATTTGCGAGTTAAATTAAAAACAAAATGTAATATGTATAAGAGATAAAACTTGTAAAAGAGTTTTTTATTTTGTTTTTGTTTTTTATTTTAAATAGAGTAAAATTATACTTAATATCGAATACATGAATAATGATAAAATATAATTTCTGTATTCACTGCTGCTTTTCGTTTGGGAGATATAAAGTTTTTCAAAAAAATAAATAAGTTTTAGTTTTAATATTTTTTCGAAATTTAAGATCGCTTTGTTCATATTTGGGAAGATTATATATAATAATATCTCCCGTTCGTGATTACAATATTATTTATTGTTCACAAGTTGATTACCTACTACAATTGTTCAGTCTATACCTCGTTGAATACATTTTTATAAATATATACCATCGCAAATCATTAATTATTTGTTAAGTTTTTTTTTATTTTTTTTTATATTTATACTACGATGGCTTTATCGCAAACTGAATACCGTTTATGATTAAAAATAAAAACGTATTTAGAAAACGTTATAAAATGAGAATGAAAATATATTTCGTATCTTTCAACTATTGTTTTAGTATTTGTATTTGTATTTACTTTCATTTATTCGCCATTTTTCTTATAATTTCTAGGAAATAGCAAAAATTAAACGATAAAGTATTAAAAGAATCTTGAAGATCTAGAAGAATTTTAATTACATTAGCGATGTTAATATCGCTACTTGGTATTTTACACTTAATAATATACACATTCGAGGAGTAAATTAAAGTTATGAACGAGAATTTAATTTATTCTTTTTGATATTTTTGTAGTTTATAATTAAATAATAAATGATTATAATATTACATTATGACATTATTATGGTATCCATTTAAACAATGTACCACAATTGTATTAATGTTTTATAGAAATAAATGATACGTACAAAATCCGCTGATTATAATATATTATATTATGCATAATGTAAATACGTTCATAAAATTATATTTTATTTTATTTGTGTAATTTGAAATTATTTTTAATACTTTATGCCTAACGTTCCTTTTTTTCTTTTTTCTTTTTATAAATATATCGAGGAAACTACTTTACCATTATTTCAATTATATGTTAAGAACACTTTTATTTTATATACGTATTTGAATACTGTAGAACAATAAATTTTATCTAAAATACGTACTTAAAAATAAATACAAATTACTATTTTGAAGTATTCCGAATACTTAAGAATAATTAAGTCTTTATTTTTTAATACACAAATGATATTCGAAATTCGTATTACAATATAATATGATATATTAGCATATTATTGAATTACCTATTTCAAATTAGTAATAAATAACTCTTTTTTTTTTTTTTTTTTTTTTAATTATTATTTTATAAAAATTTAATTGAAACATTGTGTGAAACATTTTGTAACGATTAAATATTATTATTTTTTGGTAATTGATAACTATTTCATCTAGCTTAAGTAATGGTGGGTCCATGATCGCCTAGTGATACTATTAAGGATCCGAAATTTCATCCACCACGGCAAGGTGGTATAAAGAGAGAATCTAACCAAACCTAACTACGAGTAAGTACGAGTATAATATCGATACAAAATACGAGATGTATGTGTTATACTGCTAGGTATCATATATACGCGTACTAATAAAATTAATTAATTTTAATTCGTGTTAATATATTAAAATATACAATATTCATTAAATCCAGTCATGTGTTCTATTTGCAACAGGTATATATTTGAATATAATAAAAATATTTTTAAATTATTATTTTTAATTTTTAAATGTAATATTATATTATATTTTATATTAGGTAGGTATAATATTAATTCTGAAGTCTGTATCCGTTTCTAGATTATATTATAATGTTCATTGCAAGCTATTTAAATATTTAACGACACTAAACCTGCAATAATATTTATAATATTATTATATTATTTCACTTTCTTACGATAATATAAAACAGAATATTATAATATCATTTGAATGAGTTGAACATAATAATATGTTTGTCTCCCTATTTTATTTTATTTTTTAATATAGGTATATGACACTGTGCGTCTGATGGACGCGTATTAATATCCTAACCTAATCTAAGACTAGTGTCGCCCTAAAGACAGAAATAAGGCAATTATTACACTGTTTACTTTGATATCCTAACAGGTGTGTCAAATAATTTATCTCCCATAAGAAGGACCATTGCAGTAATGAAAAAATGTCCTTTCTCGTTATTCTGTGGTATTATTTATGATAGTAGTGTAGTTCTTATATAAAACAAATTGTATGAAATCGACCAGTGTTGTTTGCTCCCCTCTTATGAAAAAAACTGAATAAACTTTTAAGCGAAGCGACGATTTCGTCCTCGATTCGACGCATACAATACATAAGTCCGTAAATCTATTCCTACCTCCGTCGTACGTACGTACCTATACATATATTAATATTATAAGAGTATATTATGAACATTTCAGACATGCGATATAAGTAATGTAAGTCCTGTATAATCTCTAAAATTCTGTCGAAACAGTGTTAATAGCAGTATAGTAGCATATTATTAACATATATTATACTATATAAAGTGCATAATGATTATATAACCGTTCTCGTATACGTACCAAGTACGGTATGAAAGAGACGTATGAAATCGGCCATATTATTTACACAAATAATTCCGACGGATCACCGATACTATATTATAAATATGCTAATATTATATTATTATTTTATCGTGAAGATCGCGTCATACTATATTTATATACGTATATACTCGTACTTTGACAGGTTTTTGATTTTTTTTTATTATATATTATTCAGTATATAATATTATGTTTCGAATGATAAATATTATGTAGACTAGTTTGTTTTCTGGGGGAAAAAAATTAGCTGTTTTACATACATAACAAGGGCGTACCTAGGAATTTTGTAAGGGGGAAGTTCAAAAATCGTATTAAATATTATTAAATTGAATACTTATATTACATAATATGAAAAAAAGTAATATACGCATAATCTGTATTAAAAATAAATTATAATTATTATTTCAATGGGGGTCTGGACCCGAAATCCCCTTCCTCCTTAGGTACATTTCTGACGTATATGTATTATAATATTATTATTTATCATACCTACACGTATAATATGCTGAGTGAAACGTTAGCACCTAACAAAAATATAGAGTTGTCTGTTTAGGACGTGATAGAAGTAGTGAAGAATATTATATTACGATAGGTGGAGCCCAATATTGATTTTAATTGTATTTTGGAAAAGTATGTATCTATAATCATTTTACTCAACTTCATCAGATATAGACCGCATAAAAATTGAAAAGATAGATAACTCTACAGGAATTTTTTTTTTAAAAAAAAAAACAATTTTCTTCCAGATTAACATTTATTACAAATTTGTTTATAATATTTAAAAATTTACCCCCAATTTCATAATATATTATCTTCGTTTATGTATATAAATATTTATATATATATATATATATATATATATATATATAATATATAATATATAAAAAAAAAATATATGAAATTAAATTATAGATGATATATATTAATCGACGTATATAATAGAGTATGTATGATGTTGGCTATGAATAATGATGGTAAACAATACGATATTATTTTTTTCTTAAAGGGATGTTTTGTAAAATATGTATTAAATATCTATTATTCATACATTTACCTTCATACGTACTCGTATTTTAAGTATACACATATATCGTATATTATATTTTCTCGGCGAATGGGCTCAAGTCCAAAATACAACTTGTTGCAATGGATAGAAAACTTAAGCCTAAGTGTTTGTTCGCACGCACACGCTTATAATGTACAAAAAAAAAAAAAAAAAAATAATAAACTTATATAATATATATATGTTATATACTTATATGGTATACTGAACTGGTATATAAATGGTATGTGAACTCGAGATTCATTCCTAACCTAAGTTAATTTAATCGATTGAAATATGTGTTAATGTTCAGACGATGAATTTATTGGAAAACTTTTATAACATACATTTAAGCTTTATTTATACGTTATAATTTATGTATTATTATAACAATACTGAGTATTGACCTAACGTAATCCAAGCGTTGTTATTATTTTTATCAGGGTGTAAGACGGTTTTATTAATGTGCTTTTGATAAATTACTTAAAAATGGTATCATCTTAAAATAAACTCTACATAATATCCTATGAGATTTACAAATAACACATTGGTTGATTCTTAAATAAATATTCCTTAAAATATCAAAAAATTATGTATAATTTAAATAACGTTATTATTTTAGATTAGTTTCATAAAACTTTAATGTGATTAGTACAAAAAATTGAAGCGTGAAATTATAAGTCGGTACCGGTACGTATAACGTATATATATCAACGCAAAAAATTTAAGTAAATTAATTTTTATAAATAATTTTTGTTCAATGACGATATCCTAGAACTACGTCAAGGCTATAATGTAGTTCTTAGAATTTATATAAGTAATATAGTATTGGGATTTCAAAATGTATACAAACGATATACGAAGGTTATCTGTTTTAGTATACGAGTAATGAGTATAATGGAAAAAATATATAAAAATCCTATCACTTATACTGTCCGATGTTGGATGTACTATTATGTATTTTATATAATGCATAAGTCACTGCTTATATCTGTAAGTCATTTCATTACTTCGAAGTTGGCTTCTTCCATCAATATTTAACCAATTTAAAATATAGTCCGCCAAATAGATTATTACATCTTATTCTAACTTTCTATATAATTGACGAGTCGATGATAGTCAAAAAAAAGACGTCCTTTATATGTAATTATTGAATATAATATTACCTAGTCATTTTGCAATATTATCGTACCGCGTGGTCAGTCAGTCAGTTAGTAATTTAGTAGGTATTATAATCGGTATTGATGATTTTTTAAATAGCTGAATCGTGATTAAAAAAATTCAACATCCATTGTACATTACGAAAAAACTTCGTGTGGGTATATTCGTATTTCGTATATAACGTTAAACGTTTTAATGTAATACCTACAAACGGTTCAAAATTATTTTTTGTCATATTTAAATTTTTTCGTCCAAACTATATTGGCTATAACAGTTACTATAGGTCTCCCTTCGCTCTTTTTGAAGAAATCGCAAACAACGTTTGTCGTGTTGGCTGAGAATAATAATATTGTCTTTCGAGAACACTAGTTTTAGCCTATTATGAATGCTAAACAATATACACATATATAGTTACAGTATAATATGAGTGTATATACAAAGCGAGGTATTATTGTTATGCGCATAAACAATTTTTGTCGTTTATTCTCTGTGTAGGCGGTAAATTCTAGTAAATGCTAATTTATTCAAAGACATCATATACACAATTGTGTTGTCTAGACCTACATTACACCAGGCAAAGTAAATATACGAGTATAATATACATGTTATGTTTGCAAAGGATAGGCGTAATTATATGCACTTTTGTAAATTATATACTGAACGTGAACGTCTTATTATATATAGATGTCGCCTTGAAAGGTGAATTTATGTGGTTAAATAATATACATATTATAATTTCGTAAACATTATAGGCACAATATTATTAAATTAGTTATGTTTTGTAAAAAAATTTCTAAAAAGTTACAGTTATACAGTTATAGTTATGAAATTAAAAATTAAATATCAATGTTTAAATAAAAAAAAAAAAATTGTTCGAAATAACGCGGTGAATAACACCGAATGCGTGATATTTATAATGAGGTAAAGAGAGAAAAAATATAAGCACCATCTTGATGATTGGAGGAAATAGGAAGAACGATTTCAGAAAAGTTACAAAGTAGTTCCACATGACTGTGAATGGCATAAAGAATATAGATTGATAGTGATTGATAGAATGTGCGTGGAGAGGAAAAAATATTGAAAGTTCAATGGCGAAGCCGGGAAATAGAAGCAATATTTCTAAAAAGATTTCAATCTTAGAATAGAGGTTTACTGTAGTAACATAAGGTGAGAGAGCAAGAAATCGTAATTAGAGCCAAGGTCGTACGGATGATTTGAAATTAATAGAATTAGTAGAAATAGTATAGGAAGAAAATGGAACCAAGAGATTTTTTAACACTGATGGAAAATTATTAAGTTATAAATACATAATTATTAGGTATAATAATAGTCTTTGATTTTAAATCTAATGTATAACTTATATACAATTTACGTCTATATCTCTAAATTGATATACTGTATAATATTTTCGTTTATTATTGAATTATAATTTATTTTCAAACACGATATTTGTGTATTTTTTTAATTATTCGCGTAATAATAATTACTATATTACTAACGTTATAGTTATTGATAAATGATAAGAAATAGAATAAGAAAAATATTCTCAAATTTCTTTATAGTTATTATTGCGTACATTACGTATACGATCGTCAAATCGATGGATAAATTGACCTTTCAATATTGGAAATCTAATAAATGTGAATAAAGTAAAAAATTTTTTTTTTTTTTTAAATAAATAAAAAAAAAAAAATACTGAAGAGTATAAAATATAATATTATAATAATTTACTTGTTCGGTTAACGATTTATCATTCAAGACACAAACGCGAGAAAATATGGCAATAAATGCGTGCAATGCAAAATTAAAATTTCGCGTATAATAATTTTTAAAAGTGTAGAAATCAAAAGAAAAAGAAAAAAGAGAAGAGAAGAAAGTAAAGAAAACACGTATAATCCAATTTAAGAGTATTATTATTATTATTATTATTATTATATCTTTGAGTATAAAATAAAATAATAATTTTACGATTACGTATTGCCGTATTATGTTTGTACATTTTATTCTTGCTTCCCGTTCTTGTAAAGGTTTTTTTTTTTTCGTGCCAATGCATTTAACTGGATGTCCCGTTTACTTTTTCCAAATTATAATATTACAATGTACCGGGTGGTAATAAATCTTATAGAATAATAAAATTATGTTTTCCCAACAGTTTCGCAGTAAAAATATTTTACTTTGTCGGGGCATATTAAAACGAAAAACCCTTACTCCAGAGTATAACACGTACACAGTGTAATAATAACAATACACACACAAAAAAAAAAGAAAGAAAAAACGATTTATTTTTTAATAATAATAACAGTAAAAATACATAAAGTATATAAATGTTATTTTTGTTGTGGCGAATTCGGTTTTTTTTTTTTAGGTATTTCACAAACGAAAAATGTTGTTTCTGTTACATTTTTCGAATAATACGTATTGTTTTAATTCTGCAAATCTCGACGGCGGATATTACGGTGATATTATTTCGCGACGTGTTGTTACGTTTTGTTAACAATATATTTATCATGGTTATTATTAATTCGAGCTTCTATATAATATTATAGTCAACGACACGTAAAGTAATATTATAGACGTATTATAATAAAATAATTATAATTAAAAAAATGATATATTACTGTTTACTAACAAACGTTTCGTTTCGAAAAAGGGACGACGTGTATTTGAATTAGGTGCACCGGAGTCGATGACCCTGCACGCGAACGATTATAGTGACGAGAGACCGTTGGCGCTTTTCCGGAGGCGATGGTACATCAATCTTTCACACATGTACATGAAAAGTTATTATTTACGTCCATTCGTTTTCGCGCGATTCGTGTCGACACGGTCGATAATGAAAAGAAACGTTTTCAGCGAATAAATGTTTATATTAGTGCAATATAATAGTAGAATGTGTCGATATCAATAATACACATCCGATACGAAATTAAATTTAATAATAATAATAATAATAATAATATATATATGCGTACAATATATTATATTTATAATATTATACAAAATCTAAATTGTCATTATTCTAAAATAAAATTCGAAAAAGAAATAGATGGAAGACTTCTAGACGTGTTCATATTTTCATAATAGTTCAAACCATTATTAGCAACATAAAATGGTTGCTTGGAACAGTATAGTTTATAGATTAAAAAGTATTCCAATGAACAAGAAATATTTCGAAAAAGAACAAAATACAATAACAAACATAGCCAAATTCAGTTGATACGAGGAAAATATAGTATTAAAATTAATTAAAAAACATAAATGGTCAAGAAACATATAGAAAACATTGGTACATTAAAATTACAAAATTTAACAAACAAAAATCGAGCAGCTGTCATTTTCATTCCACAAATATCACACAAAATTTCAAAAATATAATGCGGACATGGTCTCATCGAGAAATAATAATCTCATAACTTCATGAGTCTATTAGGTAACACAAAAGACAAAATAATTGAAACCGAAAAATCAGGAATACATCATATTCAGTGCGAAGATGCGATAAATTATATATTGGCTGAACAAGAAGAAACATAGATATAAGATTTAAGAAAACATCAGAAGCATGAAAAATTAGGACACTAAACTGATAGTCTCAACACAGAACACTTTTTTAGGGTTTAACTTTTAACCATTAAAATTAACACAATCTAATTATAAAAACAAGTCGCAAATAATCAAGAATTAAATACAGGTATAAGAGAAGCTATAGAAATGTCAAAATATAAGAATAATCTGTTAAATTGGAATTTAAATTCATTACAAAATAACTTCTTAAATCTATTACTATAATTATATTAATAGGTAATAGATAATTAAACCGACTGACACTCATCGTGTGATGACGTCATGCGTGGGGAACGGACACTATATAAGGGAAATGTACACGCTGATAAGAGTCAGTCTGTGTTTTGCACTGAAGACGGTAACATTGTTATCAAAATACGTATTACGAGTAGCTTAAATAAAAGTAAACTTTTTGTGGATTTGGGTTTTTTTTGTTTAAATAAATTATCCTCAAGTACTCATCAATAAATATAGATAATTTTTATATACTATAGACCCAACGTAATCAAATCTTAGGAAAAAGTAATTTTAAAAGTTTAAAATTCGATCGTGTATTATAAAAATGCCATTTTTACTTCACACGAATAAATATTTCCTAGTTTATTTGTTATATTTATTTTTGTTAATCCATCTACTTCTTTTGGATAAAACATCGACTTTTCTTACAATTTAATTTAAATATATAGATAAATCAGATAAATATTCCTACAGTGTAAATAAAGTGATAACTGTTTTATAGGTCAAATCGGTAGAAATTAAATTTAAAAGAAATTTGTCAAGTCGTAAAATCAGGAAATATAAAAAACAGAACACGTTTAAAAAAAAAAAAAATCATAACCTTTGTTAAATTTTAGTAAAACTAATAATAAACAAAAACTATATAATTATAGGACAGCAAATGAAATTGTAAGAAATAAAATAAATTTAATATAATTGCGATGGGATTTGTATTTTCTAGAAGATTGTTTATTAAAGTTATTGTAATAACATTTGTTAAATATTAATGTTTATGAAGAAATACCTAATTATTTTAGAGATAATACGAGTATATGTCTGTTTGTATAAAATGCTAAATAATATGATAAAATCATTGTACATATTGAAATACCTATGTATATACGAATATATTAATTAATTTTAATTTTAAACATGATAAAATTCAAAATTGGTTCTTAGAATAAATAAAAAAATTAATATAATAATTAGATTAAAAATCTCATTGTGTATGTACTGTTCTTTTGAATGATAATAATAATGAAATAAATAAATGTATTAAAAGTGAATTGAAGAATAACAAATGAACAATATAATAAATTAAATTTCGGAAAATTTGTTATAAATATAATTAAATATTGATTTAGCCTTTATAAAGAAAATGAACTATATATAATATAATAGTGTCTATTTATTCTGAATTTCTGAAACCTTTTTATTAAAAAATACTCAAAGTTTATTTTATTTACTTTTAAATTGGTATGCAAGTAGGCGATATTGACAAATCAAGGAACTCAATGAGTGATTTTACATTTGAATAGGATAAATTCGCAGTTTCTTAAAGTAACCAAGGTTGTCTAATCGATAAAAAAAAAAATGTGTTTTGGTTGAAAACACTCAACTGGAAACTACGCATCAATATAAATATATAACCATATTTAACTATTTTATATAATATTATAAAATATTATGTAAAAAAAAAAAAATTATGCATTATCACAAAATTGAACTTTTGAAATATAACATTTTATTTGCAAATATAATCAATATTAATATAATATATTAATAATTATAATATGTATTAATAATATTCATAATAATTTATGTATGTTAATTTTAAATAATAAATAATGAAAATAAATATAATTTTCAAACTTAATGTTTATTTTATTGATAATTATTTTTAATGATAAGAGGTTATATATTTGTAAAAAATAAATTATTTAAAATATAAATTTAACTATTAATAATATTCAATTGTTATTTCAATAATATCATAAAATATGTCTTTAAAGTACATATATAAATAAATAAATTTATATTGTTACAACTTAATTTATTCTTTTGATGATCATACAAAGTATAGAAAACTGAAGTAAAATTTAAAGATTTAATTAAAATCCAGACGAAATATTATAAAATACATTTTGCTCACATTAGTTTAAAATTGAATACGGTTTAGTAAAATGCGAATTTTAAAGGTAAAAAATGATATTTTTTGTTTAAAATCTTTTAATCAAATTAAATTGTATTTTAATATTTATATTATTAATAGTATTTTGTTTTATAAAATAAAATTATGGTCGAAAATTTTGTCATGAAATGCAAATGTGAATTTTCATAAAATTATCATAAATAATTTTTAATTATCATTACGTTTGCTAACTTACAAATACACAATGATAAAATATAAAAATAAGAAATTAAAAAATATAAATTTCAAAAATACAAATTTCAAAAATAAAATTTAAAATTTTTAGATGAAATATAGTAATATGCTATACATGCTACTTCATGTAGTGTCGTATTTCAATAACTAATAATTTAATTTTCAAAAGTTGGTTTTCGCTTCAAATTTTTTAACGATATGTTGATATCATATAAAGTTTAATTCCAATAGTAACATTAAATATTATAGACAATATCACATACGAATTTACGATTATATTTGTTAAAAAAATATATAAATGTATATATATATTTTGAATTTTTGATATTATATTACTATTCTTTAATGAAAAATGTATTTTTTGTTAAATTTTGAAACATTAAATTATTACTTGGTAAATAATTATGTGTTCAGAACCATTCAACGCAGTTGTCAGATCAAAGGGTTCAGATTATCAAAATTTATTATTGAAATATAATTACCTGCAATATCAATTGATGTTCGAAATTTAAAATATTATGTTGCTCTTTGTTCAATTTTTTGCTTCACACTGAAATTTGTTGGAAATTTAATATTTTATTAAAATTTCTATGTCAGTACCAGTTTGGGTGATGACAAAGTCATACCGATTTTCAATCATTATTCATTCACGCGAAATATTTAGCGTTACCTTGCAAACAAAACACATTGCGTCTTGTTATTAGTTCTCGGTATATGGACATATTATGGTATTGTGTAGGACTGTAGGGTATTGTTTTTGGAAAAACATGTTTTATAATGTACGACAGAAGTGAGATTTTTGGTACGTATTCAAGAAAAACACAATAAGAATTTAATAAAATTTACGCACGGATGTCACGAGTCGACAGCTTAGGTTTTATTATTATTTCCTGTGTGATAGCCGACAAGTATGTATCAAACCAATATTGGTTTAAATCTTATGGCCGGGTAATTTATTTTCTACATTTAAAATCATAATCAGGAATTTGATATTTTAGATTCCAGATTTTATTATATGTGATAAAATTTTTTATTTGTTACGTTAATTTTTCTATAAAATATAGGACTTTGAATATTTCGTAAAATTCTCGTTTTTACGTATATAATGTTTGATAAAATTGGCAATTTTTGGTATTAAAACTACCATACTTATATTTACTACATACTTAAATATGACTTAACATAATATCAAAATATTAGATTAATCTCCAGTCTCAAATTTTTTTTATAGCTGTTTTAATTTGATATTTTTAGTTCAAAGGAAAATATAATCTGACCGTACTTCGCTCAGAATCGTTTTTTCGAATGAAATTTTTTATCATTGCATTTGCATTCAATTTCTAATTAAAATTAAACGCTATGATTCGCATACCTGTATCTTATGCGGCAAGAGTATCAGCTCTTTTTTTAAATTTGAATCATCAACTTATTATTTAGCGATTACAGATACAATATTAATAAAGAAAATTATAAATGTGTATTATACGTTTATATTGGACATCGAGGATTCCAAATTTCGATATATTTTTTTATATATACATTTAGGAGTTTTTATGTTTTCAAGGCTATATATTGCTGATTGTAGTTTTTTTTTTTGCTCATTTCCGTTAAAAATCTGTTTATTTTATGGTTATTATTTTTTTTTAAACAATTTAATAATTAAAATTTGAAACTTACAATTAAACGAGTCTAGTGTAATAGTATAAAAAAAGAACATTGAATTACGCACGTTTCCGGTCTTATAAAACATCTCATATTCTCATTCTCATTCTCATAGTTTAAAATGAGTAATTATTTTAATTATTTTTACATAGATTTATACATCTTCGTGATTAATGAATAATTTATTTGACTTTTGAGCATATTTTGCAATTTGTTATTTAGACATTTTAAAATAAATATATAACATTGTAATTTCAATAAATTATTGTCGATCCATCTGAAGAAAACGAATTTACTGTATATGCATTGAATAAAACTATAAAAGTAGTTATATTATTATTTTTATTTATTTTTTTTTTAATTTTATTATTATTATTATTATTATTATTATTATTATTATTATTATTATTATTATTATTATTATTATTATT
>JAIUCT010000001.1:21140633-21188403 GCA_021307375.1 Tetraneura akinire
TTATTATTATTATTATTATTATTATTATTATTATTATTATTATTATTTAAGCAGTACGTTTGATGAAATTAAGGTGAATGTTGAAGTGTTGAAAACGCATTTCACGTATTTACACACACACACTTGTTGAACGAGGCCCAGATATATTTTTATACGTTATGCTCGTGTTTGTCACCGTACACCTCACGTACTGCAGAATATACCCTATATATGTACAACATTCAAAACGAATATTATTGATTAATCTCTCCACTAACGATGATAGGTCGATGGGCGGATAGTGGTTGAAATCGGAAAAAGTTATGATATCACAACACGGGTTTGTTTTTATCCGACCCTCGCCTCTGCTCTTGCGGTCCGCTTTTCGTTTTCCACGGCGACCTCGCCCCTCGCTGCAGTGAATGCTCGAGCGATCGTTTTTAATCCGCATCGTACAGGTAACATGACGTAGGTACATGACACGCGAATGTACATTCTTATGTTATGTGAATCGCCCCGTCGTCGAATACGTCCGAATTTGTAATGATATTCTTTCCAGAAATATACATCAAAAATTAAACGCGTTTTATTTAAATTTAGATAATTTTTATAATGGGATTTCGGCACTTTATAATATTATAATTATAAAGAACGATGATAATATGATAATTATTTGTACTCGAAATCAAAATGCGAGTGCGGTTCTCTATTTAATATTTGAACATTATCAGTTTATCACACATTTGATAATATATGATATGCACCACGTGTATCGATTAGCGGTTTAATAATTAATTAATTATTTGGTATGTACGGTTACTCCGCGCGGGAACCATCATCTTGATGTATACCTCGTATGAAAATCTATTAAAAATTTACGAAGATAAAACGTTATAAATATTGTTAAATTATTTATTATCGTCCCTAGATGATAATATTATGTATTATATACGAGTGTACGTATATAATATGTTATATAGTTTAGTCAATTATTGCCGTATTTAATGGATAAATTTAATACATTCATTATGTACCTATACCCTATACGCATTTTAAACGAATAATATTAGGATTATTTTCGTCGTAAATCGTAAATCCTCTGTGTAATGAAAAATCACTTTATCGTCGATTTTTATTTTTTATATTATACTACGCGCAGTATAAATAATATATCAAAGTAGGTAAACGGCGTTTTTATAATACTAGCATACACTGCAATCGATCGAACTTTAATTTAAACGAGTTTTATTTTCATTTCACTTTCAAAATGACCCTTGACCTAACCTCTCTATAGTTACCCTAAACGATTGTATACGTTTTTATACACCTTAGATTACCAGCGAATAGCGAAGAATGTATTGGTTTTACAACGACGTGTTTTTTTTTTTTTTTTTTTTTTTTTATGTATGTACGTATATGAAAAAATATATAATTTTTATAGAAATAACGGTCTGATTACCATAAATAGAGTAATAAAGTATGCTTTTTGTGCAGAATTTCATTTAATCAGTAACTTATACAAGTCTATTTTCGAGTTTTTCAATAAATAAAAAAAAAAAAAAAATACTATTCACAAATTTTGAAAACTTAACTTAAACTCAATGACGAAATATTTTTTGACCACTATAACTAATTAAATATAAGAAATAAATACTTGAAAATTTTGATGAGTACCTACTCATATATCAGTATTTCACACAGGTTAAACGTATACCTGATTAAATTCGGGTCCAGTTAAGACCGTTTTTATAGTTTAGATAATATAGAATTTTATGTATTTTACACATTTTTATGTACGTGATATTTTGTCAACTTTTCAATTTCACGTTTAAATTCTACACATTTTGCAAAAACTTATATTTATAAATATGCACCTAATACAAATTATTGACTACCTACTTAAGTTAGATATTTAATGTTATTTGGAAATTGGCTATCCTCAGAAACTTTTTTTTTCATATAAGATCATTATATTCAAATTATAATAATGATTTTAACCGTTTTTAAAATATATTTTTCGGATACCCTTATAACATCGGTATAATGGTCGAAATTAGGAAAATAAGGATAAATAATGACGGGAACAAAACATATTTTAACAATGAGACTATACGTCGTATAATGTTAGATTTTGATTTTTAAAAATTATAACAATTATAATATAGCTAATCAAGTATATTAAAAAATCTTACGAAGATTAATTGAATATGTTATATGATTTCCGCGTCTTTCCGATGAAACGTTATTAACGTTATTTACTAATTATTTCACATTTTTAACAAATTATTGTTATAAAAAAATTGTTTAATACATTAATTTAACGAAAGATCATTGTATAGTTTCTTGTAATTTTTTTTTTTTTTTATAAAAATTCATTTAAAAAACATTTAATTTATTCAGACTATAACGTTTAAAAAGTTATAAAAAACATTATTGGACCGTTTACGTTTAATAAAAATAATTATATTCTAATAGAAAGTTAAGTCTGTAAGTTTATAATTTTTCTCAATTAACGTTTTCATCCATTAATTTTAGAATACTTACGACCCGCCTGGATATAGATACCATATAATGTACGAATATAGATTTTTTTTGTTATTATATTGATCTAATATTTTGTTCTTACTATATATTATATTTTAATTATAACGTTGGTCGAATTACGCAAAGTGAACAATAAAAAATGAGTTTGTAAATATACCTAGTATGAAATCAATTTTTCGAAACCGTTTTTTAACGAGCCGTAAAACACAAGGGACTACATACTTACATATTTTTGTTCTTTTTAAATATTGAAATATTATAGTCGGTATTTTACTATTTTCTACTTATGTATCATATTTTTTTTATTCACGTTGTATTCTGGTTTGATAATAATTGGTTTAATTCCAATTATTATAGTGATATAATCATTATTATTTTATAACTTTGTATTATAAATTTATAATACGTTTTTATCCGTCGTATGATGTTCATTAAAAATAAGACTTGCTTAATGTTTAATCCGCATATAGAATATAATACACGCTTGTTTTTGTACTCGTTTATAATATATGAGTTATAATCGGATAAACCAAATTACACTGGTACATAATATAGTGTAGTGGTGAAGTATAATATCATTGTTTTGATTATAGGTTAGTATTCATTTAGTAAAACAAAACTTTTTTGTTGGTAAAAATTAAAATGTACGAACAAATATTCTCGTTTAAATTATAACATTTAAAAATAACCTATAGGAGATATAATATTAATATATAATAATTATGTATTATTTTATACGATATTCTTAACGATATATTATTATGATAAAATAAATAATAATTATAATAATTCCTAATTTATATTTTATTATAATAGGTTTACGTTTAAACATTATAATATAGTGTTATTATTATAACATTGGATGCCATTTATGAATTGTTAATTTTGAAAAACTTTTTATACATAAACTTATAAAAAAAAAAAAAAAATTAGAAAGTATATACTATTAATTTTTTTTTTTTTTTTATCTTATAGCTACCCTGTTAACATTTTCTGGATCCACGCCTGTCGCTGTCGGTTATTAATACGTAGTTAGGGAAATACATTATATTTCATATTTCAAAATATGTGTGCTCTTAAATATTACAAAACCATGCTAAGACTAGAATTAACCGTGATCGCGGTTAGTTGAAAACAAATTTGAATACGAGAGTATATTATTTATAATAAGAGCGCGATTTCAAATTTTGTGTGTAAGGAGACTCAAGAAGAATATAAAGTTTGTTGTTAAAAATACGTTTATTAATCGGAAAATTTTACACCCTCGCAATAAGTAATAAAATTGTATAATTGAATTTTATGATTAAGAGTGTAATATTTTTTTACCCGTCGATAATTAAAAATAGGTAGTTTTGTGGTTCAATGTTATTATTATATATTATAGTTATTAATTATGACTGTTATGAAAATATTAAATCATCGCGTCTTACGTATTTTTATAATTACAATGTGCGTTTGTTTAAAAATTAAAATAAGTAACACTCGTGTTATAAATTTTTTTCTTTTGTGTTAAAGTCAAAGTTTGAAAGGTATTTATTTTTTTTGTCTAATCAAGAATCCGGTACACTTCGACACACACACACAATACACATTTAATTTTTTTTATTTATTTATGCCGTGTCTAATTCGTCTGAATCAATTTCTTATGGTTCCTCTCGCTTACAAAAGTGATTTATCTATCCCTGTCACTATGGAAACTACACGTCCTACTATCGCGACCTTCTCAGTTATTGTTTACAACGCTGTAGCGGTGTAAAACGTTTATTATTTTCCCAGTTTTATTTCGACTCGACACGAACGCAAAATGACGACGACTGTTATATTCTTATATTATTATAATATTAAGTGTATAATTGACCTCGATAATTTTACATAAAAATACATTTAACAATATTTATCGAGATGTTCTCGGTATGTATATTTATTAACGTAATGCTGTATTAACATTCTCTCCAATGTTATAATCGTATATAGTGAAGCAATATAAATTCAGTTGCAAATCTCTGTATACGAACATTTGACGATGGTTTTTACGTTTCGCACAGAATTACTTATATGAGACGTAAAATATATTATAATAGTAATTTACCCGGATGGGAACATACATCTGTCATTAAACGTTTAATATTTTGCACGATTCGATTAATATATTACTATATAAATACGTTCTAACGGGTCTATAGCTGGTTTACATTTTGATGATATTATATGCCGTTTTCGTTTCGCTTTTAACATCGCCAGAGGAGTAGGTACATTATATTATATATGCTATACTTGCATTATATGTTAGGCGTGCAAAGGCGTTTGGCGAAATGTTAAATTGCTCATCCTCTATTTTAAATTATAATTTTCACCGTGACAAAGACAAACGAGACAGTCGACTAAAATACATATAGGTATATAATAATATGATAAAACTCATTTTATTCTTTGAAAAGAGTACACTTGGAAAAATAAATACGAATTTGATTGTCGTAAAAAAAAAAAAAAAAAAAATAGAAAAAAAAATAGCCGTACTTATTAATTATTGTTCGAGAACAGTATTCAATTCGTATCATAAAATCGTTATCGACACACGTAAATCGCGTAATATTTTAATTAAATTTTTTTTTTCTTGGATTTTATGCCGAAGAACAACATGACAAAATACAAATAAATTATGAGAACGTAATTTTTTTCAACATAAATATGAAAAATGTGAAGGGGATAAGCTCCCACTCAAAGCCACCCCTAATAGAGTCTACGGTTATCAATTTTTATGAAAATTGAACAAAATATTCGATTATTTGCAAATAAACATGTTTTTTTTTTTTTACGAGGCGTACGTATTTTTCCTAAACACAATGTCCTAAACAAATAGTGTTGTTTTTATTTCGTTCTTACTACGGTATTGTATACATAATATTATGTAAGTTATATTTTTCAGGCTTTGTTAGTGTTTTTCTTTTGCATACGTCGACGAATTGTAACGTTATCCAAATGAACATAAGAGCATATAATATACATATGTATATTAATTTACATAATATAATGTATATAATATACATATGTAAATTAGTTTTTGTTTCTACAACTTAAAAAATAAATGGGTAAAACACATTTTTTGGTAGATGTTTGCAATACAGTACGAGAAAATAAATATTTTTAAATGAAAAATAAAATAACATATTATTATTATTATTTCCAATATTACACTAAGTAATCAATATTATCAATATAGATGTACCACCGTGTTGAAAATAACAAATTTTTATTTTTTTATTTTTGTGAAAACAGTTGAATTATTAATTTTTAAAATTTAAATAAATATCGATTCATATTTTTAACGTAAAATGTGGCGTTTCACTATTATTACAATTACAATCATATTTATCATATTATTTGTTCACAGACTATCAATTAAATACATTAATAATAATATATTAATATAAAATATAAATTAAATGTTTATGAAAAGATTTAATTATAATTTAATTATTATAATTTGAATATATGGATCGCTACGAAACGTAACGTTCGCTTACCGTGATTGGCTAAAAAATATTTAATTATTAATTTTTATAATATAGTTAAATTTTATTTTTATTTTGATAAAAATATGCTAAAAATAAATAAACAAATAGAGTCTGAATATAATTTGTCTGCACGTTTGAATATAAAATAATGTTTCACTTGGTTTATTTTATAATAAATTATTAATCTTCCATGTTAAATGTTATTGTATACTTAAAATACAATACAATAAAATAACGTACTAGTCATTTGATATATTATTACAATATATTACGTTTATGTAAAAGTCATGTTATATTCTTGATAACTAGTCAAAAACGTAAGTTATTTATTTTTTACCATTATATAATATAGTAGTGGATACAAGTTGTTGCCTGTCACCAATGAAAACGACGAGTGTAAAATGTATTATATACACAGTGTTTCAAATCTATTAGCTAATAATATTATAATATCTCACCGAAAAATGAATATTATTATTTTTATTTTTTTTTTATTTTAAATCCGTTTATTTTTGAATTATTATAGTTAGTCAATACACAATAATAATACTTAACTTATTATAAACTTACACGTCTTATATAAAAATAAATTATTTTAAAAATAATTCATTTTTAAATTATGTAAATTTTAATTCATTGAATTTCAAATTCAAAATGTCGATATTTAGAAATCTTTTTTCATGCTAAATTATAAAATTATTTAATCGATCATGTAATGAAATTAAATATATTATATATTAAAATAAGTGCTGATAAATAGAAACTTCAAGAAGAACACTTTTTAGTCATTTATGTAATAAATATAATGTAACTTAAAAATAATCATTTTCCTAAGAAATAACATTACAATTAGTGAAAAGATCAGAACACTCTGTATAAAATACGAATTTACAAATATTGCTCTCGAATCACGCGCGAGTAGTAAATTGTACGTACGCAAGTTAACCTACGGTAGATTTTTCTTCTCATATTTAAGAAAATCAATTCAATATTACTGAATCACTGGAATTATAATTATTATTTTCATACCAGTATTTCACTATTCACTTAATCAATAATATTTCAAAGTAAACGGTTATAAAGTTCATGCTTTATTAATACTGTATTTGCGTATTATGTATATATTTGAAATTTTCATTATAATAACGACGCGTTTATACTCGTAAATATTGTATTCATTATTCTAAAGTGATTATTATATTATAATATGAAATTATATAAACTTCACGTGAAAACGTTTGTTTTGTATAGACTCTCAAAGATGAAATTATTCGAAATAAAATAATATATCTAGTTGTTTTAGTTATATTATCTGAAACTTGCGTCTGTTCTTAGTAATCGGAAGAGATTATATGTGTTCGAAATGTTTATGCACGATACAATACAAAAATAATTCATCTGTTTGTCTTATACTTAATCCTGATTCCTGAAGACTTTCTAATGTTTTCTTAGAAATTTAACTGAAAATATAATTTAACCGAAAATTTAAGCATCGGATAATATTCAAAAATCAAAAATTCCATTAAATATAGTCTTAAGTAATATATACCTACGTTTATGTGGCCTTATTAATAAAATAAGAATAATTATTAATAATATATACGAGCCAATGATGTATATCGCACATGATATATAATACGTTTCGTTTTTTCGTATGATAATAACTTGTGACGTTTTTAAACGATGGGTAATATATTATAATATCGTTACCGAGGGCTTTGTTTACTAATGGCTTATAGTATAATAACAACACGAGGGTAAAACTATAGCGGTTAGGTAGCAAAAATCAATAGAGGTTAAGTTTAAAACTCTAAACGATCAAAGTGAATATCGATAATAAAATGTTTTATTATACGATAATTCTGAATTTTCTTTTACGTTATTGCCGTTAAATGAATATTTAAAGTTCAAGTGATTCCACGAATTGGTCTTCTCTATTAAATTTAAAAAATATATATTAGGTATAAGATTAATATATTATATGAATACAGAGGTATCCTATTGCAAGAATATAATGAATTATAAATTGTTATGATTGAACACAGTTTATGACGTATAAAAATAATAATATTGTAATGAAATTTTCGTGTATAAATTACACTTTAATAGGGTGCTACCACTGGATATCTTCCCTTATCTCATTATTCATATTATTCCTACTTGTCACCTATCAAACCTACTTGTTATACTAAGAAAATGTATAGATTGTAGATTACTTCAAATAAATAAAAAAAATTACACTGTGTACACTTGTTCGTCTGTGTATATTTTTAAAATACTACGTTTGAACTATTGAATATAATAATCATAGCCGCAATTCAATATTTAATTTAACGCATGAAATATGTATACAAATATAATATAAACATTCGATAACAATTTAAGATAATTAAATGTAATATTGTTTCAGTTATCATATTAATATAATATAATTAAAATAAAGCCCGTTAAGAATAACTTTATTTCTGATAATTTTTCTAATATTTCGCTAATTTTTAGTAGCATAATTTTCATCGCATAAGAAAACTGCTTTGAAAGTCCAAAAAACACATGAATCTACTTAATGAACTAAACCATTTTTTATAATCAAAATACTATTATTACTTAAATAAGTGTTATCTATATAGAACTAATACATTATTTGCTTCGATCAGAATCTGTTACAATATATTTTACACACTTTATTTATTAATTTTTAACTACAAATACTAAAATACGATATATTTTAACTTTTAATCGAATAGTAAAAATAAAAATAAAAATTAATCATGCTTATATTTTAATATATAATAGTACCAAAGAATAATATGAGTAGAGTATATCTAATTTTTTTAATATTCAAGGTACCTAGACAACAAATAAATACGTTAGGAATTTTTCAGCATTTTTGATTATTATTATAAGAAATATTTTATATTAAATAAAAAAAAAAATATAATATTCTTGTATTTGAGATGTCAATGTGTGTATTATAGTTAGTATTCGAATGTTTTTTGAAAGTCGGAAAATTTTAAATTTCTTATTTGGCCCATATAGTTATAATCGAGCCAAACGACAATCTATATTTGTTAAGGTTGGCATATCATAAAAGAACTACATTTCACTATTAAGTTTATCGTTTGAAAAAATATATTTAAAAATAAAAATATTATTTACAAAAATATGTAATATTACTATTAATAATATTTAAAATAAAATTTTGTTACGGTTTATGGGTAGTTGATTAATTTCGATGTGGAATAAAACTAACATAAAACTTAGTTTTGAACAGTGAAGAAAAAGTTTTTATATATAAAAAATGAAATTCTAACAAATCATTATTATTCTTATAACATAAACATTGGTATAGTGTTAAATCTTATAAATTTAAAATATTCTCATTTATTTTTGACGTTTTAGATAAAAAAAAAAAAGTATAATATTAAAAAACATGTATAGTATTAGTATCATGAAGAATGAAGTAAAATAAAACTTTAATTTCTATCAAACTTCTGAACCTATATGAAATAAAATAAACTATATTAGAATTCAGATTAATCGGAGACAATTTTTATAAACTGTTCATTCCTCAGAAAATGAAAAATTTAATTTGAAATTACATAGAAATTTTATTGTGTTAAAATGAAATTCAAGAGTAGTATATGGTAATTTATAATTATTCATTTTTCTAATTAATAACAAATTAATTTTTTTATCATGCTCTAATTAAATATCAGAAGTTTAGTGTAATTATTTATTAATTAAACTAAATTAAAATTAAAATTAATATTATTATGATCTTTAGTTTAATTAATCTTTATTTTATTTTTTTAAATTTTCACTTCCTTTTCACATTTCTATTTAATATTTATTATTGTAGTAAATAATATAAAATAATATACTTACTTAATAATTTAATTTCAGGAATCAAACTAAACAATTCATCATTCAATACTTTTATAATAAAGAATAATTATTTTAAAAATACAATAAAACCATTCATTTCTTGTTCTTCTGGAAATCATAATTATACATGGAAAGTTAAAAACTGAGTATTCTCAACATATTTTTTCGAAGAAATATTTACATTTTATAAAAGTACCTGTATATTTTAATTTCTCGAAGGCGTATAAAATAGCTACAACGTGGACTTAAAATAATACGTTAAATGGACTACACGCACTGACCTTTACTATCCCTTTGGCATTATAAAAATATTTTTTTGTAATGTGATCAGTCATGGTTTAAAATAAAATCTGATTATATTTTTACAGTGCAATATACGCATATTATTATATTATTATAGTATATAATTTTGAATCTTATTATTATATGCCATAAATATATTTTAATATCTTTATCTTACAATATAGCTTTATGTTATAACGTACGAAAATTGTATGAATTTAAGAAATTTGATTTGCATTATATTTCGTCTAACTGCGGGTCTTTTTAAGTAATAAATAAAAATTAGTATTAAGGGAATAAAAAGAAATTTTACATTTTTGTTGTTGGCTACGTCTATAAGAAATAATCAAATGAAAACATGATACGATTAAGAGCTGTTTTTTGTAAAATATTATAATATTATCGTATCAAGTAACGTTTAAATTTTATATAAAATAATTATAATTTATATAATACGATGAAAATATTTAATATTAAAAAATATGTACAAATATATATCGGATTCAGTTAATTAATATACAGTTCATTTTAAAATTTTGTTTTTATTTCATCCTTTATACATTTTATTTTGTCAAAATCAATAAATTATTGCAGTCTAAAATGAGAAACTATATAGAGTGTGCTCGTATAATTAGTTGAAAACTGAAAATAATGGAATACTTAAGTAATGATTATTCGTCGGGCAGGTAATTTACTTGAAACCGAAAACAATTATCATTTATTTTGTTGCTATTCCACTTGTATATGTATAATATATATTATACATTTGGCCTTATCCGTTTTCTTATTACTCTATAGTTAGACGAATTGCAGAATACATAAATTTATTATTGAGTTTTACTAAAACGAAACAAGAAAAGTGGGGTTATTTTTTTCATTTGTTACCTGGTATTAACCAATTGACGTACTTGCCTAAAAAATATTATAATATTATACCATACGATCGACGAATAGTGACGATTAATAAGAAAACATAATTTTATGGTGTCGATTCGGGTTAATGGCGCCACCCGAGTTCATATTTCAAACTTCGCGTATCACGTAAAAATTTAATTTATTAAATGTACAAATTTATTTTATTGACGGTAGTTTAAATTAAAATTAATAACTGTAGGATTTAGTTTTTAATTTTGTATACTTATATTATATTATTTTCGTTTCTTCTACCCTTATTTTATAATCTCATCTTAATTATGTTATTATAACATTGCATCGATTAGCAGACTGACAAAACGATTTAATTATTATTGTAAATATATTATAAGGTATAAAATGGTAGATGAATATAATATTATTTTCGATTTTATTAACAACATGATAAACCGAAATATTTGATATTTCAGCCTAAAACACAGTATTTATATTCTTATTTTTGTAAAGATAGTGAAAATAGAATTTAAATATAAATTACTCCGGTAAATACTTTTTTTTTTTTTTTGGTATTACAGCGCCGCCACGGAAACGATATTTATTATATTTAAATAAAAAAAATTTTAAGAGAATTTTTTTGGCGTTACGACTTACGAATCTTCTGAGCAATGACAAAACGCGTGTGTACTCCCGGATTCGCGAGTAAATACGTATTACTAAATAATAATAAAAATAATAATAATAATAATAATAATAATAATAATAATAATAATTAAAAATTTGATATTTATAATGTAACGTAATTTTTATCAACCCTTATATTATCATATAATATTATTATAATTTACAATTTACAATATGTACCTACGGAAATCGTACACAATGTGAGCGGGCGAGTTCGTTAATTTCGTCGGCCGTTCGCGGACGTTTATTTAAAAAATCCACGTCGGCAATTTTAAGTAAAAGGTAAAACTTAATCCTACACACTCTGCGCGTGGGTGCACAACTTTTGCAACACGCTCAGAAATGGCTGCAAATCGAGTTTACAAACTGTAGTTTGAACGGAAACATTAAATTCTACAGGCGTTCGTGCGCTTGTATTTATGTGCTCGCCGAACACAACGTGTATTATTATACATATGATAAATAGTTTCTTTGTTTCATCGAAATTCAGGCGAACGTATTGCGACCATAAACTTCACACCGGTTCACTCATTGCACGTGGTATACGAGTACATAATAATATATAGTGTGCATCATTATTGTGTATACTTCACTTCTGATTTGGCCAGAGAGTTTTTCCAGAGAGTTCAGAATTTATCGTTCGTTTCGTTAAAAATTCAATTATTTAACAAAAATATAATAGAACATATCTAATAATTTGTTATATTGTATGTACAGGATGTCCCAGATATATTTACTCATTAAAAAATATCTTCGCGAAAAATCTAGATTTTTTTAACGCTATTTTTTTTTTTTTTTTTTTTGAAATTATTAGTTAGTTAAAGGATTATAATATGTTACTTTTTTAAATTTAATCGTCCTTTTATTAAAATAAAAATAAATAACTTTTTATTTTTTAAGTTTAGCGAAATTTTACAATGCCCTGCAGTTTGTATAGTACATTTGTATGACAATTTTGATGTTTCGACCTCCCAATTTAATAAAGATGTTGATTTTTACGAATTATTTTAATTGATTAGAAAATATTATTTTTGACGTCAATACGTGTGTTCCATCATGTCGTGCAAAATTTGTTTAATCAATATTAATTAAACAAATTATTAACTCAATTTATGATAAACAATATTTCATTGTGATAAAATTTTATAATAATGATTATTATTAATTAGTAATTGCATATTAATACCTATCAATACCTCATGCTTATTAATTATTAACCTATAATTATTAACCTATGATCAAATCACTAAATCATAATATTGTTGCATCTTGCATTATAGAATTGTTTTATCGTGTATTGTTTCTTATTAAATTAAAAAAAAAAAATTAAATAATAAATATACCTAATTAAAAGTTTAGAATAATAGACCATATAATGATATTATTAATATATAAAAGTGTTATAATTTGTTATAACAAAATATAAAATAATTATATAGTAGTTACTAAAATATTTTATAAAACAATTTATGTTATTATTTACTTTAATTTTATAAAAACGGCATTCAATTTTTCGCGGAGATATTATAAATAGATTTCGGACACCCTGTATGTTTCGTGGTGCCATTTCCGCAACTAAATAATTACATTTTTTCGATCTAATATATGCAAAAAAATTTGACATCAGCGTGCGTGTGTAACTATTTAGAGTATGTTTTTAAAAGAAGGTCGTACGCAAAACGGGAGAAGAAAAATAACGGGGGAAAAAACATTATCCGAAATGTCAGACTAGATTCAATTTAAAAGAATAAAAAAGGAGTAGCGATTTCTTTTCACTCATCGCGGCGGCGTTTGTCTCGGGGCTTTTTGCACTTTGCGTTAAAGATGAATATTTCGATATCCTTATTTTTCTGTTTCTTCCCCGTGTGTCTCGTCAGGTCACGGGTTTTTCTTTCTTATTTCTTTTCCAACGAAAGAAGATTTACGATGTAATTTAACGTTATAAAAAATGTAGACCGTCCACGGGTAGATATTTATTATATAGGCTAGTTTTTGAAGTCAAATATATAATAATATGTAGGCAACTGCGGCGCATGATAACGGTCAATTCCGTAATGTGGCAGGACGCTGTAACAAGCTAGTGATTGAAAATCCATGTTAAAATAATGGTATCGCTTAATAATCCTTAAGTACATACCGGGTATAATATAGATACGTATAAACTTCCAAAACATCATCTCCAAAAACCAAAATTTCGATTAAAAAATGCAGTAAACTACGATAACTTTTATTATTATAACTCAGTAGCAAAGTAGGTACCTAGTTTAAAACGCTAAACAGACCGTACAATCCGTACATGTGGCTTGGAACGATGTCTAAGGCAATAAATTTGCGTTTCGTTCGAAGGGACCGTGATTCTGCTACGACTCGACAAACGAATAAACGATTTCTTGATGAAAGTTAGCCATATGTACGGATTGGACGATTTGTATATTTACGATCGACACATCATCGAGATATTGACGATCTATATATAGAAATATATCATTGTGCCTCATATGCTGGCTGCTGCTCAATGATTTAATAACGACGTCGACGTAGGGAAATCAATGCGATTTATCTTCTATTATTAACCAATATAATATATAAATTTATCGTCGGTCGCGGAAACTTGTGTAGTTGTGTTGACAATCAAAAGTTCCTGTTGCTATTTTGGTCTTAATCGCGTGAAATTCGTCGATCAATGTTCGCACACAACAAACCTGTTAATTATTTGATAATAATTTTATATCGATGTTGAAAATTTGACTGTTAAAAACAAAGTTACGAAGTATAGTATTCGAATATGGTCTGTTTCACAAACATAACATAATAATATTAAATTAATGTTCAACACGATTAATGAAAAACTTCAAGTGAAAATACAAGAAAATATATAACTATCTAAAGCTCATTACGTTTAGAAAAATAAATATTAACTATTATTAAGTAATATTCGATTTATTCGTTAAGGAAAATGAAGAGTGATCAATAATAAGAAAAATAATAAAAAATAAAATGAAATTTACGGATTCTAATTCTCGTTTTAGATTGTGAGCGAAGCGAAGAATGTATTGGTTTTACAATGATGTGTGATTTTTTTTTATGTTTGAAACATTTTTACTACGTAACCGAAATAATGCTCCGATTTTCATGAATAGCATATGTTTCCGGTTGGAAAGTGGATGTAGTTGGTACATTATTTAGGTCATTTTTCGAATTTCTAGGAAAATCCTATTCTCATAAGGTCGAAAATTGACCCTATCAATAAAAAAAAACGATGAAGAAATTATGAACAAACGGCAATTTTCACGAAAACTGAAATTTCGACGAATTCGATTTCAATATTTCACGATAACTCATGCAATTTTGAAAATAAAGAATTAAAAAAAAATGTCAAATTTTAATCAATACGTCCTACATTATCTGACTTAACTTCGCTCAGAATCGTTTTTTCGAATGCATTGGTTTATCATTGCATTTAAATTCTAATTAAAATTAAATACTATGATTTGCACGCCTATATCCCTGCGGCAGGAATATCGGCTCGTCTTTTTAATATTCCCACTATCATATCAGCTACATAAGAAATAATATGTAATATTTCTGCAGGCCAATTATCAATCCTATAATTTATGACTGTAAAAAAAAATTTTCATTTTTCATTTTTTTTTCAATTTTTTATTCACAAATTTTATAATCCTTAAAAAGCTTTATTGTTTATTGTAATGGAGACTTAAATAATTAAATCGTTTTATTTCACTAAATTTCAGAAAAATCTTTACAGCCGTTTGAGTTTGAGATTTTTAATCATTTATATACTATTTGGTTTGCGCTTTATTCCATTGGATTACTTTTATTGTTTAACCGTTATTTACTGTTCACGTAGGTACACGATTAACGTGAAGGTACAATTAATAAGAAGAGCCGCACAGTTATAAATTTTAGTCGAAATACAACCAACACCGAAACGTATTAAATAAAAAATACTATCGAAGGTATTTTGTCACTTTTATTATTTTTCTATGTAATATAATACGTAGGTGTGTAAAGTAAAATAAATAATTATAATGTTATCTGTGTATTTAAAAGAAAATTGATTCATATCAATTGACGATTTTTTAAATTTTCATCATAAGAATAAAATATAAAAATTATTGTTATTAATTAAAAGTTTAATTAAATGTACACAGTAAATAGCGTACGGGAGGAGGGAACGATTCAAGTTCATCATAATATAATGTTTAATCTTGGAGTTAGATTAAATTGTGCAACTTGATATAATAATTATGAACTTGGAATATTTGTCCTATTTTATTTTAATATTTTAAATATTTCACAAATAGAACTGGTATCATCATTAAAAAATAAATCAGCAAAATAAAATATTACTAACCATATTTTTGTATGAAATGAAATTGGATCATTATTCTTCTCTTGTTCACATAGTTGATTACTGTTTTAAAATCATTATTCTATAATATTTATATATTATATATTAAATTCAAACTGATGTGTTATTATTTCGAAGATATTCAATTTGTAAATTAAACGATTTGTTTTTTCCAGGTAAGGCCCTGCAGAGAATAAATTACAGAAGCCGCACGTCGATTGCTTCTGGTAAATATAATAATAATATGCATATTGTTTATAATAATATTATTCTCAGTACTTCTAATATATATTTGATGGGGCATGACCTGTTCTGGTGTACCTACGTATATTAAATAGAAAAAAGATGATGTTATTATATTTAAAGAATAAGAAGTCATATTTTTTACTTCTAAAAGTTTGCTTTTTTCATCTAACCACGTGACATGGCGCGCACGAATAAATACAAAATAATAATATGCTCGAACGTCAACAACAGCAGCTCGTTATAATATTTATAATAAGTTAGCTCTTAATTGTGTATTATGTAATTTCGTTCTATAATTTTATACTCGTATATTGCTGCGACTGGTAAATAAAATAAAATAAAAAAGTAATATAATAATAAATATTAAAATATAGTATATACATATAATATTATATTAATATAACCGCTACGACCGGCACAAATAAAAATAATCGTGGCATCGCCCAGTAGTAACACGATGTCCAAACGGGAGTTAGAGACGATTGAAAAAAAGCTAAAGATAAAACAAACAACGAAGAAGTTCAACGAGATGACGTACGTGATAGCGGAAATGACGTCTACGAATACGAAAACACAAAAAGGCTAAAACTTTTTTAATTACAGAAATGTATAAATATATAAAATGCTCGTATAATTACGTGTGTGTGTGAATGTTAAAATACTTCGTTAAAATTGAGGGTAAGCGTTGAGCCGTGTTGGCTCCTTTCGACTAATCGTAGCTGAATCGTTCAATCATCGTTCGAATAAGTTAAACAATTTTTTTGTGTGACAAATGATAGATGTAAAACGATGATAATAATATGATATCATGATAAAAACTACATGAGAATCTGTAAACTCTCACAGAATTATAGATACAAATATACAATTAAATCAATTAATATATAATTACAAATTTATTGTTTTTAGTAGTTCAAACCCATATAGTATATTATAATTTTTTTGATAATATTAAATATACGTGAAAATATATAAGCCTAATAATAAATTAGGGGTCGATTTGTGTCCTCAGTTTTCAAATCTAATTTTTATTTATATGAAAATATAGCACCATTTCAATTTCTCTATTTTTTCCGAAATTGTAACGAAAAGAAATTGAATTAAATAGTTTAGTTAGAAGCAAAAAAAAATTATATTTTTTAATAAAGTGTTTTACAGTAATACCGAATAATGTCATATTTGCGTTTATAATATTATTCTTAGTCTTTTCGGATAATATTGATTTTACGTTCATACTTATATTTACATTTCAATAAAAATATTAGCATAGTTTCAATGACATTTAATTCGAGAATCCCAATACCGAGATAATGGAATGAATTTTATTCGGGATTTGTTAACTTATACAAATAGTATGAAATAAAAAAGAACAAACGTTTTCAATGTGAAAGAGTAGAAATTTATGTGATATTTATTTTATTATTTATTTGTGAAAAATGTTAGAAATATAATAATTTAAAAAGTATGTAAAACCACAAAGAATAAATAAATAAATAAACACAATTTCACAGGGAGTAAACGTATAACGTATACTTCTGTTAAAGTCAATTGGCAATTTTATCACAGAGACGGGAGAGTGATAGTTGTAGACTTGTGGATTAGTTCAGAGAGACAGGAATGAATATACGAGGAAATTAATTATCGAGTTAATTGAATATTATGTATCCAAGAATGTTTAGAATTGATGAGTTAAACGTCTCTATTTGTTATGTACCTCGCGTACACTAAACGGGTAAGTTAAATCATCATTGATTTCGCTGGTAGATTTCGGACGGAGCATTATTTAATTAAAGGAGACGAAATCGAAATGTAGAAGACGATGATACGAAATTAAAATAGACTGTTGGATTAAAGATGGTAAAATGAGAAAAGAAAACTGTTATATTTTTGTATACGTATAGAATGATGCATTATATAAATATAATGTTAAAATTAATATCTTTCGAATGATAATTTATCAATGCATGTCATGCGCGTGCAACGGACAGCCAGATCGACGATTCCATTATCGTATATCGAAAGAAGAAAATTATTCTTATCATACGTAATTATTATTGAATTCACGAAGAGTGTGCATGACGGTCGACTAATATTCTGCTTCACGAGTCGGAGGGACCTTTTAGCGCAGTTGTTTACACACTCGTGTTATATACAATTCAGTATATTATTCAAGGAGAACAGACGCGTATTTTGCTCGGATGCTTTTCTCGTTTTCGTTTTAAAAAAATTATGAATTATACCAACTGACTCTCGAGTACCGCCAAGAGAGTAACGAATATTAATAGTAATGTCACAGTGATGTTGTTTAAATACTGGCGTACAACGAGTTGTTCATATTTAACGTGACAGATATAAATCCAATATTAAATACACACACTCACACGTTGTTTCGTTCGAATCACGTGCGCACGTCTCCAAAAAGTAATACATAATATTAATAATAATTTACATTAGCCAGTACATACAATTTAAAATGATTTATAATTATAATTAGTAATTTCATTAGACTGTATAATATGTAATATGTTTGTTGTTAACATTTAAGATATTACATTGAATATTAAAAAAAAGAATTGTTTATTACCTATTTATTATGGTCAATTATTTTTACGGTTTGTTACCTGTTGATATTATAGAAAAATTATTCTTGTATTAGGTGAGGTACTCGTCGTCGGTATAATATGGAATTCGCTTTCAAATATTTTTATAAATTCCACTGGAATGGTTTATAAAATAAATTGGTCAATATGTGTTATAATTATATTGTAATTACTTATTTTTAATTTAATATATTCAGTATTCACTATAATGCATTCATTAATATTTAAATCTAATCAAATCATATTTTATGATATTATACAAGCCATATAATCTCTACAGAGATAATTTATTAAATCTAAAATAAGAATGCGGTGTCTAACAATTTAAATTTTAATTAGGTGTTTTTATATTTATAAATTTGTAAAAATGTAGGGATAATAACATTATACCTTAGAAACCGAATTGTAGGTTACTGTATTTTTTTTATACTTTTGTATTGACCTCATAGAATTAAATTAAAAAAAAAAAAATCCTAATGAATTTATATGAATTTGTATTTTAGATTCTATTCTAAGCGAAGCAAAGAATGTATTGGTTTTAAAATGATGTGAGATTTTTTTTTTTTTTTTTTATCCTGAAGACGTGTTTAATACCCGAAATAATTCTCCAATTTTCACGAATAGCATTTTTCCGGTTGTAAAGTGGATGTAGTTGATACTTTATTTAGGTTGTTTTTTGAATTTCTCAAAATTGACCATAAGCGGTAGAAAAAATGACGAAAGAACGGCATTTTTCACGAAAACTGAAATTTCGACGAATTTAATTTCAATATTTCACGATAACTCAGGCAATTTTGAAGATAGATACTTGAAAATTGTTTTGGTATTCACATAGCTACTATACCTTGTATATATGTGGTAAAATTTTGGAACCGTTACGTTAATTTTTCTACAAAATATATAGGACTTTGAATATTTCGTAAAATTCTCGTTTTTACGTATATAATGTTTGATAAAATTGGCAATTATAGTGATTAAGGTCTGAAAAATTTACTGGAGTATACATACATATTACTTAATATCATATAAAAATATTAGAAAAATCTCTTCTAGTCTCAATTTTATTTTATAGCTGTTTAAAGTTGATATTTTTAGTTTAATCTAAAATATGAAAAATATGACGAAAAACGGTATTATCTGACTGAACTTCGCTCAGAATCGGTTTTTCGAATGCAATGGTTTATCATTGCATTCAAATTCTAATTAAAATTGAACACCTATGTAAATGATTTGCACACCTATATCCCTGCGGCAGGAGTATCCCTTCTCTTTTTTCAATTGACGCATATATTATATGAAATTGAAACATTACATTTATAATGATATTACTTTATATGTGTTTATAAAACGATATATTATTAAATAATATATATTTTTAAATTATGAACTATAAAATTTTACTTATTTGAATTTAAGTAAACGAAAAATAATAATAATAATATAATAGATGAGTTTCTTTACGTTCGAGTAATATTATCAAATATTATACCGTAATAATACGAGTAAGGTTGAAATTTAAAAAAACGTAAGAAATTACATAATATAATGGCCATAGAGTGTCTGGTATATGTTTATTTGTTTTCAACGATTATATGAAAATAACAAATTTGTAAAAAAATTTCAAGTAGATAATGTTAATAATAATGGGGTGATTTAATGTATCACGCCGGTATGTTATATAAAATGAACGAACTAAAGACGATTGTACAACTACCATATTTTGATATTTATAGTTATACTAATATATTTTATTGACGCATTTTGAATAATATACTCGTACAACAGAGTTAATGTACAGGCATTTATATTATACGACATAACGGATACGTCTACCTACCACATTATATTATGTTATGTATAGGTGCACGTCGAATGGGAACAATGAAAATTTTCCAAACCGTTTTGTTTCCGCTCTGAACGCACAATATGCGTGTTCGTACATATTGAAATTCAAAACGTTAACTAATGTCCGATTAGTGTCATGAAATAGACCATAACTTAAACGGTATCTCGTTTTACGGACAAACTTGCCTCGTCGCCGCCAATTTATATCGTAATCAATCGTATAGGTAAAGCCGTAAGTGGATGGCTTGTATTATTATTATTATTATTATTATTGTTGTTGTTGTTATTGTTGTTGTTGATACGTCGCGAAGGCAAAATTTCAGAATAAAAAATAATAAAAATTTGGGATGCTGAGCCCTGTATAGAATTACTCATTTATTTTTATAAGCCTAAAATATATTGTTTAAGACATTTGCAAATCAAAATTGGTGTTTTATTAATATGAAAATTGAGAGTACACTTTTTTATAAACTAGAAACTCCACTCACTAAATTTATGACACGTTTTCCGTTTTCATCCATGTATGTTATTATACAAATTTGGACTCATAACTTGACAGAAAAGTATAAAATACCAGCATCTAGTTCAGAAAAGGAAGTTCCCAATTATCCATTGTTCATTGGATATAAGTGATAAATTTCCCTCCTTAGCATTTTCAATAAAATTATCACACTAAATATGAAATAACGTTTAGAATAGTAAATTATAATTTATTAATATTTATACTATTAATTAATTAATTATTATCATTTTAGTAAATTAAAAATAAATGAAACAAGGAATTTTTACAAAATTGTGCGTACATTTTTACAAAAATTATAGAATATTATGCAATGTATTCAGAATGTTCATTTAATTTAATTTGGGGGGGGGGGGGGGGTGTGAGAGCGTAACCCATTTAATTAACTTCACAAATAAATATCTATTATACTCCTGCTCACCATCGAAATATTCTTAAAACGTTACTACAGTTACTCGTGAAATGTATGTCTTTCGCGTCCGAGTTTTAACTATACCTACACTTTTAGAAATCGGAATAAGACGATCGACAAGATTTTGACGGGAAACTAGAAAATCGCAGTTGAGTTGCTCGAGGACGCATGAAATTTTCGGTGACCGGAAAATGTGCAAGCTACAATATTGTAATAAATAATATAAAAATACAACAAAATAATATAAGTACGTGATCAGAATAACAATGATCTCATAAACTCGATGGTGTATTCGATAATTAACCGGAATTCTATTTTATTTTGCATTCCTATTATTATTTTGAAAAAATATTTATTTTAAAAGCCGATCAAATAAAATTCAATCTAAAAAACAATAAAGTTTAGTCGAAACGTTTTCACGTGGAATATTGAAAATAAAATTGAAAAAAATTTAATCTAAACAATTTAAAGTATTTTTTAAATTACTCGTATGTATTGCCTATTCGAATAATACTAATTTCGTAAAATTTCAAATCGGTTTGTTTACACTTATAATAGGTATTAAATGATATCTGTAACTTGGAATTTTTTCGTTCTATATTAGGTATAATAATTTTTAGTCTTGAACTATACGTTTCTTATTAATCAAATAAAAACACAATAAATGTGACTTGACGCAAGAATATAAAATATTATGTGAGAAATGAAAAATAAAATTTTCTAAAATTGCTAAATGTTTTACAAAATTACTAGAATTCCTTTGTTATATTTCGTAAAAAGTCGGTAACGGTTTATATTTATCATTTTAACATAGAACATTTAGGTATCATTATCAAATCGATAATAAATCAAATAATATTGTAGGTCAAACAAATTCGGTTTCATTAAAATGTGAAATTGGCGCTTCTCGTGTCAAACCACAAAATTCCATATTAATATTTCATATTGTCAAAAATCTTTGAATTTTTAAATTAAATTAAATTAATACATTTCCAAATAAAAACAATAACAATTTTATCTATAGTGGTAAAGAATAAAATCTAATATTGGTATATGGTATTCATTTATTGTACTTCGTCTATCATCTCACACGTTGTGCATCATTGCTTATTATATAAATTATACATGCGCCGGAGGGTTTTTATTCTGTCAGTTTTATCAGCTAGTAGCGCAGGTTTATTGTTGTGGATGTTCATACCGTGGGGTGAACATTAGATATCACGATTGTGTTTTAATGCTGAATATTGCCATTTGTATTTTATTTGTTTTTTTGTTGTTGTTACGACACAGTTGTTCATCGACTGGGCGTAAAAAACGATTTCAGGATATTATCTCTGTCCTAGTGATCCTCCCGTTGACCCATCGAATACGAATCGAATGAAAAAAATAAAAAGGGATCGACAATTATTACACTATATAGTAGGTATATAATAATATATTATATTATTATATTGATGTCGCGAGAGAGAGGAAAAAATAAACACACAAACTTCAATAACCCGTCTATAAACTCGTTCGGAAAGTATATATAAAAACACGAATACAATCATAACATAACCCTTCGTGTGCGTCACGTGCAAGTCTAAAATCGTTTACACCGTTATCCTAAGCGCGTCCACGGAATATTTGACTTAACCCAACCGACGATATTAACGTTTCAAACGAATTCTCTTTTTCGTTACGACTATCATGATGGTCAAAGCTAGGGTTTACGAATCTCGTACATTTTATTATTGTATACAATCTATTTTATATGAATTTTCCAAAGAGTTAAAATCCGCATCATGAGTCGGTTAATCCTGTTATTTACACTATTTTATTTACACATATTGTGTAAATATGAACCAAATCATATTTACGAAAACTGCAAAGATTAATTTTCTATTTTACCAATATTTTTGTGTAGGCACCTACATGATTTATAATATTATTAAAAATTGTACTCTTACCGTCAATATTACAATACATTGTATATTTGTATTTGTGTTGATAATTTTTACGTTTTCAAAACGATTATTGAATTAAAATATAGAATTTTAAAATTATTCAGCATTTATTCTGAATTAAAATATAGGTATTACATATTAAAACGACGAAATGTTATTTTAAGGAATTGATGAAAATTCTGAGGAAAATCGATTAATACCTCGAACAAAGTCATAAATAAATAGTTTTTTTTTTTGGGGGGGATCCCAAATAATTAAACGTTTAAATTAGAATAGTTATAATAATAAAAGTATATTGATAACTTGAAAATAATCTATTCTATATATTCATAGAAATAAGTTTCATTATGTTTAAATTATAATAATATTTAACAACTTAACAAATACGAAATACCTATGTGATTATATTTCAGTAATTAAAGAATAATGTGATTTGATGATTTTCCCGTTTAGACATTCCTATTAATATTAAAACTAAAAATCAAATTATAATGTTTTAATATAAGACAGATATATTAAAATTAAATTAATAATAATTTATTGTCTTAGAATGGATATTAATTTTTATTACCAAATTTTATGTGTATTGTGTTGCGTAAAATACCTATACAAAAAAAAAAAAAAAAAAAAAAATCAACATTATTATGATATTATAATACGAGTATATTATCTACATTAATATTTTAAATTATTATTTCTGTGAGGTTTACATTCATGAGATAAAACACAAACCTACAAATAGTACAAATTCGCCAGGATTGAATGTCAAAGTGATGTAGAGTGACCGACACATAATCCCGATACAAGTTATGTCAATATTAATGGTATCTCCGTTAAAGGATGTAAATCATATCGCTTTCGAAATACTAGGATAGTAGGATTTTCATGTTAAAACGGCTGACGAGGATACATTGGGTCATACAGTGGTAACCATAGTTACCGTTTGTCCGGTCGGCAGTCACAAATGGTAAAAATATTATTATTTGTGGCATTTTGTGCACATAATTTTGGTGTAGGCATATATATTGCACCGAAAACAAAGTACTAAATAATACATATGGAATGATCAGAATATTATTATATTATAACATAACGATCGGACTTTTTTTTAGTAGAAATTGAAATTATTCTGGTCGTTTTATACATAATAATATTAGATTTATCCTATAGAATAATAATTATTCGGTCAAATTTGTCAAAAAAAAAAAAAAAAAAAATGTTATTTCGTGTTGTTGTCGATGACGTTTGTATTAAGTGTTATGTATGAACGTTATCAACATAATAGGCGATTGTGCTTAATATAATATTGTTTACCTATTACTTATAAGATTTTTTTCTAATGTAAAGTGCAATTAATAACATATATATATACACATTGCATGATTGATTTTCAAAATATTTTCGTTTAAATTACATTTTTATAAACTATGGAAGTGAAAAAACCAAAATGAAAAACTCTTATTTCCACAAGATACATATAAAAAATGAGCTTTTGATTGCTCAATTTTTTTTCGACGAGTTTAATGTAAGAAACGCGTCCTACTATATAAATTAACTGAACGGAATATCGACGATGGGATAGTTTTCGTTTTCGATAATCTTATAGAATTTTTCTTTAAATTTAATAACGTCAACCAAATTGTATACTATAGTACATAATTGAATCGTTTCATTTTCACAATGATCCTTTTAGTGTCAGTCGTCAGATAATTTTTCTTATTTTCTACTGTTCCCGTGGCCATTTAGATGTTATACGGATGTATTTTTAGTATAATAAATAATAAATAAATAACAAAAAAAAAAAAAAATTAATCAAAATCATTATTTGCCAATCACAATGGTCTATTTAATTTTAAATTTCAAAAATCAACAACAGTCAATTAAGACCAAATTATTATTAATAGCGCACAAAAAGAATTGTGTGTTTGATTGTATTCAACATTATATGATAATATTATTGCAATATATTTTTTCCTCCAAACATTTGGATATACTTTCAAATTAATACTAATATAATATAATATAATATTTTATTACATTATAAAAAATACCGCGAATTATTATTTACCCGGAAGAAATAATTATAAAATATTTTATTAATACTGTTATTAAAATTAATTTTGAACATAATATATTAAAATGTGCGAATAAAATCGTATTGTAATCGTTTGAGTTTTTCTTAAAAACATTTCATGTAAAAATGTAAAATTTCCATTAAAAACTGCGTGGTTTTAAGAATTACAACCTAAATAATTGTGTCATTAACCATTGTTAAGCGGAATACGAACGGGATAATTTAGTAGGTAATAAACACTGAAGAATACCGTCGTTTGTGAATTTTAAAAATTAATATTTTAGTGAGGATTTTAATAAAATACAAAACGTTCTGGGGGGATTTTTTTTTTTTGATACAAAATGCTTAATGGAATTTCATATCTTTTTTTTTTAATTGTAATGGATGCAATATATGAATATGAAAAAAAGGGTTAGATTTTTCAAGTGAACAGGCAAAATTTCCATAATTGGTTGAAGTGATTATATCCCGATGGGTCGAACGATTTCTTTCGTATACTTTATGAGCTGTAATAAATAATCAAAGCAATGGAATGGACGAATATCGAATTAAAAAAAAAAAAAAAAAAAAAAAAAAAAAAATGGAATAATTAACTTTGCATTAATATTGTATTTTATGGAATTTTAAATCACAAAGAGGAAAAAATTGATAAATCATTTTTACTTTTTATTATTGTCTATAATACAAATTATAATATCTATATTTTATACTCAAATTTTATGATTTATAAGGTATTTATTTATCTGATTAAACTATAATACTTTACAATAATCATTTCATTAAAAAACTAATTATTAAAATATATTTAAATTTACAAATTACATTATAAAATAATATCCTGTCGAGTAGAATGTAATTTTCTACGGCAAATTTGATTTAATAACTTATTTTTTTTTTTTTGTACATTTTTATATTTTATCCTTACTTATTTAATATTTATAATTTAACCAGAATAACTAAAACCATTGATTATAAATAGTATTTGTAATCAATGGTAAAACGTAGGAGTATTTAAATTGAAAACGAAACACCAAAGTTGGGTTGTTAAATTCGAAAATATAAAACACTTAGTTAAGTAAGTCTAAGTCAAGTAATTAAATTCAACCGGCGGACTATCCATAAAACAATAATTTAAATAAAATCTGATTTAAAATGAAAAAAATTTAAATTATATTTTTTATTAATTATAAATATTTTGATATACGAATAATATAATTTTATTAGATAATAATTTTTTTGTGTAATTTATACAAATTGTATAATATTACGAGTATAACATTTTAACAATTATTTTAATTAGGAACATTGTTAAATCCTAACTCATCACTATACATTAATGACTTGTATTAGGTAGTAGGTATTCATCATTAATATAAAAAATATAAAATTTAAAATATTGATGAGAAATGAAACAAATTGATTTACCATTTTAAATTGTTCGTCATGCATAAATTATTACAAATAATATTGACTAAAAAATACTAGTGCTTTATGTTATTATTATTGTTTTACGATTTTAGTATTTGTTTTATTAAAAAATATTTACAATGCTATGAATGTAAACAATTACGATAAATGTAAGTGACTTAGATGCGTCATATTCAATAATATGTTAAATATGCACCAGTAACAATATTGCATTAATATTTTAATTCACCACTTATTGTACGTATTATTTGTTTTAGATAACATTTTAAGCCGAGTAGTCAGTAAACAACATTCAAAATTAACCGTTCACGAGAAAGGGGTATGGGCAAAGGAGATAAAAAACCAACAGCCCAGAATAGCAGTAAGTAACCGATATTATTGTGTACTTACGCTCGGTCGGAGTAAGAGTAATAATAATATTATATTAATAGTTTAATACCTACTCGAGGACTTTCTTTTAATAGTCTTCTTATAATCGACTTTATTCCATGAAAACCTTTATAATAATATTATATTATATACTCACTCACATTCTATATCGCCAACACAGATTTCTAAATTTTTCAATAATTACGATCAATTTATTCAAAAACTACTTTAAATTTTTAAAGTTATATACGCTGGTTAATTATAAAAAAATCACTCTGTATAATAAAAATTAAAAAGTATTTTTTTTTTTATAATTTATCGCGACCATCTAAAATTTTTTGATCGTGACCCACAATTTAGAAATATCTAATTTATAGTATTTTGCTTTTAATTTTGTGATTATCTGGCTAATGGAGTATATTACACTCGCACTATTAAAATGCAATGTTCACCTAACCAATGTAATTATGATTTATCTGCCTTTAATAGTATTCCGTATTTATATCATCGAAAAAATTTATTTATTTAGGTTAACACGTTATCGGAATTTATATCAATTGATTATTTAGGTTAATTATTGTAACATCAGAACTAGTCTCAATGCAATGTTGTATTATCTACTGAGTTGCATATATAACATTGCAATATTATCTCCGTGAAAATTATGATGTTTAAGTGCAGTTGTTCAACAATTACCAATTTATAACAATTTTATCAAAACATTATTTTATTTAATCAACTTTAAATCAATAATTTGTTTCTATACTTACAAAATCATCGTGTCACGCGACATATTTTTATATTAAAAAAAAAAAAAATAATAATAATAATACTTTATTGTTCATATTTCTCTCAAAGTTTGTTTGTGCCGGCAAATCGTATTATTGACTGTGAACTCTGTGTCGACTAATGAAGGACAAACAAGTTTAATATATTTGCGGTGTAATGTCGTATTATTATACGTCTCGGGTCTCCTAACGATGATGCATAATATACTGCATATAGTATTCGTGGATAATATTGTAACAATAATATTTTTTATTTGAAAACTAAATTTGAAGCGTTTCAAAATTGAGGATTTTAATAAAACATGAAAAATAATATAATAATAATATGTAAAATATCATACGAAAATCACGAGATGATAATAATATTACGAGTTATATCAGACCTGCACGAGTCAACGATTTGTTGAGGTTATGTTTACTTATATTTAAATTGTTCTGCAACACTCTGACCGTTAACAGTTCATCTTTATTTCATACAATGATCGCATTATTATATATTTTTAAACAAATATCCTCGTTCTAAATGATTACCTCTACTGAATAAAATTTACATTGTTAAGATTGTTATAATAATAAAATAGTTTTTCTTTTTCGTAAAAGTAAATTTCACCAAATATCAAATATTATTATTATATTATTCTATATTATAATATAGAGTAATAGTTTTATGTACGAGTATAATGCATGCATGGTCGCGAGAGATATAATATTTTTACTCGTAGAAAACAAAAATAATAATAAAAGATAATAACAAACAGCTCTACCACTATCGAAATTGTTGCAGGCTATGCTAATGATAAAAAAAAATCCGTTTTTGTTGGCTAAATTTGATCACTTTTCTATTTTTATTTTTCTATTTTTTTGATACAAAAATATATAATCCTTTTATATTATAAAATTTATAAAAATGATCAAAAGAAGAAATTGTGTAAGGAAAAGGAACATAATAACATAATATCACCATTTCTTCTCGACCAATTTATATTTATGCGCGCGTTTTAAATTATAGCGTTATCACTTTTGGTACGCATATAATAACAACTGGCGGGCGAATTCCCTTGTACATTATTCATTAATTTATATTCATATATTCGCGGGGCGAAATGCGTTTTTGAAAATAATTTCCTCGTTTGTTCTTTTATTATTCTCGACTTATTATTATCGTCGATTTTATTATGCGATGAATGAAAAACGGTAGATGAAATCGTTCTCAATATTTATACATAGGTATAATGATATTTCTATTCTTTTGTACATGCTTAATAGTATTATATACGATCGAAAGGATTACGCGAAAGGAACCGTTTAAATTTCTACTCGGACGATCTAGCATAATATAATATTAATTTTTCTTTTATTTCGTATTTTTCCCCCCCCCTTTTTTTTTAATAATATTTCCGCGTTGATAATCACATTTATTTATTAAAATTATTTTTATTACACGGACAATACAGCGCGCGTAAAGATTTAAATGTTTAAATAAATTGAATTGTTCCGCGCATAGTTATAGTAAAAAGTCGGTATGTCGTTATGTTATAGCACGTGTACACATGCATATTATAATGTTATACCGTTTCACGAAAATGAAACTTTGTTCGTACTAAATCAAGATCTATAATGTCACAATCTTGGTATACCAGGTATAATATGGTAACGAATCTCCGAAAGTTTTATTGAAGTTTATGCAAGAGCGTTTATTTAAAATTTATATATATATGTATTGTATATAAATATTATCTTTGAAGTGTAGTTATATATATATATATATATAATATAACTCTTAGTGTACGTACGAGTATGAACGACGTAATATAGGTACGAGTATATTATTATAATAATATACCGTATGCAAAACGTCATTTTTCTAGCCGGGTAAAACGTTAAAATATTTTTATATAACACTTTTTACGGTTAATGTTGAAAATTTCAACTCGCAAAAAACTGCGAGGTTTAGATTTCATATTTTACGTCATAAATATATCGATATACGTTTCGAAAATTTTTTTTTTTTATAATACAAATACAAATTAGTCATATGTATTATAATTATAATCTTATGTAATATTCATCTTGAGAAGTCAATATTTTTTTTTTTTAAAAAAATACATTATAATTTTTTTTATCTTTTTGTGACTAGTTACAATTCTTTCATATTCGTGTTTTACATTTTTGTAAACGAATAAAACTAAAAATATACCTGTATATAGATTAAGAGTCATTCGGTTTTTCAAATTTGTGCGAATCTTTGGGAAAATATCGATTTTTAGATATTTTGCTATCCAACATAATTATTATAGTTAGATATAGGTTACCTATGTAATTTCATCAAATACTACGTACGTGAGATATAGAGCGTAGGTACAGCATAATACCTATATATTATGTATTATATTATAACAAATAATTGCAACGATTTAATTATGGTTAATTTCGATTTTGACGTAAAACATAATACCTGCATGTACACATTGTATCGTTGTCAGGTTGGTATAATGGTATCTATGTAATAATATGGAAATGGAATAGTATTCACCATAAATAATAAATATATTGCCCTAGATACTGTTTGTCTCGTGATATTCTAAAATCAAAACATATATTTATTTATTACCTCTACACTACCGCCACAGGTGCGAAATTAACGTTATATTTACCTACCTGTGTAATACGTATATTATTATACTCGTACATAATATAATATAGGTTTAGCTATCGAACGATTTTAAATAAATTGTGTTTTTTCGATGAACATAAAATATACATTATTATCCCATAATAAACGCGATATGGATACAAAAAAAAAATACAATATCATTTATAATAATATTATAGTTTGTATATTATATATGCAGAGTGAAATATAAATTTACTGATAGCATTTTTTTTTTTGTTGAAAAAACTAATATTGTGAGAAATAAGCTATTTATTTTTATTTTATTGATATTTCAAATGGTGATTAAATTTTGTGTGTGTGTGTGTTTTTTTTTTTTTTTGTCCTGGTAGTAAAGCCGCTTATAATATTATTATTAATTATTATTATACCTAGCTATTGATTTCCAAACAACTTGTTGACTTTATACAGACTTGTTTTCATATTCCCGCGGTCTACGATAATATTTTAATAAGTGCATGTTTGAAAATCATTTTATTAATCGCACGTGCAATTTTGACGTACATTGCATTATATCTATAATTAGTATGCGCAATAAATTTACCATAGGATTTGTAAATAGTGTCATAATAATAAATGCGAAGGATTAAAAAAAAAAAATAATAATTTATACTTTATAGCTCCTAAAATTCTGAGTGACCACACGAAATAAAAATAATTTGAAATTAACTTTATTAATTTTTTATTACTATACTAATAAAAAAGTTGTATCGACGTCAAAATAATAAAAGAAAAATACTGTTATGGCTATAATAATAAAAATACGAATTAGTAACATTATTTAACGTTCAGAACGCAATATTATAATTTTGCGATAGTATATTTTTATTTAACTTAAAACTTGATATAGATTTTATAAAAGTAATTAAATGATTCTATAAAAGTATACAAGCTAATAATAAATTTGTCGATTAAACAGTCAGTGAGTGTTTGTGACTTGTGATAATGGAATAGGATCAGAGTTATATTAATAATTAATTAAATATGATTAAATAAACCATCATAATAAAAATATAAACTATTTATACAAATATTATAATCATATCGGTGGTAAAAAAAATAACGTAATTAAAAAAATACATTTTTTTATTATCATTTAATTTGCCGCGAGAACCATAACATATTTTTAACAATTATTATGCACGTATAATAATAAATTCTTTATAGTAATAATGTAATTAAACGAATAAAACGTTGAGGGGAAGTTTGTGTCGTGAATGTTATTAATTATTACATTGTAAATTAAAATTATTACAATGTTATGTATATAATGAATAAGTAATAAGTATTTGGCTTCGGGTTGAAATAGTATTTCATCAATATAGATGGCGAAAAGGGTAGATAGTTATCGAGTTACAAAATATTTTAACAGACCATTTTAATTTTACTGACCATTACCATAAACGTGGTTATTGTAAATAATATGTTTCTTGTTTGCATAGGAACCTTCAAGTGTATGAAGTAAACTATTTAGCAAGTATAGGTGCACTTTTTAACGTAATCGTGTTTCCCGTACTCTGTACTCATAAACAGGCTACCTATTAGGTTAGGTTATACATATAAAAGCTTATTATTATTATGATAATAATGATGATTTTGATTACCTACTTTTGATTTCTTTATTTGCCGTTATTAACCGGCTGATAATGGTAGAAAAAATTAAATTTTATCGTACTTACTGTTTTCATTACATATATTATTATTTCAAAATATGGATATATCCAGTACAAAATCGTACGGTCATTATAGTTGCTATAATAATGTATGCACTGTGAGCGATTTCGATTTCATTCAACAGTTTGTATAATATTATTATTAAACCGTATATTATATAGAATATACTTTGCACGATGATTATTGAATCTTAAATTGAAATATCGTTCATGACAAACATATGAAGTGTACTGGTGTATACTGTGAAATTTTGGAAATTTATAATATTATGCTAGTGAATTAGACCAGGAAAATTGTTTTGACATTTAATGAAATATCGATTCTTAAAATAACTTTTTGTACTTATATTTTTATGTTAATCGTTATTCTGCGTGTTGTCACGAGGTTAACATGAAATTTCTAGAATATTTCTATAAGTAAAATAAGTATAGAAATTATAATAATAATTATGGTGGAAATAAAAATGTAACGCTAACGTAGAAATTATTACGTTTAGAAATTTGTTCTCCCAGAGATTCGAATAGAACGGAAAATGTCTATAATTTACCATTAAAGATTTCTATATATCTTTTCCCCGACTATACGTGAATGGTGAATTTCAATATAATTTTAGTAATGTTTGTAATGCGTATAAATCGTAGTGCCACTGCAATATGTATAGTGTGTTCATAACGCTTATCTGTCGTTCGGTGATGACATTATAATATGAAATGTTATGAAAATAGAAAAAAAAATTTACAACGCAAAACGAACAATGAAAATGCACGAGGTTTTTAATCTAGGGAAGTATTTTTTTTTTTTTTTTACAATATTATACTATATGATCAGCGTGCGATGGCAAAAAGGTCTATGTAATATCCGACTCGGAAAACGTATAGCATAATATTTTTGTTGTTTTGTTGTCGCCAACAGTGCGCTATTCCTTTTGGTCATCGAGTCATCATTGTGTGATTTCAAGGGAAATCGCAGTCTAGCTTCTGATGTCTGCGAACGGTTATATGAATGAAATTTCAGAATGAATTAATACAATGCATTTATGATTTACCGTATACATCACTCGTATTCATTACGTTAATGTGTTCGTACACATTACCTGTCGTATGCGCACATTTTCCAGTTAATCGATAACGATTTTTTGTTTATTCTTTTTACCTATTCGATAAATTTTATAAAACGTATAACGCAATAATTTATTACGTTCATACATATTCATTAGTCTAGAAATGAATACGAGTATTAATACATAAATGTATATTTATTATGAATTATTGTATAGAGGTGAGCTAACGAAATGATATTTGTATAATTCACGAACATTAACTAAAAACAAATCTTTAACATATATTTTTCATTAAATAGTAACTATAGTATAAGTATACTTATTGTACAAATATTAAACATTTACAAGTTTGGATGTTAACTTAGAAATTATTTAAACACACGTTGACGGGAATACCTTGTGTGTATTTTATATATACCTAATACTTTTTAAAAAAATACATAGGAAATAATATGATTGATATACAAATTAAGAATCTAACACCAGTTTTACTGTCCGTTTTTAAAAATAGTTTAAAACTATATTTTGATTTAATTGCAAAATATCTAAATAATTTTTTTTTTTTAATCTTTGCATTTTCAATTTTGATATGACATATAATATATTATGATGTTACGTTATCAAAACTATGTTAACGTGAACGGGTTGTTATTGAAGTAATAGTAATTTTGTAGTTATAGATTTATAATAATATACTTACAGATTACAGTATAGTAATTATTGTAGTGTTGTGATAGTAAAGTAGTTCTAGCTGTCGGTGATACGGGGAAAAAAACAGCTAGTTTGATTAAATTTTCTGACGCGCTAGTAGTTAGCGAACCGGAAAAAGGTTTGAAAAATTGAAATAGGAATTTGCTATTGGTCTTGTTTATCCGTTTCCCTTCAGTCACAATCAAATACCGACTGTACAACTACTCGTGTGACTAATCATGGTGCAATGTTCAATTCTTTCCACCATCTTGAGAGACATTTTATCCTTTTCTATAATATTATATCATATTTTTTGTACTTAATTTTACTATAGTTTTTTTTTCTTATTAAAATTGAATATCTTATAAATATAAACTAAAATCAATATTTTTTCTAAAAATGATATACTTGTATAATATTATAGTGTTATGTGACATACAACTTTTATCAAAAAAACGTAGTCCAATATTCTGTAATCAATACATTATTATAATAATTATAATGCATAAAATAATTTATTCTTATTATACATAATCTTTAAATTACTAATTAAATTTAATATTAAATATGTTTTTATTCAATTGCAAGTAAATAATGTATATTTTAAATAATATCTAAAGAAAAATCTATATTATTATATTCCAAATTTGGGGTGTTAACAAATATTTTTAACTCCGTAAAATTCTATGTAAGAAATAATAAAGTTAAACTAAAACTGAGATAACTTTTTATGCTGTAAGTAACTTTTTGAATGAAAACTTAAAACATAAATTATACGAACGAATATATTTCTTATTTTATATATAACTTGTAATCTTTCAGTCACTGTGGTTTTTTATAAGACAAAAATTTAAAATAAGTATTGTATACGTATAATCTTGTATAAAACGAATTGTTAAATAAATATATTAAAAAATTCCATCAAACTATTTCAATATAATTTAATATAATCATTATATTTTAATAAATATTTAACTAGTAAATATTTAATAAAAAATATTTTTAATATATTAGTTTAGAATGAACATAAAGAAATTAAGTAAATATTGTTATCATATAATATTATTATAGTACTTAGGGAAATTATTTATAATGTTATTAATTGCTATTTATAAATAATAATAATGATTATCTATATTAAATTGTAATACTTACCTAATTAATATATTAGATACAATATTTCAAAATTTATTTTATGATATGTCTAAATCGGTTTCAGATTTATATTTGTACAAAAATTACAAATAAAATAAATATAATATTTGTAAAAAAAAAGAAAATAATAATAATAATAATAATAAAGGGATTAATTCAAATAAATTAAATTTCCAATATTTTATAATGAATGGATTCTAATTTGCCGTTGGGTTAGAGTAAAGTTTCTCTATTTTTAATATTAATTATTAAATACATTTTTATAAAAATGAAATATAATATAAAATTTAATTGAGTTTACTCGTATACTATTTTTATAATTTTTATCTCTATAAGGACTAAAAGTTTTAACATCTTAGTTTCTAAGTACCTACTTAGATATTTTAAATGTTGCAAATTTATAATTAGATATTTTGTTTTTCTTTATAAAAGTCTTATCTATTATGTCGTTTTAATATTTATCAGCCATAAGAAAAAAATGGTAATAATAATTTTGGTAAAATATCCAAAAATGGATTATTATTGATATAAAAGTGAAAGGAATTTAAAAATATATTGTTGTGCATACAAACATATATATTTATTTTTATATTATAAGTATAATGTTATATTAAAATCTACTTATTAATTATTATTTAACTATAAATATAAGATATTATCTAAATATATATATATATATATTTTAATTATAAACTTAAATAAAATGAAATATAATAATAAAATATAGGTACTTAGAACAAAATATGCAAATTAAATACGATTATATGTTTGGCCAAATAAAACTTAATTATTCCAGACCTTTAAAATAATTGTTTTATGATATTAGACCAGTATATCTTATATGAGTTAGTTGTTCTTGTGTGTGTTCCCTAGTAGATATGTAAACATATTATTAATTTTGAATATTTGTGAATACATAAGTCATACACATATTGTTTACAAGGTATTTCATAATGTATATTCTCCTATATAATTTCATACTCTATAACTATTTCATTAAGTTGAACTCTAATTTTGAAATTGTATTTATTGGAGTTAAATATAAAATTTTCATTTTTGTTTTCATAATATTTTATACTCTTATTACAATATTTTAATTCATTGGGTAATTAATCATTTATGTTAATATTAAAAAAAAAAATTAGTCATAAAAAAATGTAATACTTCATTTTAAATTTTTCATAATGCATATTATTTTATAAAAAATTCTTAAAAAATGAATTTGAAAATTAATAGGTAAAAATATATCGACATGGACAAATACGTATTGTGAAAATAATATTATGAAATTACAAGTATAATCATAGCGTGAAATATTGTTTGACTTTACATTATAATATTATGTTATATTCGAAATAGTGCATAAATAATTATAAACTTCATTAGTTATTTAGAATTGATTTTACAATTCTAGTGAATTTAATTTTAATACTTATTGATAAATCGAATAAAAAAGTCACATAATTATAATCCGTAAGTATAAAAAATATTTTATTTTTATAAACAAAAATATTGTAGGTATCTATTCCTTTTAGAATTTATAATAATGTTATTTCGTGACAAATATGATATTATTATAATATTAAAGTATAAATTTAAAATAGTTAATATAAATAATACAGGTACAATTTAATTTTAATATACATTTTTGACGATAAGAATTGTTATTATTATTTTTTTTTTTTGCCACAGTAGGCGTTTAAATTTAAGCTTTGATTGCATTTAACTCATTCCAGTATGGGTAACTAACTTTTAGATGAATATTTCAACGGTGGGGTGGTGGGGAGCTGAGAAGATTGCAACGCTCCGAAATTTTGGGAATTAAATTATTAATTTTTTCCGTTATTTGTTTATTATTATATATAACGTTTATTTATTTTTTAGTCTTACAATTACTTAAATGCAAAATACTTATTGCAAAACTGTTGAAACTTACAAGAACTTAATACTTCATATCATAACCAAAAGAATCCAAAGAATAAAACTCTTGCTACGCTATTGGGTATACGGTGATTTTTGCGATGGGATAATGGAAACAGTTGATAATATTATTTTGAGCTTAGTTAGCGATAGCAGATAACGTCGTTGTACCGACAGCTGCAGAAGGAGAAGCAGGATTCGGGGTCAATGTTGTGGTCGCAGTGTCGGTGGTGTCCGGTGGTTGTGTAGGTGTCATGGTGCGGTTGGTGGACGTGATCGGACCGTAATACATAGTGGCCTGGTTTAACGCAGACTGAATGATGGCTGGCACGCAAGGGTTGGTGTCCCAGAACGCGGTGCTGCATCCTAGCACGTCAAAACACGTGTACCGTATGGGAGTATTGGCTGGAGCACAGCAAGACAGGATAGCCCACACACATCGTGACGGTTCTTTTCCCTTTTCCGTCCCGCCGGCCAAGATGGTCACTTCTTCGACATCATCGTCTGGATTCGGTCCCTGTTTAGTAACATTACGACCAGATTACATGATCTGTACGTGTAAGCGCAACTCGGGTGAAAGAAAGTGGGGCGATTAGTACTGTAGCAGTACGCCCAAATTTTTCTCATTGTAAAATGAAAATTTAAAGTTTTTTTTATTAATTAAAATCCGAAAATTTATGCACAGCAATAATACAATTGTATTTCCTATCGTTACGGGCATATTATATATAAAGAATTTTTTATATTGTCACTATCTCGTTTTCTCTAAGGATTTCTTGCGTCATATTTTCAAATTTCCTACAATAAGTTCACGTCATCATGTCAAAGTGAAATTTCACTCTGGTTAAGAACTATACTGCCCTAGGAAGATAATATTTGGAAATTTATAATAATGTTAGGTACCTCGTTTCCGTCGTCATTATCAATGCCGTCATCGTCGTCCGAGGGAACATCATCGGGTTTCGTCGTATTCGTCGATCCGGTACAGTTTGAATTTTTCTTGATCACTACCACCAGTACGTCATTTGATCTCTTGCCGCCTCTTGGCGGATTGTACCTGGTAGGGAAATAATAATAAGGAATCACCCATGACAGATGTTGCAACTCGTACCTGGGTCGGAACGTCTGTTGCGGGTAGCCCGTAGTTCCCAGAGGACTGAACGGAGCCGGTCGCTGGAGCAACGGATTGTTGGCGCTCTGGAAATCCGTTACCGGATTGACAAGAACGTATTGTGGCTGCTGGATCGGTTGTTCGACGCCGTTTTGAAAGAGTCTGGTGAAACCGCTACGCAACTCATTGCTAAACGACGTGCTCGAAAGGCCAGCGTCGGATTGCGCGTTATCCAACAATAGAATGACGGACGTAGTGAAAAACCATAACCACATCCTGGGAGACGATTTCGTTATTTCCTTTTCAATCTAAACGATTTATATTTCTGTAAAAATAACACAATGCATTCGAACATCATTTGGTTAAACTAATAAGCGTCTATGCGTTTTTGTGCCACATTATTACATGAACATCGGAAAACTGTAAAATTCAATTTAATTAAAATACCTATATAGTCATATTGTGTTTGCACAAGTACGTTATATATTGATAAATAATAGAGTTTTCACGTAAAATATACAATTTTTATAGTTTACGAATGTATGAAAAAAATCATAATTTAGAACGAACTATTGAAAAGACAACAAAAATGTTTACGAATTAGCTGTGTCAATATATTTCTTTAAAATTTTAATTATGTTCGTTAAATCAAATATTTTTCAACAATTAATTATTCATTGTTTATAATATGCAAGTGGTAAAAATAATACAATTACGTGAATTTTAATGAATATGTTATAATATTATACTGATAAACTTTGGAAAATTTAATTATTATTCAAAGTTTTGATATTATAATATAATATACACAGATTAATAAAGTACGTCATAATCTAAATTAATTAAAAATTAGTATAAAATGTTATCTAGTTTTATTTTCTAAGTTAGAAAATTCCAAAAAAATTTTTTTCGTTTATTGCACGTATACGATCGCTACGATTTCAATATTTTGATAATTTCCATAATATATTCCTGGTAGTGCCAACAAAGAAGTAACAGGTAATTATTAATTTATTGACAAACGATGTGCAATTAATATAATATTTTATACGTGATTTTAAACCATCTTATACGTTTTTACCGATATCGAGCATGGTTAAATAAACGAATATAAGAAGATTTTGTCGATGTATACAGAATTGTGTAATATTCGACTTGTTTAACCGTCGATTGTCGGATAAGAAAGTACACTCGGACTATTCCTGTTACGTCATGATCGACTACAATGACGACACGGACAATCGCCGTCAAATTACACGTTGAAAAAAAAATATTTGCCGTTTGAAAGCGAATCCTTCGGCAAATTCAACTTTAACTACGGTCGAAACAGGTACAATAGCCCATTACCGCCGTCTCCACGCCGTCTTGTCGTTGTCACCCGCACATAAACATAAAGGGACGAGTAACGGTCGATAGGTTTAACCCCATAATCCTTGGAAATATTGTTTGCCGCCTGTCCAGGCAAATATTGTATACATAACACGCACCCCCACATGTTGAATATTATACACAATGAGAGACTTAGGGAACGTATAATATGACGACGTGAAATGTCGTCGTTCGAGCCGAACAAAAGATTCGCGTAGTAGCTTCTTCGGGTACGGATGACACTTTTATTACATGACGATGATATGAATTGTAACCTTTTGTTGGACGCGAGGCTTTGAATATCGACGGATAATATCTACAATTATGTACAATTACTTATCTTTGTGTTCATGACGTCACAATGGGTTGTCAAAAAGAAATAACATCCGTTTCTGGCGAACGGTCTGAAAATTTTCTAAGTAGAGAGAATTATGTTTTTGTTTTTTATTATCATTTCCGTCTTAATTCTAAATTTATGTATTATTATGTACATTACGTGTACTTACAACAAAGTTTTTTGACATACGGGATTTACGCGTACGTGTATATACGGTCTAACAATAATTAGGCCCTATGTAGGGATGGGAAACAAGAGGCGCTTGATGACATTATGAACTACCTAATAATTTTTTGTATAACCGGATGTTTGTATAGCATTTAAACAAATGGATATTTTCAAATTTTTGATCTTGCAATCTGTTTTATATTATAAAAACTTAATAATTTTTCATTATTCATTATATCTTTTTTTAAGTACCTACCTACTTAAAAAATCAAACTTAATAAAAGATTATTTTTGTTATCTCGTTATTTAAAATATCGAGATAGTTAATTTATTGTGTTATATATTTGAAAATTGTAAAAGTAAAACTATTAATTTTTATATAAAACATTTACATAACATTATAGCCAAGAGATATATCGTTCGGTAACTGTTTTCTAATACGTTCGATATTGTTCGATATTTAATGAACCAAAAACATTTTTTTTTTTTATATTTTACATTCAACCATAAGTCTGGATCAAGGATTATAATTGGCTATTTCAAAAGTTTAATTAATATAATTAATTAATACCTGTATATAAAAATCAAACATTTTTTTCTATTTTGATTTTAAGTACATACTCAAATAATAAATAAATATATTAATGTAAAATATGACTTGTTTATGTAAATAGGTAGTAAAAATTCACATTGAAATAATGTGTAATAAATTAAAAGTTATTAATAAGGTCAAATCCATGATGTCCAAACATCACTGATAATCCCCTAAAATATGTAAATGAATTTCATTATTAAAGAAAAGATAATTTTTGACAAGTGTTGCGTTTTAAAGAAATTTATGAACGGGGAACACGAAATTCGTGTGGTTTTACTTTCAGTAAATCTTTTTAGCTGCTTAAAATTAAAATTATAAATCCGGACCATGATTTGGTTAACAAATTAAAAGTAGGTTCTTAAATTAATGAGAAAATTATAATGATTTTCGGTCTCGTTCGTTTCGATTTCATACTATATATATTATTGTAATTATGTAGTTTATGTCTTATATGGTATACTGACAATTATTGATCACGGTAAAATTGATCGTACGTAACTATTGATCGCAGATAAAAAGAATCGTTATAAAATATAAAATTAAGTAAATTAATACATTTTATAATTATTTAATATTTATAAAAAAAAAAAAATAAAAAATAAAAAAAATTTTGAAATAAAAATATAATTGATACATATTGGAAAATGGATATATAAATGTGTAATTGTAAAAAATAAAAAAAATATATAATGATATACCTACCTATAAAATATAATTTAAATTTGTAGATAAATTATCATAAAACTAAACTATCATAAAATATTTATTATTTGCGATAAATTGTTATGTACGACCAATTTTTCGAGATTAATTTTATATTCAGTTTACATGTATACAAAATAATGTAATATTTATACAGATGTCACAGAGTTATTCAATTATTGCAATGTTTCTTGAAAATTAAGATTTTTGAATGCCGTTTTTTTAATTATTAGTTAGGTAATATATTATAATATTACCTGTATTTATTTGTAATTAAATTTAATTAAGTAGTAAGAAAATAAAAAATAACTTTTTAATTTGATTATAGCAAATTTATGAAGTACTCGTATAGTATTATTTATACGATAATTTTGTTACGATGGTAAATTTTAAAATTATTTTCATTTATTGAAGAAATATATTATTATATCATGAAATTGAAAAATTTTAATATCAATATTATTATAACTGGTAACTAGATAATAACTTCAAGAATTCATGATGGATAAGGAATTGAAAAAAATTCTAATAAATAAATAGTAATTGTATTCATGTATTTCAAGATAGTAAAGTAGGTTATTAATTAGATTAGTTAGAAATATCATTACTTCAATAATAATAATAATAATAATAAAAAAAAAAAAATTAAAAATCAATGAAAATATGATGATTAAATTCGACCCATATTAATATGATCATATATAATTTTATAAATTTGCTATTTTCTATAATATTTCGCATAAATTATAAATTCCAAAATTAGTATTATTATTTTTATTTTCTACAAGGTGATTAAATTTAATTAAGTAAAGTCAATTTAATATTATAATAGTCCGTGAAGCCGAATAATAATTTAAAAATATAAAAACGTTAATAAATCCTGAATTTTCTAGTGGATTTTATAGACGTTAATAGCCACTGATTTGAAACGACAAATCAACATTAATGGCGCATCCGGGAGATCACCTAACGTACGTTTATTTAACGTATACTCTAGCAAAACACGGTGTATTTCTTCGCCGATCACTTATAGTGTCGGGTGACGTGACAAATTGACTATAAAGACGAGCTAGCTCCGGAACTTGTATCGAATCTCGTTAAATACCGTCGTCGTTGTCATCATTGCAATCGTTCAATATTTTAGTTGTCCGGGTTGTGCGGTTTATATTGAGCGTAAACTGAAAGTCGTGTAATACACACTATCTCGCTTCATCGATTGTTGCCCGGTTCTCGAAATCGATTGTATCATCTTGTAAATGTGATTATAAGTCTTGGAATAACATTCTCGTTTCGTATATATCATAAAAAAAAAATGTCAACGACATCGGTTGCCACGGCAGTTAATCAAATGCTATATCGTGAAGTCGTAATAAAAATATTCATTATTACTTTGTTTTTATTTTATAAATTACAATAATAGATACAAAACGGTTACCCCCTTTTGTCTCTGTATTATACAGCAATAAATTAATAATACATATAAAACATATAATGTCGAAACTTTAAACTTGCGTTCGACTAGAATTTAACAATAGCTATGATGTTATTGTTATAAAAATTAACGAACAGTTTAAATGAAATAATATTTATTGAGGGGTGTGAATCACATTTGAGTATTCGATTTTGAAATTTTTTTCGAAAATTCGGAATTTTTTTTTAGCCTATAGGGAGACACTATAAATTCTTTAACATTTCGTTAATTTTCGTTTAAAATCTATGTATTATTAATATTTAGTATACAAACAGTTATTTTTCGATATTTATATACTGTTAAGCGAGTATAGTAGGTATAAAAATACTAATTGGATTGGAAAAATAATTTCAAGATGTCTACACATATACGTCAAATGTTAGTTAGTATAGTTATATACGTATCTACATCAAGAGACAAAGATAATAAACTAGGATCCAACATCGTCTTAAGAAAACGTGATTAAGATATTATTTTGTATTCCTCTTGCGATTCAAGATATTCTAACTCGACTGTCATGAATAAGTATAGGTGGGTAAACAGTAAATTAGTCGTTTTGAGGTAAGGAATAATCACAAGTTTAAAGTACCTACTTACATATTTTGCATATAAAATTTCTAATTGTAATATATTTTAACACTGAATTTATATATACTTTATTTGACACAGTATAATATTTTATTATTACGCGAAATTTCAAATATAAATTCAATACATATTATTAACATTGAATTATAGAAAATATTTATATTGCGTTTTTATTAGAAGATAATAATATTTATGTAAATTTAATATTTAACAATTTTAAATTTCAATGTGTTAAAAAATATAGGTAAAATATAGATAGGTAGCCAGGTAGGTACATTTAATAAACAGTAAATTTCATAATAATGATATTTTATAAAACAAATGTGTTTAATTTACAGTTATGTTATACATTTTAATATTCTTTAATAATCTACAAATATTAAATCCCTACATTTAAATATTTAATTATAACCTTTGTGTACTCATTAGTAATTACAATAAAACACTAAAACGAATACACTCAACCTAATCTATCAAATATTACGTTGTAAAATAAAGTTTTTTTTTATTTCATATATTATATGTATTACGAATATTATATTACACGATCGCTTTATGATTTTATAATAATATTATTCAGTGGCGTGGCGAACTATTTTAATGCACGGAGCAAAACAATTTTTTAACCACCCACCCCAAATTTTATTCAACAACACATATAAATCAATAAAAACAATTTTACATACTATATTATTAAATAGAATATTATTATAATTACTACATTTTAATTATATAATAATAAATTTTTTAATAAATTTGACGTTAATGCATATTTATCAATAACTTCTTCTACATTTATTTCTATATCTTTTTCACATGACAGTAAAAGTAAACTTTCTAGTCGATTTTGCTGCATAGTTGATCTTAACCGTGTTTTAATAAGCTTAAGCTTAGAAAATGATCTTTCACTTGATACAGATGTAGCAGGAATGGTGCATAAATACTTATAAGCAACAAATAAATTTGGAAAAGATGAATTTAAATTATATGAACTAAGAAGTTTTAAAATTTGAATTGATGATAATTTTTTTACAGACTCAGTGCCATTTTCTAAATTAGAATCAGAATCACTTTGTTCTAATTCTAAATGTTCTTCATTATTCGAGCTATTTAATGATACACAATTTATATTTGCTTGTAGATTTTTAAAGCTGGACGCAAAAATTAAATATTCATTTCTTAACTGTTCCAATTCTAAATTAGGAATCCATTGACTCAATGTAAGAAACAAATCTTTAGGAACAGATACGCCTTTACTTGTATCCATAAGACGGTCATGTGACAAAAGTGAAAAGTCTTTTAATATTTCTCGTGCCCCTTCAAATCTTCCAAATATTGAATTTGTAATTTGATCTAATACTACAAAATAAATTTCAATTCTAAATTTATCTTTTGAATTTGTAATAATATTTTCAGTTGATGCTTCACTAGGTAATAATTTTCTTCGTCGAATACGTAATTCAGGCAAATCAAGTTCAGATAGACCTATTTCTGCAGCAAATATTTTAGCTTCATTTACTAAATCCTCTGCACCTTGATCTGATCTAATACCTTTAATTTGTTTACATGTATTATCAACCATAGTTAAGGCTTGGATAAAATCAATCGCTGGAGACTGCAAATATACTGATATTGGAGATGTGAAACTAAATACTTTTTTCATTAATTTAAGATTTAAAATGAATGTGAATGATGATATAATAGAAAGTAAATTTTTAGCAGATGAAGAACACTCTCGATCAAATGAATTTTGTAGTTCTTTCAGAGTCATTATAAGGGCTTCATATTTATCATGTATAACAATTATGGCACGATCGTGTGATGTCCATCGAGTAGTTGAAAATTGTTTAATACAACGCACTCTATCATTAGGATATAATATTTTTTGTTGTTCCTTAAATATAGCTATGCGTTTTCTAGCTCTCATAAAACTAATTAATGTTTGTAACTCACCAAAGAAGTTCCTTATGCTTGTACATTTGTCACATGCATCAACAATTACAAGGTTTAATATGTGGCAAAAACACCAAATATAGATGGCCTTTGGATTTTTTTCTTGTATGTATGAACGTACACCGGAATACTGACCTTGCATACAAGCAGCCCCATCATAGGACTGTGCACACAAATTGTGTTCCCAATCTAGGTCATAAAGCTTACAAATTTCACAAAATAAATCATACAGACCTTTTCCAGTAGCATCACTAGCCACTTTTACTGAAATAAGACGTTCTTCAGGATGATCATTTTCACCAATGAAACGCAACACAAGAGAAAATTGTTCTAAATTGGCTACATCAGTAGTTGTATCAATTATAATGGAAAACACTCTGGCTTTTTTAACTTTTTTCAAAATTGCTGATCTAACTGTTTCTCCAAGTATTTTCAATATTATATTTTGACTGTCATTAGAAAGAAATGTTACCCGATTTTTTTTTTGTTGAATTTTTTATTTTATATAAATGAGAATTAAGCAAAGCATTATTTTTGGATATTAATTGTAATAATTCTAAAAAGTTTCCTTGATTTTTAGATGACCAGCATTCATCATGTCCTCTGAATGCAGAGTTTTGACGAGCTAGATAAAGCAGAACATCAACAATTGTTTTAACTATTTCTCTATTTTCTGCAACATTATAATTAGACTCTCTTAATGATGTAATATTAACTCTTTGATTGCTTATAAACATTGATTTTCTAATCTCAGATTGCAAATGATCCACTGAACATTCATGAGTTTTAAGTTTGTAAGCAATGTGTCTCCAGTCATTTGATCCATATTTTGCAAGTTGGTTACATTTAGATTGTGTTGTGCCAAATAATTTGCAACTTATACAGTACACCTTATCTTCAGAAGGAGAATAAGATACCTAATTTCGTTTCACAAATTCACCAGTAGCAATTTCTTTATAATAATGCTGATCATGAAAAGATCTCATTGATTCACCTTGTTTTCTTTTAGGAAATGCACCATTTTTTAATTCGGATGGCAGTGGTTGACATGGTTTTAATGATACTAAATAGGCAAAATGTTCACTTGAAGTATTTGATAATATTAATGAAGGATCATTAGGAAAACGTTCAAAACTTATAATTATTGAATTAACATTGTTTTCTTCTTTTGTATTTACATTATCTGTAATAAAATATTTATTATTTAATTGTAATTCTAATATAATTTAGATTTAGATTTTTATATATAAAAAAAAGGAAGAGAAAAGATACTCCTGCCACAGTAATATAGGTATGCAAATCATAGTGTTTAATTTGAATTAGAATTTGAATGCAATGATAAACCATAGCATTGGAAAAAAACGATTCTGAGTGAAGTTCAGTCAGATAATGTAGGTATTGATTAAAATTTAGACATTTTTTATTAAATATTTAAATTTTAAATTTTATCACCCATATAGGACCATATATGTACACATATAGTACATAAATAAACACCCTATAAAATTTTCAAGTCTCTAAGTTCAATATAAATGCTCATAAAATACCTTATCACCTAAATGAACATATCATAAAAATAGTTGTCAATTTTATTTATCATTATTGTAAAATTTTGAAATATAATAGGAAGAATCCATATAATAATTACTTTAAATATTAATTTTACTTAAATTTCAACTTTAAACACCAATAAAAAAAATTGAGCCTTGAGATTGAGATATTAAAATACATTTTACAGGTTAGGTACATACATGTTAAGCATTTATTGATGAAATATTTATATTATATATATATAAACAAATTTCTATTTGCTTTTATTCAATAAACTTTTTTACAATAAATAATTAAATATTTTCTACATACCAGAACTATGAGAAGTAGATGTCAAATTATTAACCAATGTTAATACAGTATTTACAGAGCTTTCTGGATTTTTTATAATAACACA
>JAIUCT010000001.1:21196368-21212848 GCA_021307375.1 Tetraneura akinire
ATTATTATTATTATTATTATTATTATTATTATTATTATTATTATTATCCTCAATGGAATAATAATAATAAAATAAAAAAAAATGTAATTATTTTGTCGCGAAAAACTTCCAATCACGGTAGGGTGACAAATTCCGGCGAACAAAACGCGGGATTATCGTCGTTTCGGATATGTGTGCGACAGCCGCGTAACGAATTGCGGAGGGTCATTACAATATGCGTAGGTCTGTTCGATTATTCCAATAAATTTTTAATCAAATTAACCGGCGGCGACGGTACGCATGAAGTCCTTTGAGATTTATGAAAATACCGTCCGGAAGGTCAGTGAGGGAGGCGACAGAAACTTTTAAACGATTAATGTTTTATTTTTTATTATTTATTTATTATATTATATATATATATTAATTATTATTAATTATTTATTATATTATTAAATTTAGTCAATTGACTAAGCAAACAGTAAATTTTTATTAGAACTTTATTTTTTTTTTTTTTTTTAAAAAAATTTTTTTTTTTTGGGGGTTTTTTTTTTTTTTTTTTTTTTTTTTTTTTTTAAATTATTATCTTTTATATATATTATGTCTTTTATATTAAAATTTTACACAGTCTGAATATTTCCAGGACTTCACAGCAATGAAAAATATAAAAAAAAAAGTTGTATATTTATAGAAAATAAAAATAAAAATGTGATGTGATTTACTAAAATGAAATGAAATTGTTGATACGTAAAAGCTCGTATGTAAATATTAAAAAATAAATTATAATAATTGTTTTTAATATAATATTCCGTTTGTATTTTTGTAATATTATTGCATCGATTAAATGACAAACTACAAACATGTTCTTTTTACTATTATTGTTTAAGGAGATATTTAATATTTATATTTTGTTGTATAAATGAGATAAGACAATAACAATATTATTTATACACGTGAGATAATACGTATTACTATACGCTTTTACTCTAGTTTAAAATGAATTGTTTTTTTTTTTAATAAAAATATAATTTTCTTCTTCTACAAACTAAACTTATAATATTTCCTTGATTTTAACATTGATCTTGATTATCGTTTTGTCGTTTAATATAAGATAATATTTAACACTATATTTTTTAAGTGCATTAAACGTAGAACATCATCTAATTGCCAACCACGGGCTTTTACGGCTTTATAGCAATAACGAAAATAATTAGAGACCCTTCATAGATACGTTTTTATTGATAAAACCTTTCTCTCGTATTTTAATTATTTAACTATAAAGTTTAATCAAACTGATATAATTATACTATATCGCTATTATACTTAATATATATATTAAAAACTTTATCTAATTAGACAACATTTTATGGGGTAATTTCTAAGAGTTCAACTAAAAAATACTTATATTAGATACATATTATATATATATATTATATAAGTATAGTATTTTGGAAGATTCGGTCACCAATAAAAATTACACAAGGATCGGATTAATTATTTTTGATAATATTTTCTATTTATATTGTTCATCAACAAATCATAGTTTTACTTAAATGATACTAATGAGTAATGAGTGTTATGCTAGCTAGTAACTAGTAGTTACAATAACATTTTATATTTAATAATTTAGGTTATTATTACATAATTTTTATACGCATAATATGTATAAGATGATGTGTTTTAAAATAGTGTATAGAATTTAATACTTATGTTCAATTACGAATAATTATTTATCATAAAACTGGGTATTATATTATATATATATAACAATTTTTAAATTTTGTAGGTACGTAATCTGATAGAAAGAATAATAATAAAATGTAATATATAATTCAGTTAAAATATGTGTTTGAATTTGAAATAAGAAAAATATTGATTTATTATTTTAATTTTTAATAATAATTTTTCATTTAGTTGGTAACAAAATATTATTTTAACTACACCCTCTGAAACAACTGATATCATAATGTACGTTATGACAATAATTATTATCTTTACGGTTTATTCACTCGGACTATACAATCGTCTTGTTGACTATTTATTTGGAAAATTATATTATATTATGTTCACTTAGTCTAAAGCAAAACAATGAAACTATTATATTTACTAAACTACACGATATGTATAAATTGTATATACCTATCATGGAAATAGTAAATTAGCCGACAATTGGAATTGGAATTTGGACCATAACGAATTATATTATATGAAGGTATTTCGTTATTAAAATATATTCATCATAATCACAGGCAATATTATATCGTAACTTGTAATTTGAAGATTCTGCTTATGCTGAAACATATTATATTATCAACGCTTGATATAACTCTCTTTGTGGAGCAATCGCATAATTCTTTTAGATAATTAAAATTCTAATTAGAATTGATATAATAACTACGTGCGAAAATATGACGTATGAATTTTAAATTTTAATATATGAGTTGTAAAAAAGTAATATATTATGTATTTATTAATCATAAATCAAACTAGTTCGTACTATTATTACATATAGGTACGTATAATGCTGAAACTAATTGGTTATTTCACATTTAGAAATAATTATAATTATGTCTCATCGTGTTCTGTTTATGTAAGATTTGGTTATTTTGCAATGGCGCATTAATATTGTTATTGGTCGAGACCGAGGTATCAAAGATTTTTAAATTAATTTACGACCTACATTTTGTGTCATAATATAATATTTCGTTTTTGTCTTTACATCCAACTCAAACTCAAGTTTCAATGTACATAATATTTTCTGCAGAAAAAAAAATTTTTGATTAGGTATAAAAAATTGTTTCACGCTCATCACTATGCCTTATTTTTATGATATTTTTGTAAAAAATGAATGTTTATTTTCTAATAACTATGGGAAATTTATTTATTTTTTTTATATAATTTGGATTTAAATGATAAATAATATTTACAATGTTTTAGGTAGGTACTTAAAAAAAACTTGATGCTGCTGTGGAAGGTTTACAGATCTAAATAAGATAGTGTTAAATTTTCATTAACATTATTATGAATGCAATGATAAATAATTATAATCGATAAACAATATTGAGCGAAGCTCATCAGATAAAATTACAATTTTATTAATTAAAAATTTTACATTCATACAGTCTCTACGTCCAATACAAATGCCCATAAAACATTTAAATGAGTCACCCAAATCTGACAGTACTTCGCTCAGAATCGTTTTTCGAATGTTATGATTTATCAGCGCATTAAAATTATAATCCAAATTCAACAAGTAGATATTCTATACACTTATATCCTTTCCATAGTTCCACAGCAGAATTAACTCTTCTTTTTATACTTCAAAAAGCTATAAAAAAAAAAAAAAAATTGTAATTACTATATTCACAATAATTTGGAACTGAGAAGTAATATGTACGATGTACCTATTGGAGCTTCTAAGAAGAATTCATATAAATACTATCGATTTTACAAAAATTTCAATTTTAAACACCTATAAAGAATAATAATTGAGACTTGAGATTTTTTAATATTTTGAAAATACGAGTATGTTAACCAATTATGTAAATACGCTTCAATAGAATTTTCAAATTTTTTCAAAATGATTTGTTTTTTTATTATTTATTATTTTATAAATATTAAGAAATAATAAGAGGAATACCTATATGGATTCGTAGATTATTGATTACACTAAAAATATCAACTATAAACAGTTATAAAAAGAAATTTGAAACTCGGAATTTTTCTAATATTTTGGTATCATAATCATATATACGTATAGTTAATTACATAAGTATATGTGATTATACTTCAGTAAAATTTTTAGACCTTGTAAAGTTAAAACTCAAAATTGCCAATTTTATTGAACATTATATAGATAAAAACGAGAATTTTTGGAAATATTTAAACTTCTATATTTTATAGAAAAATTAACGTAATCATTCCAAAATTTTATCACGTACGTATATGTATAATATATATATATATATGAACATCCAAAACAATTTTCAAGTTCTAAATTGTCAGAGTTATCGTGAAATATTGTAATCGATTACGTCAAAATTTCAATTTTTGTGAAAAATGCCATATTTTTGTAATTTTTTTGGTAGTTTCCTATGGCGTAGGCCAAATTTTGAGAAATTTGAAAAATGATCTAAATTATTGTTAATAACATCCACTTTCCTACAGGAAACTTATACTATTTGTGAAAATCGAAGTATTATTTCGGGTCGAAATAGTGTTTTAGTTACATAAAAAAAATAAAATAAAAAAAAGCCACACGCGTCATTGTAAAACTCTTACATTATTCACTTCGCTCAAAATCTAAAATTAGAATTCTACAACGAAAATTGTTTAATAATATATAAATAATTATTGTAAAATCGAAACACGTTACATTTTCTATTCAACTATAAAATCAAACTCATACCGGGATTATGCTGGATAGTTATTTTTTATGAACGCTATATTTTCCTTTTAGAATCGTACCAACAACCAATGTGCAATATAATCTATTTCACCACATTTACAAGCAAATTAAAATATATAATATGTTATATCCGATACATGAATAACTTATAACGATATGCATTGTACAGATTTTATGCATTTTTGGCATAGAAGACGTGGACTAATTTCTAGAGTTTCTTGGCAGGAAATAGCAAATGGAACGCGGAATATCCAGTTTTATGATCATCCTTTTTGTAATAGTTAGCTTTACTTTACGGTTCGTAAACTTTGCAAATCGGACTTATATTAGGTTTACTATTGATATTATGAGACACCGTATTCAGCAAAGGCTATAATAATGTATTATGGTATGTTGTATTACTATATTCATGCGAATTGGAGGGCGTGTCCGAAGAAATATTAAATGGGAAAATAAATTATTAATGTAAATTATAATCATAAATTACATTTAGGTTATGGGTATTATAATGTATAGAAATGTTTTATTGATGAACGTGCATAATTTAGTTAGTAAAATCACAGAATAGGTAGTCATTTTTTATTTTTAAAATTTATATTATGAAACTGTACACTATTTTTACACTAAATATATTTATAAAGTAGTATATTAATACTAAATGTATTTTTCACGATGTAGGTTATCGAAATTATGAATGTTTTTAAAATATATTTAACATTATGCTATGAACATTCATGACATTAATTCAGTATTATTGTCTGCGTTGAATATTAATTCCATAAATATAGTTACTATATTCTATCAAAATTATTATTACAAAATAATAAAATATTGTTTAATTTATTATTCATACTGTTAATAATATTATATAATATACTGGTATAATTATTTCAGAAATATAATTATTTTACCAATATTCTAATTTATTATATATAAGAATAAAAAAAAAAAAACTTATTATATTAGATAAATAAACGTAAATTTTTTTTTAAATTATTTTAGTAGAAAAAAATAAAAATACCATTTCAGAGAAATAATTTTGATTATGTTTTTTTTATTTTAATAATTAATATATTTATAAGAAAAATAGCCATTTTTGTAATACAAACGATTATAATATTATTTTATTATAAAAAAATATATTCGACCCTTTAAATTTTATTGTTTTTTATGAAACTTTTATTTTTAGTTTTAATTTTTTAATTAAATGATAATATTGATTAAAATCTTTTACAATATTATTATTACTAATGTAATTCTACAGTTGTTTGTTCTGTGTTTGATTAAATATTTAATGTATTCGTCCAATTTTACGTGATTTTTAAAAAGTTTGGAGTAAATAATTAAAATATATATATGTATCTTGAAATAGTGGTTGAAATATTACCAATATTATATTTAAACTGTGATTTCTAATAGTTAATGGAGAAAATATAAACAAGTATTATTATCAAATAAACATTATATTATGATATCTCAACGATTTTCATGTACATTTTGTACCGATTTCTTTTGCCTTTCTAAGAGATTTTGTTGTTATTGTTGAAAAATACAATAAATTTTCAGTATTTACACTTAACATTCAAAGTAGAACGTACCGATAACATCCCTAAAGTATACTTGATATATTATTTGAAAAGAATAAAAAAGAACGAATATGATTTTTATATATTTCTATATTTTATATTTGTTTAGCAAGAAACATAATATATATCACAAAATGTCCAGTAAATGGTCTAAATATTATATATGTGTTATATTGAATTGCTTTTGTGTGCACGTCATTATTAAATTATTTATTATTTAATATCAAAAATTAACTTTGAAAATAAATATAAATATTATATTATTACATTTCAATATAATCAACATGATTTAGTTAATTTTTTTTATAAGAAAATCTACATTTATTCATATATTTATTTAATTTTTTTTTTTTAAATTCAAAATAATTTTTATAAATTTTTAAACTATAATATATTAATTATAAGGTTATTAACACCATAGACGAAAAGAAACGATATAGTATATAATATTATTTAATATAGATATAGAAGTTTAAAATTAAGAGAATAGCTAATTTTCTATGCATACAATTTATTAAGAATATGAGAAATAAAAATAATTATGCGAGTTATTATATTTAAATAAAGATTTACATTTTTCAATGATCCAATATTGGTTTCGCAAAATAGTATAGGTAGATAATTTGTATATTGGTTAAAAGTACAAGAAAACTGACTTAAAGAGATTTATATTATTTTTATTCTCTTATACGAGATAATATATACACAAAAATTATTTTATAACTTATAATTTATATATCAAAAGTTAATAATAATAATAATGAGAATAATAAATATAAATATTTTGAAAAAAAAAAAATATTACATATTTATGCACGTGTTAATATTAATAGTTGATAATTATAATATTTATATTAAACAGCATAATTTTAACTGTCTCATAAAATGTATACCATTAGTTTCCCAGTTTTGTTTTCGAACCGGTGACTAAGAACTAACTTATCTACACCATATATAGTGAAATCCTTCAGATATTTAAGTTTCTATGGCAACCGACCACGGTTCATCTAGAAGAAACACTTATGGGACGAAGGAATGCTAAATTAAAGTCCCTGATGTATTTTTTCGTCGGGCAAGAGTTTATTAAGGCCTACGCCCTACATACTACAGTCGTGGAACTTGGAAGTATGTATACCAATCACCGTCCAGGTTAGGTTTAGAAATGCCAGCAATCGTTATACAAAGTAGAACCATATACAATTAATTTTTATTTTTTGGATAAAATGTGTAAATACCTACGCGATTAAGTATTCCAATTTGGGAATTAATAATATGATCGTAGAATATTATTTAATAATATAAATTAATATTTAAAAACAAGTAAATAATGTTATCGTAACATCGAGTTGTGAAATTGGCACATGACGTATTATAATATATATCATATATGTAGGTACTCAATTTGTAGGTAGATTATTCTGACTATAATGATACGTATTGCTAGATTAAGTTCGGACGGGTTGGATAATTCGGGGAAAACTTTGTTAGCGCGGAATATGTGGTGGACGAATTAGACAATATGCGGTACAAAACAATCACGATTACGTCAAAGATTACTTAATAATACGAACGTTTAAATTAAAGTCAATTATAGTTTTGATAAGATAATGATTATAACGTGAGTAAAGTTTACGGCACTGTATAATATGTTTTCCGATAATTAAAAATTTAACAGTGTATTACCACAGTATAAATAATATTACAGTAGAGACACTTTTATTATTAATGACGCCATGACGGCCATTTTAAAAACTGCGATACATTGACGGGTTATGAAAAACAATGAATAAAAATTATTACATCCTTTATCAATAATTATCACTTATCAGTCTTAATTTGTCGTAGTTTATGGGCGTGTCTACTAGATTTAGCCCGTCCTACTTCCTAATACAGTGTTAATTTAACAGAGTGTCCCTACTGTATTATTCTTTATACTATGTGGTATTACTGTATTTATATAAAAATAGGTTCATCGTTGAATTCTGTTGAATTTGTATTATAATATATACGAGTATACCGGCAACGAAACGAAATAAAAATAATGTTATTCTTTCGGTTTTCGTATATATTTCGTCATAAAATCGAATAGGTATTTACGCGTACGGTATGGAATAAAATAGATAAATTATTATAACCCTACAGAGTCGGAAAAATTCTAAAAAGTATTAGAGGTTAGAAAATTTTGAACAAAACGTGCGTCGTGCGTCGTGCGTCGTGCGTAGACTGAGTTTGTGACGCGTGTCTGATTTATGCACATACAAATATTTGTAAAATGTACGAAAAAAAAACTCGTCGAGTAATCGATTTCAATTTCTTAATGGACGCAAAAAAAAAAAAAAAATATATCCGTTATCCGTTTGGTTTTTCGGTCATTACAACTGCAACGGAATACATCCATAAACACATTTCATGACGGTCAATTTAATTTTAACGTAGGTAATACACATCATATTATTACATTTCGGTATTAAAATTTTAACGGTTTTGAATTATACTCGTCCAGCAGCTCACCCGGTAATGGAGTATATAATAATAGACTAATGTAAATTTGTTATATTATTCCATTAAAATAAATATAAATATTATCATGTTTCTTTATTTTGCGTACCTAGTACACATGGGACATGATGTAATAACCGTTGACGATTTCAAAAATATAAATAGATTCCGACTGGAAAGTTTATCCGCTACAAAATTATCTAACAGTTTCTTCTATGACTATACAAACCGGTTACTTCTGGCGTTTCCATTTTATCGAATCTGCTCTGAAGATTAGAGTACAAAATATTCATGATTATAGGTGCATATTATATATAGAAATCGACAACGAATCTAGCCACGATAGATTTATAAGTTTTGAAAATTTATAATAGTACCTACCTTTGTGCCATATGTAATAGTTTTTTTTTTTTTTTTGTTACTCGTATTATTTTGTCTGTACAGCTCATGAATCACGTACACGCGAGTAACATATTTATCGCTTTTGTATTCCATTCCAGCCCCGCGTATTTACTTTTCGCGGTTCCATATTTTTCCTTTCGCGGTTTTATTTATATTTTAATCTATTTTATTATCACTCAATAGTCAATTTATAATAGACTATGTTGTTTCGTAAAAATAATTCATTTATAATGATAATAATAATAAATGCGGTATTTATATTGTTCTTTATCTAAATTAAAGGCTATCATATCGCAGACGAACGACTCGAAATGTATTAGTTATTGGTTTTATAAATTTACAACAGTACGCAACCATTTCCAACAAAATCAATAATATATTATCATAATAATATCAAACTAAACGGCATAAAAGTGTATACCGTATCTCGCGTTTAACTTTGAGGAATTTTTAATAATACTTGTATATATGGGGTAAAGACACACGATTTATATCTAATCTAGAGTTCAAATATGATGTATACACTTTTTTTTTAATAAAATGTTTAGTAAAACGAAATATCATAATATTATAAAGTTTTCAAGTTTGTGCTGTTCCTACATCATTTTTTTTAATTTTAATTATTTAAATTTGATTCGATATGCCAATTGGATAAACTTGGCGTATTGATTTACTAAATAATGAGACATTTTGAGACACAATTGGTTTTTTTTTTAGGGTTTTGATATAATTATGTGAAGGTACGATGCCATCTAGAACTAAAAATTTTAATCGGATTTAAAAGGAATAAACGATAATATATCTTTATACATTTCAAAGTAAATGCGACGAAAAAATGATTTTAAAACATGAAAAATTTCTTAAAAATTGATTTAATAATTCTAGTGGAATATAATTTTCACTTTAAAATATAGGTTATTTCTTAATGAAATTTCACATGTTCAAAAAAAAAAAAAAAAAAAAATAACAGTTAATTCGGAAAACACCTAATTGCAATATGCCAATATTCGATATATTTTTAAAATGAAAAAAATAATATTTTTTTTTTTTACCGATAATATTTTCACTCGTGAAAAATTGTACTTATTTATTAACGACTCGATTTAAGAGAAAATTAATTTTTATAAGACAAATATAATGCGATAGAGAATAATGAACAACTAAAAAGTTGAATAATAAATTACGTACACGCTATAATTTTGTATTTTACGTGCAAAAAAAAAAAAAAAAAAAATGTATAATTAAATTTGTTTATTTTTTTTTCTTTCGGAATACATACATATATATGATTTAGAATGTCGTCAAGTGCCTACTGCTACGTATAAAATCAATAACATTTTTTTTAATGTTATATCGGGAACACGAACGGTGGCGGCGACGACTTAGCCCGAGGGCACGATAAAACGGCAGAAGAGAGGTATTTTTATTGCTTTGATCTGTACGGTAAAAAATGGTTCGTCGTTTAAACGCCAAAGACGTCGTATTAAATTTATCATTCAGTATTTACAATGTCCAGAAGGGAGGGCATAGAAAATATATCATATGAGTGCTTATTCAGAAAAAAAAATGTATTACAGTAGCTTGAAGCGATATTGACTTTTCCCGCGTCACTTGTTGCCTGCAATATATATATATATATTATATTATATTACACAATTTATATAGGTAAAACACGTAAAGTATTTCTTTGAAAATGATACCACGGTTCTGACTGTTGTCGTTTTAACTTTTCTAAAAATGTATTGCTCTGTAACAGGTACGACGTATAATCATATCGGTTTTAATAAAAATAATTCGACGTCTTGCCAATAATATTATTTTAATGTTATTTTTCTACATATTTTAGTATTTTATAGTACTAATAAAAAATTATAAAAAATAATCATTTTTATTAAAATTTTATATTAATATACATAAATCAATCGCATATTATGTTATATGGTGTATTTTAAATAGAAAACAATATTTAAAGAAGAACGAATTGGTCCTATATTAAATTTATTCATCTAATCAGATGGTATTTTATAATATAATTATTTAGATAGGAATTATAGTGAATTATTTCTACAAAATTTCAATAAAATTATCATATTATTATGTTATATTATATAATGTTTTTAATGTTGCCTCTCTACGTCTCTCTTTTTTTTTTTTTTTTATTATTGTATGAAATCGAAGGTCTTAAAACGAAGAAAATAATTTAATAAATTGCGTAAATAATGTGTTGGTATTTTATAAATAAATTATCCTCTTCCTTCTTCTATAACACTGTACGTTATGATAAATAGGTACATACGTCATATTTTATATAACAATAATTTGAAATCGGGTAGTCTTGTTTTTATTTTGTGCATTAAATTATTAGACTCGCCAACTACATTCAGTCGCTACGATAAATAGGTATGTAGAAACTGTTGTGAAGTAAAACTCATTTGTCATTTGCAAAATATACAAATTATTCGGTAAGATATAAATAAAAAATTTACCTACCTAAATGTATATATATATATATAAAGATATAAAGTGACAACCATTATTTATTTAAAAAATTTAAAACTTACATTTTAATTTTATATTTTCATTAATATTATTTTCGGGTACTTATGCTCGTTTCATTAAATGTGTTTAATTATTCATAAATTCGTTATTATCCTTATGAAATGTAATATAATATATTAAAAATTACAAGACGACCGAAGTTAGGTGTCGTCTACGAAAAGAACAATATATACGCTTTCGATTATAATATTTTTCGTGGAACCGAAAATCTCAAAGTACGTCATTTTATACAGATAGCTCGTGACAAAAATGAAAAAAAAAAAAATGACGAAATATAAAGTTTAAATTATATAAATTAATAAATATAAGTATGCATTTTTTTTTTATGCGCACAAAACTGAATAAAGAAAAATATTATATTATAAACAAAATAACGATAGAATAAATATAAAGATAAAAAGAAACTTTTCGATTTTTTTTTCTTTTTGTTTCACGACCAATTATTTTTAATTGCCAGAAGAGAAAATTTACAGTAAAACGGCGAAGGATATAATAAAGGAAGTCCTTTGGTAATACTTTGACGGTGTTCGTTATTAATATTATTTTTTTATCCGTCGGTCATGAAATTATTTATAAAAAAAAAAACCAAACATAGGTAGGTATATACTCGTATTTATAATACGTGTGTAAACGGGAAATTAATTTTTTCAAAAGCCAAATAAATACTCGCGTCGTCGTGCGTTATACAGTTTCTGTTATTTTTTCGAGTGTGCGGATTTACATTTTTTCGTATTAAATTAAAAAAAAATAATAATATGCCGATACTCGACCAGAAAATAATTGGTTCGCTGTATCGTCGACGCGTCGTATTTAAAGTATAAAATTTAAAAATTTACTTAAATATATACACCCAGTGTTATATTATTATTTTATATACTTAGAAATCGGAATCGCGCATCGAGCTCCGTCGGAAATACGCGAAATTTAAATCAAATGTGCACCACACGCACGGTACGAGCCGGTCTCTACGAACGGTCGATAAACTTTCCGTATATAAGAGTATGTGCACAAATCGATGGTCAGGCACGCAGATGCCGGTGCTCGGGAGAGAAAGCGAGAGGGCGCATAGAAGGTGCGAAGTAATATAGAAAACGGTTACCCCGTTTTAGCCAGGTCGAAATAAGTATAATATAACATTTGTGTGTGTGTGTGTATGTGTGTGCGAGCTCGAGGGGGTAGAGAGAAGAAATAATTTCTTTTAAAATGAATATTTCACATATAATAATATGATATTGGCGACAAACAATCGACCCGAGCGTAGAATTTATTATAATAATTTCCCAATAGGTACGTCGAGTATTTTGGAGAATTTTGAACGCGATGTGGAAGAATAAAAACTGGCATTGCAATACGTTATTTCGCATTGCCTATATAATTGTGTGTATTGATTGGACCAGCAACGAATATTGAAATCGTACACTGTAAAATAAAACGCCCAGGTTAAAACGAGCTCGAAGACCGTAAAATATTCGTACTCTGTATAATATATTATACTTTAATATAGGTACCAAACCGAAATGTTATATTATTATTTTTACTTTGATTCGAAAAATTAATACGATTTCATACGTAATATCGGTCTAACATTTAACAAGATAATTTATTAGTATTTATTTTTAACCTATCGAGTTAAGATAATAAAATAAAAATAAAAGTTGCCTAATTTTATTTTTATTTTAAATTAAACGTCCAACTGATTGTTCTTATCGCGACTGCCTTGCACGGTTTATAAGCAATTCTTTTGTTTTCTTACAATTTATGATATTTACTAATTAAATATATTCTACGATAACACTTTTTGTAATGAATTATATTATAAAGAGTGTAACCATAACAAAAAATATACCACGTTATAAAATATGCAAAAGAATAACCATGCTGGTTGAATAAAAACGTAAAATAATTTTAAAAAAACGCTAACAGATTAAAAATATTTTTGAACACATACAAAAGCGAAATGTTTGTCGACAATTTTCTAAAATAACATGAAAAATATTTCATTATTACTGGAAATAATAATATTGAAAATTAATTATCAATTAAAATCAAATGATTTCCATAATATAATATTGTTTATTGAAATTATATAATATCTGTAATATAAATGACATGGGTATTAGTCTATTATGGTTGATTTATTAAATTCACTTTGTTATTGAAAACAGGTTTATTAATTAATTTGTATTTTAGGTAGTGAAAATTTAAGAACAATTTATTTGGCTATTCCTTTAAATTTTATTTTTTATTTATTTATTTTTTTATTTGTAATTAAACATGAAAACTAAAATATGCTAATTATAAATTTTAAAATATTATTTGATTCATTATAGGCGAATTAAATAAAAATTCTATTATATAGTTGTATTATGAATTATTAACAAAATCAATCATTTTTAAAGAAGCGTTATTAGTGACATGAGAAAATCTATCAAAGAATTTATGGCTTGATAATTTTTCATAGTATTAGAAAAGTAATTCTATCAATTGATAGAAGTTGATTCTATCAATCACTTTATAAGTTAGACAAATGTGGTGTAGTAGGGTGTTACGAATAAGATAATAAAAAGTTTTTTGTCGTTTATAGTGCAACAAGTTAAAGTGAAAATATATATTTTATGTGGCGATAAGCAATATTTTAACATGGGGTCCCCATAAAACAGTAGGAGATTATTATTATTTATTTTGCATAATAACTGTAAATAATTTATGAAAATATTATATTGAATGTTCAATTTCTTTATTTATCACAATTATTAATATTACTGTTTTAAAATTTATAATAATTTTTTTTTAATACTATTATATTTTTATATGTATATTTACCATATACATATAATAATAAAGAAATAAACTATTATTCAACGTAATAAAACTAAAAATTTTTAAACTTAACTATATCCATAGTTATAGGTTTGAACACGATATTGTAGTTTTCATTACACAACTATAATTATTATACATAAAATTTAATAAAGGTACAAAATTTAAATGGATTCATATCATATTATGTTAAAATAACATATTTAGAAACATATTGTGTACAAAGTAATTACCAGTTACTGTAATAATAATAATATTAATATCTATTTATTTTTTAAACATCAAATTATATGGACAAAAGAGCTATTTTTATATATTATAGCATTATACAATTTTGTTAGATTATTAAAATTAATAAGATTATGATAAATTGATAATATATAATACTAGTTAGTAATTAATAATTTTATTATTGTAATTAGTAATTACAATAATAATAAAAAAATATCTTTAATAAATTAATAAAATTCATTAGTACAAGAAAAATGTTATTGATACACTCATTTAAAATACTCGTATTAACTATTTAAAAGATAAAAAGATAAGCTGATACTCCTGCCGCACAGGATACAGGTGTGCGAATCATAGCGTTTAATTTTAATTAGAATTTGAATGCAATGATAAACCATTGCATTCGAAAAAACGATTTTGAGCGAAGTTCAGTCAATTATAATTTTCGTTTGAACTAAAAATATCAACTTAAAACAGCTATAAAAAAAAATTGAGATTAGGGATTTTTCCAATATTTTAGTATGATGTTAAGTATACTTCAGTAAAATTTTCAGACCCTAATACCAAAAATTGTCAATTTTATCAAACATTATATACGTAAAAACGAGAATTTTACGAAATATTCAATGTCCAATATTTTGTAGAAAAATGAACGTAACGGTTCCAAAATTTTACCACATATATATAATAGCTATGTGAACACCCAAAAAAATTTTCAAGTCTCTATCTTAAAAGTTGCTCGAGTTATCGAGAAATATAGAAATTGAATTCGTCAAAATTTCATTTTTCGTGAAAAATGCCGTTTTTTCGTCATTTTTTCGAAGTTTTTTCTACCGCTTATAGTCAATTTTGAGAAATTCGAAAAATGACCTAAATAAAGTACCATTTACATCCACTTTGCTACCGGAAACATACCCTATTCGTGAAAATCGGAGCATTATTTCGGGTCGTAATTTTGTTTACAGACATAAAAAAAAAAAACAAAATAAAAAAATCACACATCATTGTAAAACCAATACATTCTTCGCTTCACTCAGAATCTAAAATGAAATTTACAACGTGACATGATAGTATTATATTAGTATAGTTAAATACATGATAGTATTTTCTATATATTTTAATGATATTTATAAATATAACGTCATATTATTATTTCATAAATAAGTATTATTAGTTGATACTTGATTTGTAATTTGTTTAAAAACGAACGAAAATGTATCATAATTTTCTCGTTTAATTTAGCTCAGTCGTCGCTATGATATAAATTTAAATATTTTTAGGATCAATTAATTTCAACATTTTTACACTATATTATATTATTAACGAGTAATATTAACATTCAAAATATTGTCAATTTATAATGATTTGAATTTATTGATTGAATTTTATACTAGAATACTAGTATATCGTATAATTGAAATAATATAATTAATTTATGAAGAATATACCTACCATCTGAAATTATTATGTAAATTAACAAAATAATTATCATAATTTGCTCAAACCGTGGTTATTGTAACAAGTCTAAATCGATCATATTGCGAAACGATAGAATTTCGGTATATTCTGTTTCAGATAAATTATGTTCGAATAACCCGACAACGGACATGGAATTAAGTTTTATAAATTGATCTACAATAATTAAGTTATAATACATAAAATATATTATTGAATTACGATATAAGCAATTTAAGCATATAACTGCCATCTGCGCAGTATATATTATATAAATATATAATTATTTATTTACTATTTACATAAATAATAAATTATACACAGGGGTGAAAAATACAATATTTCAGTTGTTTTTTTTTTGAAAAAAAAAAAAATATAGGCAATATATGACTGGCTTAAAATATAAGTTTTTCATATTATTTATTTGATTGTTCCTTTTTGAGACATTTTGATTGATCTTTTTTATTATTATTATTATTATTATTATTATTATTATTATTATTATTATTATTATTATTATTATTATTATTATTATTATTATTAT
>JAIUCT010000001.1:21212858-21248679 GCA_021307375.1 Tetraneura akinire
ATTATTATTATTATTATTATTATTATTATTATTATTATTATTATTATCACAAAAGGAACCGAATATTCATACATCGGAACAAGTTTGTACATGGCGAAGATCAAAACATCTTAACGGATCAAAAAAGAAAAAAAAAGTTCTAGTGGGATACATCGTTCCTTTATGCGACAATTTGATCTTTTTTTTTTACTTTTGACAGAAAAGTAATAAAATATCATAAAAACGGAACGAATTACGGTGTAAAGACCGAACTATCACATTTCCACACTCGTACCAAACTTAACTCTTATAATTTTAAATTACATAGGTACTGTAAAAATAAAATTATTAGGTGTATTATAATTATTGACATTTACTGTTGCTTCCAGTAATTTTATATTAAAATATGTTTGGAGAAAACCGAACAAATTATTAATTTATTCACATCAGGGGTGGCGTATTTTCATTTTTTTTTTTCATATATATACCTATACTCGTACATTTTGTCGGCGTGGTACTTAATTAAATTTTTGTAATTCGAACACGTGCGTGTATTAACAAACAAATATACAAATATAATAATTTATAAAGTATAATAACCTAACCTACCGCATGCGAGGAGGTGTGTTTTGTAAGGACACGTTCGTGAGTGGCGGGCATCATCGCGTGTCCTCGTAGAAACTTGTCATTTATATATTTTATAAAACTATATTTTATAAACTATTATTATAAAATATTAACGACCCGGCGGCACGTGAAACAGATAATCATCGACTTTAGTCGTGTCTCGTGTGTGTTATAATATTTTTTTCGTTGTACCTATAGAAACGCGTGCGACAAATCGGTCGGTCGGCGACTGAAACTCACGCGCTATCTCGTTCGCTGGTAACGATGTACGATTAATAATGATTATACACTTTTGACTTTTCCGTCGAAAAACGGTAAAGGTTATAATACGAATAGAATTACATCGTAGGAAAACCGAAATTGTTTTAACCCTTTATTATGGTTACTTAAATATATATTAATATTGCCAATAACTCATACACGTGTATACGAATTTTCATACCGGAGTGTTACACAGGTAGGTGTACATTTTTGAAACCAGAGGGGTTTGAATTTGAATCGCGTATTTTGTTCGAATACTTCGTCTTAACAATTTCATTCTGAAATATTTTACTGGCAATTGTGAAAAATATAAAATAAAACAAATACATTTTAGATTTATAAGTTTATATTATTTTACTATGTATGTTTAAATCGTTTCGTCAATTCATATACACCGTCTGGTTATAAGTTATAACTAATTATTATCTTCAAAAACGCAGTTTAGAAAATTACACATATTATGTTCACCTATTCCAAGTATAAGCTCAAACGTACCTTTGGCTATAGATAATTTTAATAAAATAATTTCTTTTTTCCAAAATTAAAATTTTTTTTTTATTTTTAGTAAAAAATATCATATATTATATTTGTATATAATGATAATATAATAATTTATAGTTTATAGGTCACTTAGAAGTTATAATTAATGAGCAACTATTTGGAATATCGACATTTCGTACTCGTTACACGATTATGGATTCAAATCGAAACTCGGCCCATCGACGTAACAGGAAAATATTTATTTCATTCTGGCCACCGGTCGAACAAAGTTCATTTAACACCATTTCAACCGTAACAAAAAAATAAATTACATACCCACTTAATAAAGTAAACATTACACTTTGTATGAAATTTATTATTTAAATTAGAAAATCTGATGCCTCGGGTACTATCCTTGTCATTCACCCCGAAGGTTTATTTAATATTATTAATATTATTATTATTAATACCGTTTTTATAGTTTGTTGTTTTATTATTTGAAAGAGAAAAAATAACTAATTTTTTCAAAAAAAAAAAAAAAAGAAAAGAAAAGAAAAGAAATATCGCGAAAATATACTTTAGAGAGTAATCACATTTTGATTAATCGAGTGTTCGATCGAGTTTAGCTGAGAAAATGATAGTTTTTCGAAAATGTATTGTATTTTATTTTTACTTCTAAAACGCGAATTGCCACATCACCGTTGTAGTTAATCCATAGGTAATCTATCCTGTCGCCGTAAAAAAAATTAAGAACGATAATATAAGCCCGTCTTATTGTTCTTATCGCGTCGTTCACTAAAGTTCATTTAAAGCTTATATTCATTATTACAATTATTAAGAACTTCAAATTGTATTTTCTTGATAACGAACCAAAAGTAAAATAATAAACAATTATTCAAAAATAGTCCGAATTTCGGTGCCTATAGAAAATTTGAACGCTAATTTTTTTTAATTTAGAAATACCTTTTGAAAAATTACAAATCTAAAAAATCTAGTTATGTAAAGTATAATAATTGTAATAAATTGATAGTGTTGTGTTATAAACCAAATTTGAATGTAATATTGTAATGTTAAATTATCGTAATTGAAAAAACGAATCTGTTGCAGAGGTCAGACACACTAATAATAAATATTAGTGATTATTATTGTGATAATTTTAATAAAATAATATAACTACATATATTCAAACTTAAAAATATCAAAGTATAACTGTTCCAAGTGTTTATAACGTATAATATGTAAAATAGATATATGATATTTAAATAATCAACAACATTTTCAAGATTCTATCACTCTATGACTTATATTTCCTTAATTATTAAATTATTATAAAATAATTAAATTTAAATTAAGCTTGTCAAAGTTATATGTTTCTAAAATTTTACCATTTTTTTTTTTTTTTTTAACATTTTTATTACATAAAAAATACCTATTGAGAAATTGAAAATATGACTTAAAAATGTATCATTAAGATGAAATTATGTACCGAAACGTAAAATATGGATACATTATTTTAGATTCACCCATAACTCATTAACGTCATCTTTGTAATATTGATGTTATTATCAATTAAAATACATACATAAACGAGATAACTCTATAATATTCATAACTAACAATTGGAATATATTTATTTATATTCATTTGACTAATTTGGCAGCGTCGGTTTTATACAATATAATATTGGAGGAAAAACATTATCCTTTCGTACAGAAATGATTCGGTGTAGGTAAAAAATATAATAATATATTTTACATTAACATGATGTACATTTAAAACGAGGATGTGAATATTTATGTAAAATAAATTATTAAATTAAATAAACCACGCCTGTTAATGTTAAAGAATGAAAAAAAAATAAAAATGGAACGTTCAAAATGATCCGGAACCCTCGTCCGAGTAAACATTTGAACTATAGCCAAACGCATGTAATTCTATTATAAAGTAAAGTGTTTTTAATATATTCTTCATATAAAATTTTCACTTGTGTAGTCGTGTCTATTTCATAGAAAATATACAATACTAATTTCATTGCAGTGACATAATATTTAGAAAACTTAAAAATAATTTAATCCATGACCCATTTCGAAGCCTTTACAATTAACGCAAGCATAATTTCTATTTCAAATGTCTATCAACTATGTTTACATTTAATTTTAAATAATAATATTTTTCTACTTTTATCATATTATTCTCCAGTACCTAATTAAAATATATAGTTTATTAATTACAACAAAATTATATAAATAGGTTAAAAGGTTAATCATATTGTCATATTTTATAGAAAAATTAAAATAATATGTTGAATTACAAAAGAAATTTTGAATTATAACAAAAATTGTATTAGTTTAAACGATTATAGTCAATAGTCATCACTAGGATTTTATATAATATATATATTATATACTTTTATAAAATAAACATCTAGGCCACAAATCTAAGACATCCAGTTAAAATTCGATGTTTATCATATTTTCTTGTTTATCCCATTAAATGTTTTTATTTTTTTGTTTTGTATATATTTATCCTTATGTAATATTAACATTTTAAATACCCATTTGAAAATATTTTAAATTATGTAACGATGATTAATTTAATATATTATTGACTGTTGTATAATGTGAAATTATTTTATTTATTCTATAATTATAGATAATATTTCGTGTGCGTGTTTTTTTTTTTGTGTTACAATAACAAATATTAAAAAAATTATTTGTACCTGTGTTTGTTATAATAATAACAATATAATTACAATAATTATATTATGAATTATGATTCTGAGGTATCTATATAAAAGGATAGGACTTATTAAACGTAATAAGATTATAACAAACTATGAATAATAAGTGGTATTATATTTATATTAGTAATGTATAAAAATAAATTATCAATTATATTATTATAACGGAAGATATTAATTAATTTATTATCATTTATTAAAAGTCTTTTATAAAATATTTAAATATAAGTAGGTACATAAATTTTAAAGTACGCGCATTTTATTATATTTATATCATAATTGTTTAAAATACCCAAGGAGATTATAAAATGTTTTATATTTTGCGATGTAAAGATGGTATAACGGTCAAATTGAATACATATATTATAGGGGTAGATAAAATTACAATGAGAATGACCGTGACGTATATTATTTGTATGCGAAAAAATATAATAAAATATACCGTAAGGAGTAAGTATACCTATAAAATAGTTAGTTGTTCAGCACAATATGCGATGATATACATTGCAGCTTTCAAAACTTATTGCAGTCTTATCGTAGTCAGTAAGTCTATGATCAGAAATTCATTTTACAGGGAGATTAAATATAATTGCGGAATTTTATAGTTGAAACTAGGGCTCTTTATTATTTTTGAAATTTTACATTGTAGAATTTGTTTTTTTTTTTTTGCTTAGTTATAGGTCCTTTGTACTATCTTCTTTCCACTTCAATAAAGTACTCACAAATTTATTATTTCATTTTAATTAAACTTTATATTAAACATACAGACATACGTGAACGTGCATAAAAATAAAAAATAAAAATCTAATCAGAAAAACATATTAAAATTTCAACATTTTATTAAAACAATACTCATAATTTTGTATAAAATTTAGTTTTTTTTAGATATAATTTGTTATTATAATTTTATACAGGTACTAATAATATTTTAGTAGTTTTAGACCTTTATTAATGTAAAATAATAATATCATTTTTATAATATGAAATAACTAAAGATTTAATTTTTATATACATTGCTCAAAGGTCGCAATAAATGACGATTTACTAAATAAAATAATTTTAATAAAAAAAAAATCTAATCAGAAATACATATTAAAATTTCAACATTTTATTAAAACAATAACACAATTACGACTAAATTTTATTTTGCTAAATAGATGTTAGTTAAATTTTCGTGAGATGTTCGTAACATTTTTTATTTCTATCAATATCTCAAAATTTAACAATATAGTAAGTAAATTATGTAAATTAAATATTCGAAAATTGTGTATAATTGATGTCAGTAGTAATAAAACTCCCAAAATTATAAGTATGAATAGTATTAAGAAATAAATAAATACATGAAATATTGATATAAAATTGAGTCAGATATAATTTGACTTATTACTTAGTACACTTTCGTAATTTATAGATTAGTAATTTATTTTCTTTGTCCAATCCGTATTACACAAACATGTTAAAATTTTTAAACTCACATAATAATATTATATAATTAAAAAGTACTTAACACTATAGCTATTACAGTATTATTGTTTATCTAATATCTGTCCATTTTGTAATTTCTCTGTGGGGGGGGGGGGGGGGTAAGGACGTTAAGGTACATCTTTTGTAAAAGATTAATATTTTTGACAAGAAGTGTTTTTAAGAATAATATTTATAATTTTTTTTCATTTATCGATAAAATTTAAAATGGTAACTTTATAAAGTTTTACATAAAAATAATTAAAATTTTTTTATCTCGTTCTATTTCAATCGATTTTCACTCTACAGTCTATAGTTCTATACGTATAATAAATATAAATGTTCTTAATAATGAGTATTTTTTGGTAAATGCAAATCAATCAATAGTTAATATAAAGAATTGACGAAAATATAATATAAATTTATTTCTATCCCCTGGGGAGTTTGTGTAAGAGCGTTTTGGATGTCCAATCACTCTCAAATCATCTCAAGATTTTTATTTTTTAAATAATATTAATATTGTATATTATTTTTTTATATATACTCGAACTTGCAGAAAAAACAAACATATAATAATATTATATATATAAATAAAATATTATTTCCAAAACCACTTCCAAAATTTTTTTTCTCGCTAACTTACTCTCTTTTTATTTATTCAAATTATTGATCCTGTAAATTTGTTTCCAAACTTATTTCCACACGCGTACACCCATACACGTAAACATAATAATTCACGCACAAAGTACCTACAATACACGAGTTACGTTTTAAATGTGCCCATCAATCGTAATAGCTGTATATACGATTATTTATAAGACGATCAAAATTTTATGTTAGAAAAATAATGGAAATGACATTGGAAACGTACTTAAATAATTCCCTCCGTTTTTGTAACACTCTGTATGTTAGGTATGAGGTATGACGTGTTATAAATGTTTTTCGAAATCGATAAAAAATCCACGACTTTCCGGCCGCTTGTCTTTTGATAATATGATGATGATCTAGTCTTAATAATCAACATCGATACGTCATTATTATTATTATTATATATTTTTATTGACTGAGTAAAACAACTTGGAATGCTTCCGGGCATCTGAAATGACGTCACGAAAATCGTATTATAGCAAAACACCCTTCTAAAACTCACAGAATCTCAACTATATTATTATGGAAAATACATTTCGTTTCTGGCTTTTTCTGCTCTCATTCCTTTTTTACATTGTTCTCTTTTTTTTTTTTGAATAATATATATTATTATATACCTAGAGAATTTTCACCATAATTTTCCTGATTTACTTCCGTTATCTATTCCGACTCGTTAAAACACAAAAAATTATTATTATTATATTTTCATTCATTTCGTCCAGACGCCTCGGAATATTCAATTAGGTACATTAAACGCAGCACTCGCAGATGTATAATAATAATAATATGATTCCAGACAGAAAAATCTGATATCCTATCACAATTTTCGTTTATAAATTATTAAGTTCATACAGGTATAACGTAGTGTATGAACTATGCATATGGTATATGATAATAATAATAATAAAAATAAAAAAAAATTGTTAAATATTATATTTCCAACTAAACTAAAGAAATATATATTCAAGAAGTGTATCGGAGACACATTTCCACAGAACGCAGTTTAGAATGTGCGGAATTGCAACGGAATATCCAATAAAACTCTGCAGTGAAACCGTTTCGCATGCATATATGCAGATTTATTGTCAGCAAAAATGTACGAAGAACGTACATACATCTACGTGGAAAGAGATTTTTTCCGTAGTCAAATAACCGTTTTTATATTCTTAACGCATGCACGATACAAGTTGAATAAGAAATCATACTCGCATATCTTACAATAATGGTTAATATTTTCTAACACATTGTATAATACGACAAAATAAAATTGCAAAAATGTAAAATTCGTTCGTGTTGTATTGATAAATAATACGCGTAGTATAGAAAATATTACGATTTACAGTGTGCAAGAATTATTGCAATATGTAAAATAGTCTATACCTACGTACTTTCGTATTGAAATTCTCCGTGATATGATATTATATTGCTATGAATGGCCGTGTTATCATCCTACACCCGCCAATTGATAAAAATTAAAGTTTTATAGATTAACTATACAAAACACGATAATAAAATGTTGTAAGTGCGTTATAATTCTATTTGGTTACAGCAATATTATACGTCCACATAATATTTCTGACAAAAACTTAATTTAGATTTGGAGAGCGAATTAAAAATTAAGGAATAAAAAAATATGTACACACATTTATTTCATAAAAACATATCAAACTATTTCGTTACGAAAACTATATACTTACAAATTACCCGTCATTATTACGTCATTACCTAAGACAGCTGATGTATTGTAATTTTCAGCCGACAGAGACGTATTTTCAAATCATTGATTTCGTTAATTCTGCACATTTGTTTGTAGCAGCACGATTTACTTATATATAATTATTAATTATATATTATATATTATTATTATTATTAGTATTATTATTATTATTATTATTATTATTATTATTATTATTATTATTATTATTATTATTATTATTATTATTATTATTATTATTATTATTATTATTATTGTTATTATGTTTATGTACTGTACAAATTATACAAGCAAAAACGCTCACGCTATACAGATATATATATACGTAAATCCCGTACGAAACAATATAATTAATTGCAGTTTAATTTATATACGTTAAGGTCGCCATTTCGTTAATTCATCAGACCAAGAGGCATTTAATAATTTTATCTTGTAAAACGTGTACTTCATATACGTTATGTCGGCACAAACTCAAAGTAGCAGTGCTGCTGTGTTCCATACATTATAATACCGCTATTATAATCGCGTCTCGTACTCAGTTTTACATAAATCTATGAAACGTTGTTTGATCACACGATAAAAGTTGACTTAATACAAAAATATTATAATATAATAACGTAATGATGGCACAAAGAAATAAAAACAAAGGATAACAATGATTATTATATTCGTTATGAACAGCAAGCAAATGGAATTTGATAATATTATTATAGTCACTTTTTGTAAAATTTTAATGTCATAATTATGAGTTTATTTACTTTACACTCTATATAGAACACAGTCAGTTCAAAAACATATTATATATTTGAATTTTATGAAATTTTGAGTGCAGAATAACAATTAGGTATGCGTTCCAAATTTACTGATTATAAACAAAGTTTTCCAACGTGTTTGTATTTATCACTTTATCAATAAATTTTGACCTTTATGACTTTTAATTTAATTTTTGCTATTTACGTATCTATATATAATATATATTTAAAGTAATTACAAATTTTTAAAAAAAATTTTTCAATATTTTAATAAAAAGAAATTTATTTTCTTATCTATTAAAATTTTAAGATAATCAATTAATATTATTATAGTCTATATATTTTCTTTAAAATTTACTGAACAAATAATAAAATTAATCATTAAGAACAAATAGTAAAATTAATCATTAAGTAACATTTTATAGAAATATTAATATTTTCAGGAGAATAAAAACTAAATATTGGTTGTTTCAAAATTATAATTGATATAAAAACAAAAATATTTTTTCTTTTATTGTGATTCGAATACTTAAAAAATATATATTTACCTATATATAATATATTAAAATGGAAAATGTTATTATAATTTTGATAATTAAAAAAAAAAACAAGTTTGAATTTCCGTTATTCTAACAGAATTTAGATACAATTACAATTTTAATCGTGTATTTTAAAATATCAAATCAAATTATATTGAAAAATAATATTATACTGTAACTAAGCTATTTTTGTACGATATAAATTTAATTTAAACTTTAATCATTTAAATATTAATCCTGTATTATAAAATATAACAAAATGACATAGGTTTAATTAAACTTTAACTAAATATATATAAACAATATTATACTGTTTGTGATTGTTTGAAAAAAAAAATGTTTTTAAAATAAAATACCTATAAGTATTCTGAAAATCCAAAACATAATATAACATTATAATAAGTATTTTAGTTTTAAAACGTGCAATGAATGTTAAAAGTAAAATATTATCTTCTATTTTTTTTAAATAAAAATCCGTGTAATGGTTCGAAAACAAACACAATCCAAGTAAAATAAAAATATTTTAAGGATAAGATTTTACTCGGAACATGTCGTCATGTAAATACTAAACTAATATATGTTTTTAGATCAAATAAGAAAAAATGTACTTATTGTAAAAGTTTTCTGAACACGCGTACTTAAATTTCTTATTTAAATAAAATACAATATATAATAACGGCGGTGAAATTGAAACTTATTTATTTAATATAATAGAATAGAATTGTACGTTTTTGAATAATTAAACAAGAATATATTATGCATAATAAATGCTAAGAATTATTAAAATTTATCATTATAATATTAACAAAAAATTGTTAAGATTACAATTTATATTAAATTATTTATCGTATTCCACTTTTTATAATTTTTAAATTTAATTAATAAAAATGTTTTATGCTATACGTGATAAACTGTTTAAACGTTGGAAAAATACATACAATGACGTATTATAGATAAGAGTCGTATTTTAATAATAATCGTAACACCGTGTTTGCAATTTTCACAATTAAAATAACTCATCATAAATTATACTAGAAATCACTATGTTTCTTTTCGCTGTCTCGTACAAATGTTTGTGACAGATGGACAATATTTTGTTTTACAAAGTAGATTGCACTCCGACAAATACAAATGGTGTATGATTTTAAATGTTGTTGAGTTTAATATTAAAAAAAAAAAAATAAAAAAATAAAAAAAATATTTATATATTATAAATGTTCATTGTAATACAATATTATTATATAATATTTATATGATAATTTTAATAATTTATTGTTACTTTGTTTGTACGAGTTGCATTGGTTGTACAAACCAAATTTGTATTTAAGTTATTTGGATATATTATATCTTATTCATTTAATAATATAATATAATTAAAAATAATATAATAATAGTTGTAATTGGTATAACCTGTTTGGATCTATATATTATAAATTTTATTTAAAGTATTATTAAATAGATTGTCATGGTTAATATGAATAAATAAGATATATACTGTTTGCATAGTCGTATTCAAAAGGGAAATAGTGTTCACGTTCATAACCTCCCCCGACTAAAATTTATCAACATTTAATATCTATTTTCACCTTTTAATAATATTATACTTAGGTATACCTAAAATACCTACTTATATTATATAGTTAAATACGGTCAAATACCTAAAAAATTTAATTATTTTATTCAGTAATAATCACATTAAATATTCATAAATTCTTACCCCCCTAAAAATTAATGCCGAAAATAAATTATATATTATTAATAAAAATATACATTTTGTTTTAGCTGGTTCGAACATTGTGGGCAAGTTTACACAAAGTGTCAGGCGCATAGTACAAGACGTCAAGGATGAAGGCACAGCTAGTAAGTCATATTATAATATTGCATTTGATTAATTTTTAAAAATATACCGTTGGTTCAATACACGACTTAAACATACGAAAAAAACAAAACGACATAAATATCTATGAGCATTGAGCACCATGGAAAAATACTAATTATAATATTATTTCTATTAAAATATTATTTTTTAATTTTAACGAAAAACTACAATACAAATAATTATTGTACGATCAATAATTTATAATTCATAAAAATAATGATCAATAATCTATCACGCACGTTAAAATCATTATTCATTACTATATTGACTTAAAGTAAATATTTATGATATTATAAATTATAATAAATAAAGAGTACGTGATCATGATAATAACTTGTTCCATAATAAATAAATACGATTTTTATTATTAAAATATATTGTGTATAAATCATTTTTAATAAAAAAAATATATTGTGTTTTTTTAATTATTCGTATTCAGTAATATAATTATTTTTTTAATTAATTCAGTTTTATGTATAGGTACCTAATTTTTATTTTCAATTGATAAAAATAAAAAGCTTATACTTTATAAAACATAAAGTAATCTATTTATAAATAATAAATATAATTAATAGACTGAAAATGTATTTATTTAAACACCACAATTATAACCAAATATATATTTTTATTATTATTACATAATATGATTATAATATCATAATATTTTTATTTAATTTCCATAGAAAAAAACCTCCCGTTTATTAAATACTAATGCATATACATTTAATTAAAAATACATTATTATTCAATTATCTTATTAAATATTATAATTTATTTACGCTTTATATGAATTTATTTTTTGAATTGTTTTGCTAAAAATAAAAATAAATACGTATTCTTATACACAAAATTTACTACACCATTGTTTTTATATTTTTTTACGTAATTCTTTTACTAGAATATTGGTTAAATATTCACTACATTATATATTAATGTACGCTTAATTTATAATAAACAGTTTATACTACATAATATAATTATTTCGGTTTACTAATAAATTAATATAAGGTACTAATAAAGTAATAATGTAAATGCATAATATATAATCATAAATGTATTTCGAATGAAAATTGCTATTTTATGAAATACATTAACGATAATATTATAATATCTTGTTTATTCTAGAATATTTTTTATTAATACTCGAATAGTTAGATAACTAGTAAATAACTTAGTTAGTTAAATAACTATGTATATCAATACCTTATAAAATGTTACTTTATCATCAGATTTCGTAGTTTTAGGTTTTACGTTATACACACATTTTTCTACATTTTTTTTTTTTTTCAAAATAACACAAATTTTCACACGTGTTATTGTTCAATTTTTCAATCAAACATTATAATAGCTTTCACATCGACAGTACGAGTATAGCGTAGGTACGTTCTATACCAATACATGTCACATAACCACTTTCCTACCAATATACCAATAATGTTTTAACTAGTTTATCACATCTAGTATACATTTTTATCTATTTTAAATACTACGTAGAACATATTGTTAATATTTATTTTTATTATTATTATTTTCAGTATAAAATACATGCAATTTAGATATTTCGAACATTTGATTTTATAATATTTTTATAAATTTACAATTTGTATTATTTTTAATTCATCATAAAAATTCTATTCATCTATAAGAACGTTGAATATCTTATAAATATAACATACACTATTTTATATTAATAATATTGTTTACGATGTATATCAACCATCATCGAACATAGCTAGGATGGTAGACAGGTAGTAGGTAGGTATTTATTGTTTTAAAATGGAAACACATGACATACAAACAAATTTTTATGTCCTACGACATTTTAAAAGTCGTAAGTGCCGTCGATGAAAATTCTAATCCGACTGTTGAGATAACGAGAAATATCATAGTACTCAATACAATAGTAGCTATATCGCGTTTGGTCGTTTCGACGGGTTTTGCATCGGCAATTGGTTTCGTCCGTAGCGACAAAAAGTACGGAAGTCAAAAGCGCGTAACGTTTTGACACGAAAATCGATAACACTATCATCGTCGTCGAAGGTCATTTTCCCGTGGTGATTGGTAGGAAGAAAAACCACTAAGCGTGTCTCCCTGGAAAAGAAAACTCCCTAAAGTCCATCGACGGACGTTAAAAAATGGTTTTTTTTTTTTACCTCGATATTAATTGTTAAGTAAAAAAATGTTATCATACAATTACCTTGACAAATTGTTAATAACTACATTTAAAATCAATGTTTACCTGTTTGCGTCAAACATCATAAATATTTGAAATTTAAAATTTTTCGTTGAAAATAACCCGTGTAGAATAATTAAAAAATTAATTTGTCATGCATAGGATAATAAATAATAATTATAATGTACAATACAATTATACGTTTTCGTTCAAATAATATAATTATTAGTATTATGATTATGACGTTTCTCTGTCGCATTCATTTTTTCAATAAAAGTAACAACGTTATTGTTATAATTATTGAACATTGACATAATTATTGTATTTGTACGTACGAGACTATTTTCTTCTAACACGGCACTCCGAATAGGCAATTCATTGTACACACGCGTATAGGTTACTAAAATTTGTTTATATCAACAGATACGGCGTATATTATTTATAATCCACCATCTACCAGAAAAGTCTCTAATATTATATTTTTAACAATATTAAATATTTTAGATTCTAAGCGAAGCGAAGAATGTATTGGTTTTACAATGATGTGTGATTTTTTTTTTTTAATGTTTTTTTGTTTTTTTTTTTTGTGTATGAAAACAAAATTACGTCCCGAAATAATGCTCCGATTTGCATGAATAGGGTATGTTTCTTGTAGCAAAGTGGATGTAGTTGGTACTTTATTTAGGTCATTTTTCGAATTTCTCAAAATTGACTGTAAGCGGTAGAAAAAACGACAAAAAAATGACGAAAAAACGGCATTTTTCACGAAAACTGAAATTTCGACGAATTCGATTTTAATATTTTACTATAACTCAAGCAATTTTTAAGATAGATACTTGAAAATTTTTTTGGTTGTTCACATAACTACTATATATATGTGGTAACATTTTGGAACCGTTATGTTAATTTTTCTACAAAATATTGGACTTTGAATATTTCGCAAATCTTTCGTTTTTACGTATATAATGTTTGATAAAATTTGCAATTTATGGTATTAGGGTCTGAAAATTTTACTGAAGTATACTTACATATTACTTAATATCATACTAAAATATTAGAAAAATCCCTAATCTCAATTTTTTTTTATAGCTGTTTTAAGTTGATATTTTTAGTTCAAACGAAAATAATAATCTGACTGAACTTCGCTCAGAATCGTTTTTTCGAATGCAATGGTTTATCATTGCATTCAAATTCTAATTAAAATTTAACGCTATGATTCGCACACCTGTATCCTGTGCGGCAGGAGTATCAACTCATCTTTTTTTTTTTTTTTTTTTTTTATCCATTAAATATTGTTTTCTAATGCCTAATTGAATCGTTTGCACAGCTGTACACATAATTTAATTTAATATGCATTACGTACGTATAATATAGATAATACGTTTTGTAGATAAATATTTTTTTTTAGTTTATAAAGAACGAGAGATTATTTAAAAAAAAAAGAAAAAAATACTTTTAAACTTTTTTCTCGTTTCGAATATTAGTTAAAAACAATAACGAGCATTTAAACTCTTGAATTATTAAATTTTAATGCGAGTTTATTCTGTACTTCCATGTAAAAGTTTTTACCTGTATAGCAGCTGAGCCGTATTATACGTTAATAAATAAAATTATTTAAATTTATACGCGTTTTTAAATAATTGTTCAACACATTTCCCGTATTTAAACAAGCAATTCCGTGATACTAAATAATTTTTTCAAAAATTAATAATTTATTTAAAAAAAAAAAAATACGATATTCGTAACTTTTATACGTTTAAAACGAGACGACCGTCTCCGCTGAGAAAAATGAAACATAAAATAAACTATAACACAACCGAATTACATTCACGTAGAATTTAATCGTGATAATTTAAATTTTATTAGTGTAAAAGTATTATGCGTTTTACACGAAAAATTGATTGTATTTTACGAGTAATTTCGATAATTAAAAATCAATCCCAATATTTCTGGTAGTCGTCAACGCTGTAACAATAATACAATATTTTAATATTCTGAAAATGTTCAGTGGTCCATTAAATAAATGTAACAAGTTCGATCGGACAATGGTAGCCCGAGGGTGAAAACCGTTACCTTGAATACATAATAACAATTTCATCCAATACTAGGTATATATTGTAATTCGATTTGCCCGATCGATTTTGATTATAATTATTTATCATTTCATATACAAAAACAGTCTACCGATCGGTCATTCGAATTTATACAGAATTATATTAAGGTGGAATAAAAAAAAAATCTGTCAATTTATTATTCTTAGAAAGAAACAAATATTGGAAAGACTTCATATTATTATTATTTTTATAAAGTACTGACACGCGCATCTCCTGTGTTTTTATATTATTTATTATACAAGTCTACAAATAAACCCGTCAGAATAAGAGAAAAATAACAGTAAATAAAAATAATTCGTGTTCGAGTAAAATACTTTTCGGTAAAAAAAAAATAAGTGTCGTTAAGTCCGTTTAATACGCGTTTTCCCTTATTTTCTAAAGATATTTTTATGGAATATATTTCATCTTGTTAAACGACCGCTCGTCTGTGGATTGTTTTCTGTAAAACGTTAAATTTTTTACATTATATACAGAGCAATAATTGGAATATTTCAAGTTATAAAAAATAATGCAAATAATGGTACATATTTTAATAATCACTTAAGATTCCGAAAGAATTATAATATTTTATGTATCAAAGTACGTTTTGGGATAATGTAAGTGGTCCGATCACCCTAAAAAATGTATGCATCCGGTAAAAAATTCCATCTAGTTGGCATCTTATTTAAATCATTTATGATGATTTAAGATTATCTACTAAAAAATATTAAAATTCTAGAAAATTTTTATTTTGACGAACTTTATTTACTAATTTTAATTATTTTATAACTAAAACTAATCAAACATAAATCATGAAAACTTGAAATTTATTTCCAATATTCACATATATTTTTAAATTCATGATAAAATGTTGAAATTGTTACTTTCATTTGTATTGTATTATTATGTAAATATAATGTTTAATTTAATGTATCAAAATATTAATCACTGAGTAATTTATTATTTGTATATTTGATTTTTGCTTCACTCAAAATCGTTTCATTTTATTCAAATTTTAATTATTATATAATTTTATTCTTTTACAACCATTATTCGTTCTATTATAGTAGTATTCAGCTGAATTTTTGTTATATTTTTCTTATTATATCTTCGATCTGTGTTCGCGTTATAGAAGATTGCATACGGTTATCTCGTATTTTAACACAGTTATCGTCTTTAGGTATAATATTTAAAATCATATGCGGGTAACTGTGCTCAAGTTAAAATTTTTTTTTACTCCTTCGAATTATTTATATTTATTATATAATTATTTTTAATTTTGTTAGTAAGTACTAGATTCATTAAATAATATTTTTGAACAAAAGCAAACGTCAAGAAAAAATATTTCTATTACTTTTTTTTGCACAAATTAATTTAATTTAATTACGTATGAAAATGAAATCTTTATAGTTGACCCCACAGACGTAGGACAAAGGCGAACATAACGAAGAAGATGAAAATACAATTTTTAAATTTAATAAATTGTATTTCTGGTATTTCGAAAATTCCTGAAATAATATGAAATATAATCAGTTTGCTCATCCATTTGTATGTATTATTATATTGTCTAAATCAGTTATTATACATACTTATATAAAAATATGAAATATTATATAGATAAATAATCAATGACTCGACGACAATAACCTTTATTATAGAGTAGTCTGGATATTAATGAAATACTACAGGAATCAGTGAATCGCGGAATTCTCAGAACTCTATAGTTCTATACAAATAATAATTGCGTAAATACTTTTTCATAATAATTATTTAAATGTCAGAGCACTATTTCGCTTACTACAGAACGTATACTCGAATTATATTAAAAATCTGAAAAACAATATGATATCATATTATTATCATTAGTTAATTTAATTAAATCCGTATACTCGTACGGCGCCTGGTATCGATTGTCAATGTCGACAAAACTATTCGTATTGTTATTTTGCTTGTAAAATACACTTACTGCACCGGAAACTGGACAGGAAATTAACTCGAAAGCATAATATAATATATTGCATTAAGTATTGGTTTGAGGTTAGTTTGAGAGTTTGCGGGTAAATTCGTATTATCTAGGCCTACATTAATAGAATTTATTTATATGTCGAACAATAGCGTCTGCTCTTTGACAATAAAACTGAAAAAGTCATTGCATATTCACAAACATAACTTCTCCCTGACAAATTTCCTCCACTAAATAGATCGTAATAATAGTAGTAATAATAATAATAAATTCAATAGACTATATTTGTATTACGCAAATTATACGAGTACTTATATTTTGTACACATATTGATATGAATATCAAACCAACGTAAACCGATTAAAGTAATTCTTAACCATAACAAAAATTACATAAATCATTGTAAACTAATATCGTTTTTTTTGGAATCTAAAATAATATCGATTTATAAAATTATATTTAAAAAAAAAAATTGTAATATAATTTAATTTAAATATTTATAACATGATAGCAACGGAGAAAAAATTCATTGCTTAAGAAATGTAATTAAAATTTGTTCGCCAATACTAAACTAAAATTAAAGTTAAATTAAACGATTATAATTAATACTATATTACAAATTAGAAACTATATTATTCATTAGCTATATTATAAGATTATGTATTTAATTTTAAAAGTATATTTTAAAAAACTTGAAATATTTTCCATGATATAATTGGTCTGCTATATAGTACACATATTTATGATTTTACGATGGGTATAATATACAAGAAAATTCTTAATTATTTTAAAATTGAGGTTTCTCTTAAATATAATATTTGGAAGATAGTTTTTAAAATAATATTAATTAGTTATACGGCTTATAATAACTTTTATTGCTAAAAACCCCGTTGCCATGTTGTTTGAATTTTTTATAGATAGTTAATATCTAATTAAAACAATTAGCAATAAAAAATTATTTGTAATTAAAACCAATAATAATTACATTTTATTTTTACTATTCGTTACTTAATAATAACATTGTGTGAACAAAAATTAAATAAATTTTTATTTTCATTTAAATATTGACATATTGTCTGTAATATAATTTAATCATTATAAATTTTTTATAAAAAAAATGCTTAAATTTTAAAGATTTATAAAGAGTTTAAAGAGTGATTTTATTCATATCTATGCTATAATATAATATATTTTTTTACACAGAAACTTATTTTATCATGTACAAAATTTACAAACATTATGGTTTACTTTAATTATTGTGCCATCAAAAATATACTTATAATACAATTTATAATATAATAACTAATATTTTTCGACATTGACAAACTTTTAAATGAGGAAAAAAAAAGTTAATTTTTACATAATAATTTCATTTCGTATATTACACTAAATAATTTACTGTCTATTGATAATAAATAATAAAATTTTAAATTACTAATAAAACTAAAAAAAAAAAAATGTAAAAAATTACAAATACTGAAATATAAATTATGTGTTTGGTTTTTGATATGCGCTCATACTGTATCAAACGATTAATATAATGCTACTTAATTAATCCTTTTATACTCTAAGCTACGTATCATAAGTTATACCTATAAATAATTATAGATTATGCTATAATCCTAAATGGGTCATGTGATTATCTAAAACATCACCATCTTTCAAACCGAACAGTACGGTGATCCAGATTAATTTGTTATTGATATCTCGTTAGTTATAAATTATAATATATCGTATTACAAATATCGTTCCATATAAAATAAAATAAATGATAAAATAATTTTTTCTAAACATTAGCGATTCAAATATAATATATATATAAATAAAAGTTAAAATTGTTTAAGAACAATATTATAAATTTACTTTTTGATGTTCAAATTTCATAATAAGTAAAATTTATCCAATGTAATAGTAGTTAATATTATGTATAATATTATTAGTAGGTATATATTGTTACGATAATACTATTCATCGCACTTAAATTGATTTATTGTGGATACACATCATATTTGTTGATTTATCATACAGTTTTCAAATTAAAGTTCAAATATAGTTCTATAGTATATAATCTATATAATAGTCTTCTATAGTTATTATTGAAAAAATATACCAAATCGAATCGTTTAATGTTAGAATTAAACAGCCATATTTATAATAATGAATTTAAACGTCAATTTTTAAACGTTTATTGTTTATATATTAGTGGTAGATAATGTTAAAATTTGGATAATATTGACATTAGTTGGATTATATTAAAATTGACCGTTTATTTTAATTAATGTAATGTTAGTTTAATGTAACATTATCCATAATTTTAACCTAATGGAAGATAATATTAACATTAAACTAACATAACATTATCTACTATTATAATCTTATAATAATATTCAAATGTTCACACGACTATACTCGTAATATAATATTATGAAAAATTAAGTATTATACTCGTACATTTATGAATTATTAGAAAAACCTAGTGAAATAATAACAATTTTATATAAAAAATTATCTTGTATGTGCATGTAATTATTATAAATACCAATTTGTAATATCATTGTTTTAATAAGGTGGTCAGACAAAAGAAGAAGTCATAGAAACGAACGAAAGATTGAGAGCAGTGCGTATTCGACTGGAAGAGTCTTATGATACGGCTAAGAAGTCACTTATTACACTAATGACTAAGTACACGGAAAGTAAGTCGACTCGGAATGTTTTTCAAAGGTATACTCTTCTTAAGCTCATGATTAAGGTAAGACTTATTATATCTTTAAAACGTATTGTAGTAATATTATAAAAAAAAAAAAAATGAATAAGCTCGTATCTATACAATGTAATTTAAAATAAAATAATAAATGTTTTGTGACTCGTGCCAAAGAAATAAATCAGTATGTTGTATTACGTGTATATAAAAAAATATTGATATTTATTTTTCACTATAACAATTAAATTCGATGTTAATTAAAAAATATAAAATGTTGTCTCGGTTTTCGTTTTCATAAAAAAGAACACATATTTTATAATAGATAAATGTTATTCACTTTCATGTATAAAATTACTAATTAGTATGTAACTTAAATAAGATAAAATAAAAATAATATATAGAACGGACATAAAAATAAAAATATGAAGAAAATTTAATTTATTTGTAGAAAATATGAAAATATTATATAATAATAGAGCAAAGACTTTAAAATAGAGAGAAAAGAAACACTAACTTAAAAATATATTTTGAAAAAGCTAATGGAGTAAAAGATATACCGTTGAAGAAAGTTCATCCTTTTTCTATTCGGTCCTCGAAAAGTATAATATTTTTCAACCATATAAAATATAATATGTTACCGGAAAAATTTAGCTCCGTAGTATTATTATTAAGATTTGATAACAATGATAAATTATAGCACTCGAAAAATTAATTTTTAAATGGAATATTGTCGCATAAAATAACATATTAATATAAATTACTGATTAATAATTTAATAATTGAAATAATATTTAGAAAAATATAATAAAATATAATGAAATAATATACTTAGTAAACCGTACAAACATAACAAAAATCGTCTTTTATTCATTATAATATGATTTAGGAATTTTGCGAAAAAAAAATTTCATCTGAATATATTTATTGAATTTATTTTTCTAATTAAATCTTTATTATTTTTATCATAAATATAAAATAAAACACGATAATTATATAAGTTTTTGTATTTGATAATAGGTTTTCGTTGGTTTTTATAGTTGTTATATGCGTATATGGCTTGATTTTCATTTGATGAAATTTTCTACATCTATTAAAATAATTAAATAATCGTTACATGTCGTCCATATATAGTTTTCTCTACATAAACTCTAATGATATTATATAGTAACCTAATAGTTGAATGTGACTTTTATAACATTATTTTTCAATTCATTAAATAATAATTCCACGAACAATTGCAAGTAACAAGTTGGTTATAGCAGTCATAAATTTTCCAATAATTATATAAAAAGTCGAATCATTTCCGTTGTTTTTATAAAAAAAAAAAATTGAATCAACCTGTATATACAGAGTGATCAATGTATCCCGTTCTATACAGAGTTCCATTCTTTTACAATATTAACAGGATTATTTTTGTAAAACATTCTGTATACCTGCGATCTTCATGTATACAATATATTGTATAATATCTTTTTACATTATCAATACAATCATATTCTATTTCACTGGTTACTTTAATACAAATACATTAATATCAGAGATTTCTAACAAAAACAAAATGATGATGATTAAGAGTTCAAAAAGTTTTGGTTACTTTTTGAAACTCGATTGTCCTCTGTCAGACGTTATATCATTTATCACTCACGGTTTACTCACTGTCCATTTTTCATAGCATATTTCTTTTTCAACATAATGCCATATTGTCCGTTCCATTATTGTTAGGTCAACTTAAATGTACCAGCAATTAATTACAATATAAATACAGCATACGTAATTATTTTTATTATATTTGAAAAGTTCAAACATCAATCGTGCACCTTAGACATTTTTTAAACAAACACTAATATTTACAAATTTTAGAGAAAAATTAAAATAAAAAGTTTTAAAAAAAATTATTTTAATTATTTAATAACAACGAAAATGTTCAGTATAAGTATAAATTTGTTCATATACGTTTACTAGGTTTTATTAATAGGTAATCAAAAAAAAAAAAAAAAAATATCTATTGAAAAATTATATTATTTAAGCATATAGAGCACAATAATAGTTATTAATGTTATCAATTTATCATATAAACATTAAACATCGAAATTAATATTTTGATTAGATATTTATACGTCACTCGTATAATAAAATATTTAATTTCTGATTATTATCAGACTACTATTATAAACCTATTGTTCAACACACAATCAAACCATTTATTTTATTGTCTCACATAGAATAATAAAAAGAAAGATTAGTTTCTTAAAAAATAAGTAATTTAAAATATTATTGTTATATTATACAAATTTAATCGTATATATATATTTTAATAAAATCATTAATATTATAAATGTTCAATAGAAATATACTTGTATAAAAAATATAAATATTTTTGGTTACTAAATAATATAAGGAATTATTGTTAATATTTAATAAAATTGAAATATTCCACAAAAATAATGGTAACAAAGTTTATTAAATATTATATATTATATAACTGTTTTAATTTGTATAACTGCGTGTTTTAACTATTATTATTATTATTATTATATTATTTACGCAGGAAGTTATCCGGTTGGAAACACAATACTGGACACTGGTAGAGATACCTAAACAAGAAAAACAAGAAACCGTACCGTCATTTGTGCTCAGAGCATGTGGAATTGTGGAAAAATCACAAAAGTCTAGCGAAGGAGTTAAGTCGACGGCAAAAATGGCTGAAGAAGATGATAAAAAACGGGAACGCATTGACAGACTTTGTGGTAACGTACCTCCTATATTAAATCGCTCTTACTTCTTGTTTACCTAAATATTAAACAAAAGTATATAATATACAATTTATTTAACCCTTTTATAATTTTTGAATTTTTTTAAAAAAAATTTGTCCGACAACAATTAATTTGTTTTATCTAATTAATTTTAATTAATTTTTTTCTTTTAATTTGATAATGAGCGTGAAAATCTATCGATAATGATAAAAATAAATAAATGCTATGAAACTATTTTAAAAATAAAGTCGTCTTTATAACAAACTTAAATATTTTTTATTTATAATATACTTTTTTCTGAATATTTTTAACCCAACGCGACTCGATCAAATATAAAGTTACACATATGAAACATATACCTACAATAATTATATCATATAATATAAAATTTTAATAATATCACACTTAGTTCGTTCACTGAATAAAACATGAAAATATTTTATAAAAAAAATTTAATTTGAAAATCAAAAAATCAAACTTGAATAGTTTCCGCGAAATACAAATATACAGAGTAATCATGAAACTGATATATTATAAAATATAACTTTTTTGAGATAAGTCATAACCTTTGAGAAATTTTTACGGTCGTAATAAACATACCTGTATAGTAGATACGAAAATACACGAGAAAATAAATTATTTTAAAATATTTTTTTGAATGTTTAAATATTATCAAAAGAAATGATATATAATGTTATTGATATGTGTATTGATCGTACCTATATAAAACGATAAACGAATGTATAATATTAAATTATAGGCATAATGATATAAGTTTTTTTAAGTTGATGATTTTTTAATATGAAAAAAATTTACTTTACGACATTATTTATAGTAGGTAATAAATATTAAGTAGGTACGCACATAAATAATGCGAGTTACCTACTGTTATCACGTAATATAATTAATAATAAATAATATTTTGTATATAACTACACATTATATTTATAATAAAAATTGAAAAAATATGATAATTTTATATATATATATATATAAACTACCCTTAATAATTATTAATTAATTAATTATCTAACATACACACATTTTAAGAGCATGCTTCATAAAAATTAAAAAATAACAATACCTAATTATAAATCAAATATTTCTGATTTATTATTACCAATTTCTATAATCGCGGCAAAGAATAAAGATTACCTACTTAAATTATTATAAAATTAAAAATATTAAAGATTAATTACTGGTAATGCTACGTAAACTTATAGTTTACTAATCCTAGTATTTTATATTAATGCATTTATAAAAATATTTTAAGAAAACTATTTATTTTCTAGTTAATATGAATTTCGGTGATCGTCATTTTAATAAATACAATTTTATGGAAATTTGGATGAAATGATTTTTTAGTTTTATCAAGATTTTGGGAATTTTCATCATTTATAGTAAAGTGAGAATATTTCATACGTCGTGTAAAAATTATTATTTATTAGCACTTATTATATTATATATTGATACTAAGTATATAAGTGCTAGTACCGAGATAAACGGTTTTAAATTATAGATTTTTTATAATTTATCGCCTATCGAGCGTGTACATGAGGTTCTCGTTTTTTTTTCTCTTGAAATTATAGTAAATACTGTAAACTTTATCATTTATATCTCAAATTTCGCTTAAACTTAAAAATTATGAGTTTATTATTTTTACAAAAAACGCCTTAATTTAGAAATAGTATAAGTATAGCGTAATAATATCGTGTAGTTCGTTTCCCAACACTTATAATTTAGAAAAATATATAAAAAAAAAATTACAAGTCTACAAAATGTATACATAAGTAATAGGAAACAGACGGCAGATGTTTATATAGGTCAATCTTTTCGTAATTTCTCTAGTTTCTCCGTGATATTCTTTTTATCTATGAAAATACGATACAATAAACAATAATAATAATATAACTTCTTATAAATAATATATATAATGCATATTTATATATCCATATAAACAATCACTTCAGAAAAATATCAATTATTTATACCTACATTATTATTATTATTATTATTATTATTATTATTATTATTTTTAATCGAATATGATTATTACCCTGTAAACGCGGTTAGGTTTCATATACCAGCTGTCATTGATGCGGATCGTTGTCTCCGACAATATGGACGATTTCCATATTAAAAATAATGCAAATAAACTGCGGATGTCGATAACCGTTTTATACGAGTGTATTGTTATATGGCGACCGCAGTCGTTTTGAATTATTCTATACACCACTAAATCAATTAACACTTTAAATATTGAATTATTAAACCGTTTTAATTGGAATAAAATAATAAATTAATGTTAAAATAATATTTAACAAATGTTGGTTTAATGCATATAATAATATTATATTTGTATACATAAAACAGTAAATAATATATAGGGATAAATAAAATATTTTTAAGCATGACATTACCATCCATCCATTCGTCCGTGTCCTTAAAGTTGTTGACGGTTGACATGTTTATTTTATTGATTTTCTTTCTTCTAATTTTTTATTTTAGCATTGTAATGTCAATTATACAACTTTTAGTCAATATATAAATAAATATAAGTATATGATTTACTCACACATTGGACAATGTTTATTTATTTAATGTATGCATACCTACATACGAGTATATGACGAAATTATACAAGATTTAACAATTGGCTTAGGATTTATGAATTAATAATAATTATATTTTATGTTGTAATACAGGACTTTGCAGCCGAATCAACCCGAACCCGTAACACTACTACTGTACCTTAAAAATCACAAACTTGAAACCCTTATTAATCAGAATGGTATTTATTTAAATAACCCGAATTAAACCATAACCCAAATAAAAAAATTCTGATTAACCTAATACTCGAATGAATTTTCAATTTAAAAAGTATTACAATGTGTAATTTTTTATATATTTTATTAGATAATACCTCTACTAGTTAATAGTTAATAACTATTATTTTCTACGCTAAAATTAGTGAATTATCCAAAAATTCCAGTTAAGCAATTAATTTAATAATGTATGTATATACTTAACACTCAAATTAAACCAATAATGTTAACCCGAATAATAACGATTATGAGCACCCTAGTATATCATAAGTCATAACATTTTTCAATGTGGTGTTTTGAAAACCCAAATACCATTAGCACCCGAAACCCATAACCCGAACAAACAACTCGGGTATGAAATCCTTTCAAGTTTAAATGCGTCTTTAAATATTTATTTTAATTTAAATTATAGAAAAGAATAAATTATATACAATTGAAAATCTTCAGAAAATTTTAATATAAAAAATTCTAATATAACCTCAAAATAAAATATATATACAACTAAAAACTTATTTAGTTGGTTTTGTCACACTAGCAGACAACATTACAAAAATATAATAATTATTATACCTACTTTTATTTAATTTGAACAGTATACGTATTATATTAAATGTACATTTTACGCATTTACAGATATGACGACGGCTCAGATCGAAGCCGAAAATACACAAATGACAAACGACCTTTATCGACTATTAAAGAAATACACTGGTCTGAGAAATTTAATAAGAGAACTAAAGGTAAAATATGGAAATTTGACATGATCGTTGCAAGTAGTCTTGTAAATTTATATCGAACTGGTTTATTGGCACATAAAGCTTTATAATATATATACTAACTTTGTCTATGATTATAAAATTTTAGTTTATTACTTTACAAATTAAATAAAAATAAAAATAAAAATAAAAATAAAAATAAAAATAAAAACCGCCTTAAACTTGAATAACTTTAAATTATACAAACTTATTATAATTTAAAAAAAAAAAAAATATATTATGAAAAATATCTTTGCAATAATATAAATTTTAGTAAATTTATATATATATACACGATTATTATTATACTTTACTGCCGTACTTTTCGTAGAATTTTAAATTAAATTTTTCAAAGTATAGCCCATCATATTATTACAAGGATGGAGTTGGCATTATTATATCTGTTAGCCAAAGTATATGATATGTATACGTTCTTTTTATAATATATATATATATTATATTAACGCGTCTTACTCGGTTGATTTATTTCGCTACAGGTAGAATATGTCAACTCGAAAGTCTACCCGATATTTCCACGCTACAATATCTTGAAAGACTTAATAAAGGACATAATGCATCATCAGGAATACATGGAAGTTTGCCACGAAGTGGATCCCGTATAAATCTGGACTGGAAGACCTACGCGCAATTTTTTTCCACGCAAACACACGTGTAAATCATTTATAAAAAAAAAAAAAAAAAATAAACGTACACGTCGAGGAGCGTTTATTAGAATTTACTACGCGTGTGTCTGTAATATTAATAATTATTGTGCGTGCCGTATACACAATATAATAATATGAATTTGTACGAGTATATAATTTATTGTAATAAAAATGTGCGCGTTTTCTATACCTATCTTAATCGTGCCAATTTAAAAATTTTATTTTCGCGTAATATTATATTAATATTTATCTTTTTTTTTTTTTTTTTTTACCATTTTATTGTATTAAGAACCTAACCCGTTTCTACGAAAAAAAAAAAAAAAAATATCTATATTATAATTATTTATACCTAAATAAAATTATTTCATATAAGAGGGTAATTATTGTCACGTCGTTCGCTTTTTGCCTGGTTTTCGTGTATATACAAATATAAATATAATACTCTAATCTTTTCGTCATACTGTATATCGCGATTATTGTTAATATAACTGCTATTATGAAACTACGACGTACGCGAGAAAATTACAATATTGTAAAATATTACCTATAGTAATTATTATTATTTATTTAATTAATAATTACTCGTAATTACGATAATATTTACAAGTTACAAAAATATTTATTATATTTGAAATAAATTTTGAATTATATAAATTATAAAAATAACTTTAAGTCTGTTATACACAATCGTACATTATTATTATTATTATTATTAGGAATATTTTTTTGGAAAAGAAAAAAACGCTTAATAATTATATTATAATTATATTGTGATCTCCCGTGCCATTAAATTATTTGATAATTTATCATTGTAATAAAAATTATCCAACCTCTTGTTTTTTATGGTTGTCTCTCCCCGCGCGTTCCGTGTAATCCGTGTAAATACATATTATAAATAAATAATAAAATAAAAACACATACCCTAAATTGCCCGTTTATATTTAAAAATTTAATAATATTATCAACGTTTGCTCGTTTTAATCGTTAGAAATTTAGAATATAATAATAAGTTTTAATCGTACGAAAAATTTGTGGTTAATGAATGTTTGTCAAATATAAAAACGGACAGTAAAATATTTCAACGTTATCCAAACAATATTTTGTAGGCGCGACAAGTTAGGCCACCTAATATACCTCGTAATATTTATAAACGCATGCATGTATTCCACAACGAGGTAATAATTTGTTTTATTATTATTCTGAAATCCGAGTGAACGAAAAATGGAATAAGCTTTACGCGATTAAAAAATTTCTTTTTTTCCCAAATATTCGGGTTTCATCGATTCACAAGTATTTCGTTAAAACAAATTCTGTTTAAAAATGCCAAAAAGTTATTTTTCATTAGGTACATAACACGTGACATGACATTACGAGGCAATAATAATAATAATAAAAAAATTATTATCGAAACGTATAAACCCTCGTAATTAAAAAAATTTAAAATGACTTCTCAAAAACAATAACACTTAATAATTAATAAATACAATTTTTTTTTTATGATTATTATTATTTTTAACATTATAATAATTTCATTTTTATAACATAAATTATATTATTTAACTATATCGAGCAATGTATTAACTATTATATTGTCTTTACAATTTATTATACGTGGTCATATAATATTATAAACAAAATGAATCTTTGCCGTGAACAACACTCATTTCATATAAATATAATTAATCATATAATAATTTCAATTGTATTGAAGTTATTATTTATTTATTTTTTTTTTTCACATAATACTTATACACGCCAACTCGGCGACTAAACACGTGGGATAAAAAATTAAATAAAAAATACAATTATTTGACTCGGGTTTATATTAATTAAAAAATATCTCGATAATTCAAATATCTGCTCTATGATAGTACGATAAAAATATAAAATATTATGACCTCGTGCGCGTATAACGTATACGTCTAAAAATAAATAATTGTTATTTATTAATTGTAGACTTAATCTCAACAATCAATAATAATAATTAGTACCGTTGACCGTTTTGAATATCTTAAAGTCAATAGATCTTAATATTAAATAACATAAATAAATCATAAAATACGACCAACTCCCTTAATAATAAATAATATTATATTTATCGAGGTCGTGGTCCACGTTTTTATATTATGATAACGAAAAACATCGTTATCGACCACAAAAAAAAAAAAAAAATAACACATATCTATTTAAATTTACGTTAATTAAAATTAAAATTAAATTTGTTAATTTAATACGTTATTTACTACTTACTACCCAAACATCATGGTTCGACACACACAAAGCGATTAAAATACACAAATCTCGAACTAAAATTATAATAATATCCCTCATTAGGTATATTATTATGAGAATAGTAAATTTGTACACGAATTTTTATTAATAACATGTTATAAAACACGACTGTCATTGTTGGTTATATTCATTAAGAATATATTTTATTTATTTATTTGTTTTTTTTTTTTTTTTTGTAAATATATATAAATTTCATTATTTATTTCATCATTCTCATTAACTAATATTTATAAGAACTATATAGTTTTAAGAATATTTGTAAAAACAAATTATAATAATATATTGAATCGTAAACGTGGTCATGTTTTCTTACGTTTTAAGTAAGAAAACGCCACTTAGTATTGTTCTTTTTTTTTTTTTATTTTGGTTGTGCCTATTATAATATAAAACAAAATTATAGAATCTAGTTTAACGTTAAATTTAGTAGAAATTTTTTTATACAACACGTATAATAAATTATTTATTTACTAGGTATATGTTGTTATCTTCTCAAGCTATTAATATTATTATTGTTATATTATAATTATTGTTAAGTTTTTTCAATTTATTATGATATCATACTAATAATAATAATAATTATAATACGCCTAAATAATATATACAAATTCTATAACTAATTATAACGTTATATAGCGATTTATTTGATAAACTGAAATACTTATACTAGACGAGTATAATAACAATATTATATAATAAATTTTGTAGCGGATTCCGTTTTATCTTGTAATTTTATTTTTTTTTGGACCAAATTATTGTATCATAATGTTTTCATCATCGTCCCATTAATAAGTTTTAATCGAGACAATAACTTCGAACAAGACGAGCCGAATGTATTTTACAATCAATATTATATTCTGGCCCGTGCGCCTTTTACATTATATGAGCAAAAATAAATACTTACACGCATATACCCTCTTATAAAATAATAATAATAATATATACATTAATATTTTTCAATTTATACCTGCTATATTATTATATTGTACTCGTGTACTCGTGAAAAATTACAAATTTTTGCGTTTATTTGGGGTATTTTTTTAACACACTTTTTCTTGATAATATTATGACGAAATACGCATATTACGCATATTATTATTTTACTACATTATATATTATAACAATAATTAAAATAATAATATTAATTTTACAATGATAAAAAAAATTAGGTGCCTTTTTTAGTATGCTCGTAATTTTTCTATTTTTTAATAATGAGCTTAGTATAACGTGTAAATAAGCTTTCTAAGCTAATAAACTATACAGGAACATATTTATAATAATAATAATAATAATAATATTATATTGTCATGTATCATTCGTTTTTATCATACAAATATTATCTTTTATCGATGCTATTGCGAAATTTTTAAAATTTTCCATCTTCATAAAATCATAACATACTATTTTACCTATACAATATACGTTAAAAATATTATACCATACATTTATATAAGTAGGTACGTATAATATATTTCTACCTGCTAATCTATATTTTATATTATATTATAAATTATCCATATCTGTTAAGAAAATTATAGCCGACGATGTTTATATTATATAAAATATATTTATAACCTAACCTATGACAAGTTGACCCGTTGACAATTGTTTTTATATATTAAAATAATAATATTTAAATCCGTTTATCATTATAGTCTGTCTCTCATTATTGTAATAACATGCATTCTTGTTCTAATATTGTGATTTTTTTTTTTTCAAAGATTTGCTATACTATTATAATAATATAATATACATATGTTACGTTTAATATTAAATAATTTATATATATATTATATGGCATATATTACAATAATTAAATGCATATTATAGGTGTCTGGTATAAATATATACATAAATAATTCATATTTTAAATAATAATAATCGTCGTTCGCGAGTTTTATAAATTTAATCGAAATATAAATTAACGCTGTTGATAATATATAATATTATATACCTCTAACTTTGTTGATTTCTTTTTCACTGTTATTATTATAATACTGTTACTTATTAAACCGATTTATAATTATACGTGATATGTCCTATATTTTATTGTACTACTCGTATTATATTGTACAACGTGTTTTTTTACACGATACTGAAAATTATTCCATCACCAATGTTGTAGGTATCTACATTCACATTATATAATATATCGTAAGGTCAAGAACTCAAGACGATTCGTTTTGAGGTAGTAATTATATGAACAAATTAAAGTGTTATGAAATAAATATATACAAAAATATGAAGTGTGTATGATTAAAAAAAAAACCCTACTAATTTAACCAAAAATAAATTTTCATACTTTTAAAATCACTAAAACCACGTACATTATTCTAAGTTCATAAATTTTAAAGCTGCGTGTAACAGAATTGACAATTATACTTATTGATCAAAATATTTTACTTATAATAGAAAATATATAGTACCTCTGTCATAAAACACATATCAAATTTGTAAATTGGCACATTAAAATCAAAATTTTTATGCGTAAGTACTTACAAAAATCGTATAAAAATATCATATTTGTTTTATTTCAATAAAAATTCCAAATTTAAGTGGTTGTTAAAAGAAATATTTGGAATTTCGACTTATAATCAATATTTTATAACCAGTTAAGGTTATATATATTTACGGTTATATTAAATTTTCAAATCGTAAAACCCAAAGTTACAAATTTTTAATAAATATTATGGAGAGAAACTATAATTTAGCAATTTATTGACCTAATCATATATTTAGACTTCAATTTAAAACGACATTTCCAGAATTTTATTACCTATATAATATATATATATATATGTATAATGTGAAGTGAATACTTCATAAATTTTGAGGTCTCTACGTTTTATATTTCTTTAGTTACCATATAAAATAATTAAAATCATGATCGTCTAAATTATAGTTTCGTGAATTTTATCGTTTTTAGATTTTGAGCGAAGCGAAGAATGTATTGGTTTTACAATGATGTATGTCTTTTTCTTTTTATCTCTCTCTCTTTTTAGGTATGAAGACAAATACTACCCGAAATGCTCCGATTTTCACGAATAGCATATGTTTTAATATAGTGTAGTTAGTATTTTATTTAGATTATTTTTAGAATTTCTCAAAATTGACTCTAAACGGTAAAAAAAAACAGCATTTTTCACGAAAACTGAAATTTTGTCAAATTCTATTTCAATATTTGACGATAACTCGGACAATATTAAAGTTAGAGACTTGAAAATGTTATTGTATATTCAAATAGTTATTATATTTATATGGTAAAATTTTGGGACTATTACGTTAATTTTTCTACAAAATATAGGACTTTGAATATTTCGTAAAATTCTTGTTTTTATGTATATAATGTTTGATAAAATTGAATGATAAAATTGTCAATTTTTAACATTAAGGTCTGAAAATTTTACTGAAGTATATCTACATAGTACATATTACATAACATCACATCATTTTATAGAAAAATCCCTAGTCTCAATTTTTTTTAATTGCTGTTTTAAGTAGATATTTTTAGTTTAAACGAAAATCTTACGAATATTTTTCTTATTATTTCTCAATACTTTTACGCGGCAGGAGTATCAACTTTTCTTTTTTTATTATTTTCTATTAGTTTTCTTTACCAATTACCACAAAAGAAAACTATTGAGAAATTTGTAGAGTGACCTTTATAAGATACCGATTAAATATAATTTTTTAACGAAAGCATACCTCATTTGTATAGTAATCGGATCTTTAACTCTAATCTAATAAATGTTATCAACATAAAAAAAACTCGCCATATATTGTAAACCAACTCATTAAGTTCATGATTAATACAAATAATTTATTTAATATAAACATTTTTATTAACTTTGAATGTTCAGTTACAATTAATTCATTATTGTGGTTTGTGAATAATATTAGTTGCATAATGAATACATTAAAATATAAAATATATTCAATAACGTCGTTTATTCAATTTTCGTGTAATATTATTATTTATTTTATATTATAAATACATGGCGTAATGAAACTAAAATAAGAAAAGGGACTGTAATTTTTGATTTTATTGAATTAAACGTCTCATTCAATATAAATAAATCTAAAAACATATCCTATTCGTTATTATCATCTATACAGGGTGTCCCAAATAAATTTACTCATTGAAATATCTTCCCGAAGATTTAAGATTTTTAAATGCTGTTTTTTAAAAAAATATTAGTTACCTAGGTAAAGGACTATAAAATTACTTCTATAACTTTCTTAAATTTAATCATCACTTAAAAAAAAAAAAATAATTAACTTTTTTTTTTAATTTTGTAAAATTTGTAGATAGCCAGTTTATATAGTATATATATATTTATATATATTTATTTATTTTTATATGACAAATTGATGTGTCGACCTTCCAATATAATGAAGATATCAATTTTTAGGAATTTTTTTAATTTGTTGGAAAACTTATATTTTTCACGTCATTCTACGTGTTCCTTAATATTATTTATTATATAGCATGTAAAATTTGTTTAATCAATATTAAAAATAATGAAGTCAATTAGTGATAAACAAAATTTTATCATGATATTTAGTGTAATAATAATTATTATTATAATATAACATTAATGCTACGTATAGGCATGCTTACTACCTATTACCAATTATTTAATTATAATTATCAAACATCAATTATCAATATTTTTTGAGTAATTATAACATTATCTATAGAAATTATCCACCTCGAATTATGACTTATGATATTGATAATATTAATTTTACAATCTACGATATAATTGATTAAATGATTACAAATAATGACTTTAGAAATTTCATTTTTCCAACAAATTAAAAAATTCCTTTAAGTCGACATTTTCATGAAATTAGGAAATGGACCTATCAAAATTATTCTACAAATGTACAATATAAACTCACCATATTCAAATTTCTCAAAACATAAAAAATAAAAAGTTATTCTATTTTTTTAAAGGGATAATTAAATTTAAAAAAGTAATATAAATAATATTATAGTACTTATCTAACTAATAATTTTAATGAAACAGCATTCTTAATTTTTCGCGGAGATATTTCAATGAGCACCTAAATAGATATGGGACACCCTGTATATATATATTACTATTGTCCGTCGTTTTCGATTATTAAAATCGTTATTTAATATTTTCGAAAACATAGACCATAAATGGTATATTCACACGTTACTATAGTTATGGTGAAAGAACACAATATGATTAATAATTTTTCCATTATTACAGCAATGTGATTTGCGATTATATAATTGATTAGAAAACAATGATCATACAAAGAACGCTCTAGCAATAATATCCAAATACATAATATTTAGATAGATATTATTCTAAACGTCTTAATAATGATATTTATAAAAATGATAATATTATATATTTTTTATTAATAATTACAAATAATATTAGTAATATACATTTCTATTTTATAATCGTTGATTATTTAGATAGAATATTTTTTTTTATTTCTTTTTATAAAATATTAAATAATTTAATTATACGCATACTGCTAATTCAACCATATATTTTAAATTTAATTATAAAAAAATAAAAAGCATTAAACATTTACTCTCGACACATCATTTAGATTATAATCGATTGTTATTCAAACAATAATGTAATATTTTTATATTTACGAACTTTTCATCGTCCATATACGTAATATTATTTTTGTTGTTTGTTTTTGAGTTTGGGTATCAGTTAGAAACAAATATAATAAAAAAAACAATTTATGTATATCTAAATTTATACACGTTTGTATTTTTAATTTTTTATAATGCTTTAATTAATATTGTTCAATATAAAAATAAATATATATTAAATCCATTTTATCAAATAAATTACTTATAGTCATTGAAATTTTATGATTTAAAGTTTAGTTTTATGTGACGTATCTTAAACGAAATTCTCAATATGAAATAATATATTGTTATATTACAATAATTTCCAATATACACGTGGAATATTATTATATTAAAATAGGGTGTTTTCAATTGATCTTAATAAATTACATTTATTTTTTTATTTAAAGATGTCTATGCCGTCAAAGAATATTGTATTTAATTTTAATAAAAAACGGAAATATTCAATTAAAAAATATAATAAAAAATAATTTATAATATCTAAAAATTATCTACTTTTTCAAATGAGTATGTCAATATTTAATGCTGTACATGGAAACACATAATATAATAATGTTGATAACAGTTAAATTTGAACAAACTCACGTGTTTTCATAGACCGACCAACCAAAAGAAATAAACATATCAATATTTACTCGTATATACAACGAAATGTATTTTATTCGAATATCTCAATGTTAAGTTTTTAAAATAATTTGTTATATATCTACTGTATGCATATGTACATAAATATTATCAACATAAAAATAATATAAAACGTGATGATTTCATTTTTTTGTTTTTCAATTTCATTGCTATCATAATTTCTTATAATCAGCATAATATAATAATAATAATAATAATAATAATAATAATAATAATAATAATAATA
>JAIUCT010000001.1:21248689-21415638 GCA_021307375.1 Tetraneura akinire
TAATAATAATAATAATAATAATAATAATAATAATAATAATAATAATAGGTACAGTATTTTATTTTATATAATAATATTATTATTATTATTATTTCCCACTTCTAAAAAATTCAAAAACCACGTTTTAGTAATGAAAATTAAACATATTACGTTTAAAAAAAAATTACCTTCAGACTATTAACTTACATCTTAATCGCATAATATAATATACAATATAATATGAATATTATATTATATATTTATTATGCCCATTAATATTGATCTTAATGGTTTTCGTCACAACATTCATAAAATGTTTATGATTTTAGACGGTGTTAAATATAAAACGTGATTGGTAGGCCAGCAGGTACATTATAATATTATAAGTTTAATAACAATATTTCATTTATTTTTATTTTTATTTTTTTGTTAAACGCAGTTAAATTTAATTTAAATAATTAAAACATTTTTTAAATGTTTATAATCTAACATACGATAACGTATTGGTATAAAACATTATGGTTATTACTTTATTAGAGTACTCGTTTATAATGATTGAAGAATTAAATTACGTATATTTATAAAAGAAATGTAAAAAAACCGTATATTATTATAATATACATACTAAAAAAAAAAAAAAAAAAAAAAAAAATTGGGAGAAGTATTAATTTATAGTTCTAAACCGCCCCAAGTACCGAACTAACTAATTGAACTTATAATTTATGAATCTTATGATTATGAATTATGATAACTTCATTTAAAAATTAATTTCCTATTCCATAATAATGATTTTATTAATTAAATTATTATTTGAACATAAATTAGATAATAAATATAGCTACTATATTTTATAAATATTTCAATACTTATATATATTAATCAAAATGTAAAATCTGATTAAATCTAATTTAACATATTTGAATTTTTTTTTTAACTCGTAACAATCGTTAGAAAAAAATTGTTTTTTTTTGTTATTATATTATAATTATATTTATTTTTAACAAATGATATAACAAGTAATTTAGATTTGAAAAAAAAAATATTATTGAAAATTCCATATATGAATTTAAAAAAAAATAATGCAATGAAGCTATCAGATTGTATATCTGTGAAATAAATTCTATTATAATATAATATACGAGTAATATGTAGGTATAATTATATTTTTATAAATTATTTTGTTCAATAATGAATAATAACGTATTATTTTTTTTAAAAAAAATTGGTAATTGTGTGTATACTATTATGCCTGTATTATTTATCAAAACAATAGGAATAATTTGATAAAATCAAAACCGATGTATTATACACTTTAGAATAAATTTCTGATAGAATAAAAAATAAACAAATCTAATATAAAACATTAATAAATTGCAGAATCGGCTACAAATAATAAATATAATGTTACAGATATAACTATTTAGTATACACACGAATCGCAACAAAACAAAACAACGTGTGGGAGAAGGGAGAAATATGATGAAAAGCGATAGCCATATTCGTTTTGAATCCGAAGAAAATACACCGATAATGATTATCGTATTTTTCTCGATCTATTTAGTCTGTATATAATAACGATGAATAATTTAATATTGTTATTTTACTACGTGCACTTTTTTCTCGGAGTTAACGATCTTATCACCGTTTATCATTATATTATTATTAAACATTTTTATTCGTTACGTTCAATTTGTAATTACTTACTAATTATGTACATGATGTAACGTAATTAATCTGTTTGCCAATTTTTTTTATCGTTGCCAATATATTATAATATGTACGAGCATATACTCGTGTATTATAATATGACATATACGTATTTAAATTTATATTTACAAGTGATAAGTGTAATAATTACAATAATTTAAAGGTCATCTCGCGGTATAATATATATACGTGTGTCGTATTTGCGTACTTACTGATATTATAATGCATTTTTTCTAATTATATTTAAATAAATATTATTCGTGTTTAATTATAATAATACATAAATATTATATCTAATATAAATATAACAATATTATAAATTTATAATATGCGATAAGCGATAAAATAACGTTCAATTTTTTAGAAATTTTTTTTTTTCGTATTCATATTAAATAGCGAATTCTGCGTCTTTTTTTTATATATATATAATATATATATATTAATACTGTAAAAAACTGTTGGCTGGTAGAAGTTTAAATATTTGACGTCTACCAAGTTATTATCAATTATATATAATATAATTGATATTATAGTACATTATAAAACAATTGATTGTATAAATACAAAATAACACTTTTAAAAAACACATTTCGCGTTTATTTATTATAATAATTACTACTATGACATCAAATGCAAAATAAAAAAGTTGAAAAATAGTAAAAATTTAAAAATAAAAAAAATAAACAAGCAAATTGTAAAACTCGTTTTTCCAATAACTGGTAATTAATTATTGGAGTTACTACTCTATTTCAGATTTTAGAGAAAATTCAAAACGAATAAATAGTTTTTATGTTGTTTTAATCGATGCGACACAATGGAAAGAGTTAAAAAAAGTACGTACACATTTTAAGTATTTTTTATTTGATTTTTTTCAATAAAAAAAATAATAAAAAAACAAGTAGGTACACCTTCTAATATTTACAAAATGTATGACAAAAAAAAAAAAATTCACGTTTTCACCGGGACGAGAAAATCTTCAAAAAAATTGGGTTAATGCGGTATTCGTCATTTGTACGTAACTTTTGAACTGAGACGGCTAGACAATACCTGGAGAAGGGATTGAACTGATTATGCGGACATTCGATTACCGAAATATACCAATAAATAATTAATACCCTGTACCTAATAAAATAATAATAACGTAATTATTACACTCGATAGTTGGCCAACCTGTCGATCCGTTTGAATCGTCTGGCCGCGGCCGCCGGTTTCCAAAACCAGTGAAACAACACGAACGGCCGGTGCTACGATAATATCACGCTCTATAGGTATACCTGCTATTATACCGGCGACGCGACCACGCCGGCCGCACCGGTATATTATGCGTCGTCGTTATTCGCCGTTGAACGCCGTTCAGTAATCAGCCGGCCGTCGACCGTTACGGATGTGTGCGATCGTGTTCGTTTGCGCGCGCGCGTTCGGAATGTTTTCACGTTTTCCCCGTCGGTGTTCCCGAGACGACGACGCCGGTCGTCACGTTAGGCCCGCGGATTGGTGACTAGTATTTTTTATTTAAATTTTTTGTTTCGCGTTATATTTTATACCGTATAAAAAATCGCGCTAATAATATTTCTTGGTTCCACCGTTATTGTTTCCGGCCATCGACGGTATGCCGTTCGTCCAACGTGTGGTCGCGCCCGTCCACCTCAGTCGGGTGAAGCTGCACGATGATCAGGGAGCGCCGACCGTTAAAGACGGCGAACTGGACGCGGTCACCAATTACGCGTTGAGCAATGCGCTTCGGCAGATGGCCTCAGTGGCCGCGCTTGCCGACGAGGTGTTCCGCGAACTCCGCAGCCAACTGACCGACGTGGCCACCCGGTCGGCCAGTCTGGGACGACGGGTGCAGGCCCTCGGCAACATTGTCGACCACACCGACCCCAAGGCCGTCACAGTTCGTAAGTCAATCTTCGCCCGTTTTTCATTTTTACTTTATAATAATCTATTTCGAAACGAAAAATTAGTTTAACTTTATTATGCACGGTTACGATGTTTATAACCGTATTTTTATAAATCGTTACTTTATATGAATTTATTGTAACTTATACGAGTATTTATATATTTTTTTCCTCGTCAAAACTCATAAGTCGTTTAAAGTTATTAACTTAACTATATAGCAGTTACTAAATCAAGTACCTACTAGTTAATATTAACTCGAACTTATGTGAAAAAATGTATTTTACCCGTCGTTGTATTTCCACAAACAACGTAGAACGTTGTAACCGAAAAAATCGCGAGTTGATATTCCTAATATTATATTATTATGTTTATTATAATAAAAATAATGTAATATAATTATGTTGTCACGTACAACGTAGGTAATAAACACACGTTAATTATTATGCTGTGATGGTATGACCGCGGTATACTGCAGTGTACCTAAACTAAACAATATTATAGTCGTGGTATAGTACCTATATATACTGCGGTATAGAGGGAACAAGTGCGATCACGTTCCTCCGCCACTTCTATACTGTATACTCATATAGATATAGATATACTCATAAATACTCGTATTTTAATAATATTAATCTTTCGTCGCAGTCTCCGTTCGTTGAAAATTTTGAAACGGCGGGGATTAACCGGACGATTTTCGATTTTTTCCCACATAAAAACATTGACGATCCGCCGAGTGAAAAATGATATTATACAACAATATTGAGTTTATTATATTTGGCGGGAACATAAAAACAAAAACAAACGGTTCGACGGCACTGGATTTCGAATATTTTTCGTCAACGTACGTCATCTATAATATACGTTTATAGTTTTATACACACAGAAAATCAACTTCCATATGGTTCGGAATCTGGTCGGGCCGACGACACGTTTCGGGGTTCACACGCTATAATTGCAACGGCGTGGAAACGATTCCGGGGCTGAAATCCAAAATAATTATATTATAATATATTTTATATGTTTATTTTTTTTTTCTATCGTCGATTCTCTCTCGTGATAACAATATCATTTTGCATTTCGACGTTTCGTTTAAGAGTTAAATAATGTGTACGAAATTTAATTCGGTTTTTCGTTGTATTTAGAGGAACGAAAAGAAAGTTTATCGTACATTTAGACTAGATCAATTTAATTATAATATTATTGTGTATAAGAAGCTAAAAACCGTAATATTGTTTGCTTTTTTCGAGCGATAGTTCGATAGAAATAATAAGATACCAGTGTGAATTCGTTCGTTATATGTTATAGAATGCATTATAAAATAAATATATATTTTTTTTTTTTAATATTTTATATTTCGATTCGTAAGTTTTGTTCGATTTTCAATTATTGTCATTATAGCATCGGTATTTTATAGGTAATAATTAATACGACGGTCGAATTTATGAGACATCGCGTTAATTATTGTACAACGATATTATTAATATAGACGTAACAGGTTTACACGTCAACGTCTTGTTTAATATACCAATTACATATGGGTCTTAATTAAAAAATAATTTAATTTAAGGAAATTTTAAAGTAAAAAACGAATTTAATTTTATGTACTAGAATAGGTACTTAAATATACGTATATATTTAAAAAAAATACATAAATATACTCGTAAAATATATTGTCGTCATTATAGAACACACGTAAATAGAATATATAAATAAGTGAGAAGTGACCTAGAACAGCTTTTTTTATTTTTTATTATTGATCAATTAATCTTCATTGGCTATAAATTATAATAAATTATAATATATATTAATAAATCTTACGTTTAAAGTTCGCGCGTTATATTTAACGTTTGGTCAAGTAGTAAAAATCAAGTAGTTCAATCTAGTATTCGAGTCGTCACTAAAACTGAAAAAAAAAGAAACTAAAATGTTTTATTTTTTCTTATACGAATGCGAAATAATGATTAATTATATACGTTAATTTTATAAGTATACCAATACGAACGTCGCGTGCGTCAAGCATTCAAGCTCACGGTCTGACGGTTATATTTCGACCTTCTTTTTATTATTATTATTATTATTATTATTATTATTATTAATATTATTTTCGACTACAGGTTTACGCCAACCGTCAGTCTGCAGTTCCCGAGCAGCTGGTGTCGATTATTAAAAACAGCAGGGTTGTATATTTTATGAAATGGGGCTTATGGTTAAAAAAAAAAAAAAAAAAAAAAAGAAAACCGGATCTATGTACAATTGTATAAGCGCTGTATTACATTGCTGACGCGGGGATTGTAACGACACCCTTTGAACGTGCGCGCGGGACTCTTAACGGACAAAACAGACCGGATGGATGACCGTTTAAATGAATTTATAATTAGTTAAATCTGTTGAGCCTGTTCGATCGAATTTTACGAATAATAGAATAGAATAACATACGTGTATTATAAACTTTAGTTAAAAAATTATCATATTATATAATAATACATAACATATTTTTTATACTCAACACCGTGATATAATAGTATAAAGACGATTTTTAGCGATATTAATAAATAATTATATTACATACGGGATGGTTAAAAGTAAGAAAATCGTATTTGATTATTATACGGTCAAGACGTGAGATATCGAGTCTTATTTTACGCATCGTAATTGTACTCGCCCACGAATGTACTGCGTATGTTCATTGTGTGAAATAATAAGGTACAGTTTGTACTTTTTATAATACTGTACGAGTATACATTTTAACGTTTCGTTTCGCCAAAATTAGTAATCAAAATAACAATGCGTACGGTCAATTATTATACTCGAATACTATATAGGAATTTATTATTTTTCATACTATAAAAATTAAAATAAAAAAAAAAATATATTTTTTATTTTCATCGTTATTTTCTTGATAACTTACTCCCGTTCGTATATTATGCGTTGTGTAAGTATTAGATGTTATATACTATTATTTTTTTAGAACTTTAAAATAAAATATTACCTAAATATTAAAACTTTAAATTATTTTTATAACCCGTCGTTCATAAAAACGATTTATAATAATTATTATTAGACCAAAATATTATATTCATGGGCTCCCATATACATTTTTAAGAGCAACATAACTTTTTAAATATTAGTACTCTTGTTTGAAAACCTTAAAAGATCGTATTATTAAAAGGTTAATTTTCATAAATTTTCAGATTAGTATAAAACGAGGTATAAAATTAATTTTATTTATTTCCGCACACAGTTATTACATAAATCGTAAAAAGTTAATAATAATTTCCAAAATTAGGGTCAAGTGGATCCTCCTCGATTGCTTTACGGGCGCCAATCGTGCTATATACACGTTTTGAATTCAAACGATTAGGTTACACCCATATATATATATGAATCTTATTAATATGCTCAAGTTAGAAACAATGCGTCAAGTCAAACCCGTCGCAAGACGTAACGATAATATAAGAAAATAATGTTTTATTTTTTTTTTCGATTTTTTAATCTTACACTTTTATACGGACCGATCAAATGCATCGTGGTGGAGCAGACGCCATTATAGAATTATATATAAAATGATGCGATTGTATAATAATATTATACACATTTTATGTTATTATCGTCCATTAGCCCTCGGTCGTTCAGAGTCAAGACACTGATCGACGTCAATTAAAACGCATATACCTACCTCTGTTTTACATAACGTTCGGTCAACGACGTTTTACATTAACACCTCGCACCGTAACAATACGAGTGTATGTTGAGCGTAGCGTGGGCACGATGCGCATTTCCGTTGGACTATTCGTCGCGACCGCGTGTGTATGTAAAGGAAGAAAATTAAACCGTATTTCGGCGTGTGTGGTACGCGTGCGCAGACCTGATACAGAAGCCTTACTCGTGATGCTGGGAAACCATAAATAATATAATTATATAGTCGAACAGGGGTACGTTACAACAACAATAATAATAATAAAACGAAAGCAATCGTCAAAGTTCATCTATACGGTATAATATATATATATATATTATGTCGCGTCAAATTGCAGATTGAGTTTCAACGAAATTCTTGATGATAAAATTGCATTTCTCCCACCACACCAAACTTGTAAGCTGTTATATATTACACAATATGTTTGTCGCCCTTCAAGGAAGGGTACAATATTTACGTACACATAGTATAATATAATATATAATATGTGGAGAAACCTTTGCAAGTTTATATAGCAGGTACATAAATAATAATAATAATAATATATTACATGGAGAGGTAAAAAGATACGTTTAGGTATATCATCATATACTCGTATGCACGCGTCAATCGGTTTGACTTTGACAGGGGGGAAAAACGTACACGTATTATAATAATATAAACATTACATATTATATAGTATACGCGTGCGTAAATCGAAAGGAAATAGAAGTATGAAGAAACCGTATATTACAATTTTTAAAATGTCAAAATAATCATGTACGAATGTAATTTGAAAATATAATATTATATTATATATTTGAAATCGGAAAAACTATAATATTATTATATAACACAGTGATTCTCAACCGGGGTGACATAATCTCGGTGTAAGGAGTAAGGGTGACATGAATTATTGAAGGTATAAGAAAAAATAATAGAAATTAATTTGTTTTAATTAAAATCTTACTGTCTTATAATGACAATTACGTCGAAGCCTATTGTTTAATAAATAATAAACACCTTAATATTCAATACATTAATATAATTATTGTATATTTCGGTTGTAGGGTGACCAAGCATAAATAACATAATCGTTAATAATCGCAATAATCGTTATTAAAGGTGACACAAATCGAAAAAGATTGAGAAACACTGATATAACATGACGTTAACAACGATATTACAACAAAATCTTTTTCAAACACGTTATATTATATGCATTTTAATATAATTAAAATTAACGATTTTAACCAACAGACAATTGTGATGGTTGGAAAAAATTCATTTTATTTTGATGCATAACAAAAGAGTGGATGGTTAATAATATATCTGTATATTATTTTGAAGTGGATTTGGAAAAAGTCGTCGTTAAGCACGTTCATCTTTATAAATATATATTTATATAGGAATATTGCGTTCATCTTTATATATATATAGGAATATTGTGTATAGTAAGATAAATTATATTAAAAGTATAATAATCATAACAGACGTATCACGTATAAATTTATTATATTATAATAATATTTATTTCCGTTACGTTTGGTAACTATGACTACCGGAAGTTGGTCAAACAAACCGTTCGTATCTCACGACCGCAGTGATGTGAAAAAACCGAAAATTAAGATACTTAATAATATATAATATACGATATACCTATAATTATATACAATGTGTTCTTGCATAAAAATTATTTTGCGGAATCGAGAAAAAAAAAATTATAATTTAAGTACCTACCTACTTACTTTAATTTCTATCGCTTCGCCTCAATTAATAATATTGTTTTGAGTTATAAAATGATACGATTATCGTATAATACGCGTTCAACCCTTTCTCGAATGACATTAGTCACTCGAGAAGATTAGCATACTATTACTCTCATTTCCACGATTTTTTCGTGCAGCGCATTAAAATATTATAATATTGCGTTAATATAATATGCTTAAAATGGTAAATAATCAAAGCCTTCGTTTCGCACATTAACCAGCTGGGTAAATATTGGGTTTAAAATCTCGACCCGAAAACCGTCTGTGCCGCTGTTGTCGCCATCTGCGCGGTGCTCCATATTTAAGTCTCCGAAACAAATGCGTATACGTAGGAAGTATAAAATGTTTAAAAACGTCGTCGACGATTCGATATTTGCGTCGTTACGCGTGATTATATGTTATAGTCTATATACCAATTATCGATTCGACGAAATCGGTTAGTAAATTAACGTTAATAAAATAAAATAATGTGTTGTTTTCAGTTTTTACATATCCCACGACGATTGTAATTGTCTGGTTATGGTATTATTACAATATTCGACCTTCACGCAAGAATAATTTTCTTTGCGTGTGTATTGGCGAATAATTAGACGCGATAACGGATAAAAAATAATAATATATAATATACGAATATTGCTATGCAACAGGTGGATAAGAACACAATACTCGCATGAATGTAGCAAAGGATATATAGATTAAAATTTCGCATATTATATATATACTAAAATATTATTATAGTATATACAAATAAATTCAAAAATTTTTTTTCAACCGTCCATTTATATTCGATCGTCTTCATTGTGTAACACCCTTCTTTCCTCTTCGACATATTATTATAATATAAAATCTTATTCCGTCGTTAAAAGAACAAACGCGTCTCCCACTCTCTCTGCGGGGGTGATGATCGCGCCGGATAGCGCCGCCGGACAGGTTACCATCACAATACGTGCGTACGTATCATAATTTACCATATACGTTATATAAGTACGTTTGTACCATAAATTTTATACCGGATCGTAAACATTCCATTGGAACACACACGGGACTTCGGGGGTAGGGAGGAAGAAATACCGCGAAATAGCATTCTTGCGATATATTATATACTCGTATTCCTTTGATGAAACGCGAGAACCGACCCCTCCCCGGCCCATCGTGGGTATTCCCTCGTCGACGTTGCCGAATTTCAAGGATGACCGCCGCACGTTTTTAACGGCTGGCATGATAATAATAAAATAATAATACATCGAGCAGTACTTAAGTCGCATAAATAATAATAATATTACACGCGTGTAATGTCTACCGTTGTAAATATTATATTTAAAAAATACCTGCATCGTGAAAAGTGAAATGTTCACATAACATAATATAATATAATACTTCGTATAGTATGGGTTAGGTTTTATAATTTTATATGTCTTTGGTGGGTTTTCTGGTTAGGTTATGTTACACCAACTGGAGCGACTTACGAGCGTTACATTAATAATAAATTATTATCCTAGTTATACATATTATAATTTATATTATACGCGGCACTTTTGAAACGTCCGGAGAGCCGACTGTTACAGAGAGTACGTATATAGTACCTTTTAATGGCACCCAGTTGTGTGTATGTGTGTCGGTTTTGAAGAAATGCGTCGGTCGTAAAATTTAACATTTTTCGAATATTTTTTTACGACGTGCGTACACTAGTTTTTAGCCGTGACAGCAAATTATAAACTGCACATACGATAACGCATCCGAAACAACAACAATAATAATAATAATAATATCATCGTGTCTTTCGTTTATTTCTGTAAACTGAATATTCATCGTAATATTTTAATAATATTACTTTACATAGGAAATCATTATATATTTTCATTTTATACGAGGACGTTACGTCGTGATTTTATCACGGATCTTCCGCCGTTAATAGCGTTATAAACGATTTGTATATATAAAAAAAGAAAAGAAAACTAGATATAACGAGATAAAAAATAATTTACACTTCGGTACTATAATAAAAACTCTTCGTCTCTTCATAAAAAAACCTACGCCATACGCGTTAAAAAAGTTATGTACTTTTATATTTATTACAGGTACCTACGTACAGTTCTTTCCATTAGGTACACACAACGATTATATTTTGGTTGCGGAGGCGATTTTAATTTTTAAGTGTGTATCGGTTGTTAAACAAACACTAACATATGTGTGTGGTTGCGTTTAATTTCAGTTGCGTGAGGACGAAATAAAAAATACTCTATTAAAATATTATGAATTGTTTTGTGTCTGTCGCGCAAGAATATTGTCGTCAGGACTTCTACGTATATACGCACACGCGTTAATAATTCACGTTGGCATCATAAAAATAATATAACGATTTATAGATAAAAATGTTTATAGTCGCGCCGTGTTCTACGAATACGATTATAACATATTATCTTTTCACGAATATTCCCCCCGAACAAATATTGAAATATATTTTAAATGTTATTTTTGTTTAAATTTTAAAATAATATCATTGTGTCGTTGTATACAATACACATAATAATAATACGCGAGTGTTTACGGGTTTAAGCTGTTGGTACGAGCGACGAGCAAATGCAGTTAAAACGATTTTCCGACTGAAACAAAATACGCGTGATGTCGGCTCAAGTCTACCGTAACGTAATATTCTTCGCTAAATCTAAACCGACGGACGCACACGTCTGCACGAGTCAACGGTAATTTTTTACAATAACAACAACGCATATTTGTTAACGGCTAATGCGATATGATTGATTTAAAAATTATCGAAAAATTATATTATTAATTTATCGGAGCAATATTTTAGGATTTTTTTTTATGGAAACGTTCCCCATCCGCCAAAACTTATATATTAAATATGCGCTACTGCATGACGTTATATTATAGACAGAATAAAAAATAAATTCGGTCCGAAAGGAGTGTTTTTAATTTTTTATTCATATACGCCCAAAACACACACCCCGTGCAGGTTACGCTCGTGTTAGTTTTTCTATATATAAATCTGAACGTGGAATCGGTTTTTTTTTTTAATAATTCACGAGTTAACATATACGTGAACTTAAACGAATTTCAAATTATTCGATTAAATATATTATTAACCGCGCGTGTTATAACAGAAAAATTATTAATGTATGTATAGAAATTTTAATTTAAAACTCGCAATCGTTTATAATATCGATTATTATACGAGATCGCATATTATATCGTGTGATTTTCATATAGCGAGTAAGGATATATATTATTAAAAAAAAAAAAAAAAACTGGTTACTCTCGTTTACATACATGCGAATGACATGTAATTTAGTCGCGGTGTATACTTGTAAAATCACAAAATAAGTTTTTCGATCATCTTTACCGCTTCCGGTGACGTGTGTAATATATTGTATATAGTTCGTTTAAATATCTTTTTCGAGTACGGCACTCGTTCTGTTCAATTGCTGTTCACGCGGGTCTGAAGAAGTCGCCGCTTCCGTTTCCGAGACGATCCCCATCACAGCTGTAACCAAACACCCGTCGTGTCTTCCTGGCATGATGATGACGAGAAGAGAGGGGACATAATATCACGTAAAGAGACCAACACTTATTGTGTGTGAAACGAACAATTTAATTACAAAAGACACTAGAAATTAATCCTCTTTCTATATTCATGTTATATCCGTATGTATATAGGGTGATCAAATTGTCGTGTTACAAACATATTCGAAAAACCATATAGAAAAATAACGTAAAGTTTCCGTCGTGTTTTGTAAAACAAAATTTTGGTCATCCCATACATACACGCTGTCTGCACACACGTGTACTATATACATAATATTATATGGGTACTGATTTCGAGAAAAATACAAAAAACCAACTAGGATAATAATAATAATATGTAATATTATCTATCCTGAAGTCGTTCACGGCCGACGAGAATGTATTCTGTATACAGCATAAACCAGTATATTACGTTATAGCCCATACCAATTAGTAGATATATGGCGGTAAAACATCTTAAAACTAAAACATCATTTCGAAAGACCATGTTTTAAGTGAATTATGTATGCGATCAAATAGAAATATATTATATATCTATATGCTATATCCTATATCTAAAAGAACGCGAAATTATTTAATTTCATAAAAATATATTCGATAATATTGTAATGTAATTTATACTTCCGTTTTAAATATTATCACACGATTACATAATACAGGGTGATCAAAATCGATTTCGTTATATAAACAACAGATTACAGATGGGCGGGATTACACATACGAACACGACATTTTAATCGCTCTATATAGATATTAATTAAACATATTTATATCAATATCTATTTATTACGATAAGAATAAAGAATGAAAATATCGATATAGACATATTATAATATAATTATTATTAAATATAATAGGATTATTAATTTATTAATTAATTAAAATAAAGGTAACGTTATACATAATAATATAATAGTTAATAATATTATATAACTAAAAAAGTAAACGTTTTAAATGGTTTCAAATAGTCAATAAAAAATAATGATAGTTCTGCGTAAATAGTAAAATGTTAACGTCTAATGATTTTAAATTATCGATAAAAAATAATGATAGTTCTTTAACAATAATAAAATGTATTCGTATTTTATATATACCTATATATTATATATCATTACTCTATCAATGAAATTATCGATGTTATTAAAAAATATAATTATAATTTATTAATTCAAATTATAAAACCTTAATGTGCTGATATACGATATAAATGTTTTTTTAATGTTCAAACGTAATATTATGTTTGTCATTGTATTAATGTTATTATAATTGACCGACAAACGAATAAACTTATATAAAATGGATTTATATGTGTATCGTAAATGACATTTATATTATATTATATGTTTATAAGTGTAGAAGAAAACACATAGTTAATGGAATATAAAATAATTCTCATAAATAATTTTATAGAATTATATTTCTTTTACTCGTAAATTGATTTGATTCTACCACACAAATTGCGTACCAGTATACTCGTAATATAAATAATAGTTATGGGAATAGGATAATGTGTTCCTTTTTGAAGGTAAAATAAAAAGAAAAAGGATCAAATTGATTGAAAGGAACAAATTATCATATTTAAATTTTTTGATCCGATTGGACACTTCGGTCACAACTTATAATTTGTACTATTTGTTCTAATTTTAGGAAGGATGTTGTATATAATCTGTTTCGATAATAAACCGTCCAAAAATTAGAGACGTTTAAATCATTTTTTCCAAAAGGGATGAAATATCAATCATTTACATTATTGTTAAAATTATATAATAAAAAAATTACACATGGAACAAAATATCTTAAAAAGGAATACTTAATAAAAAAATATCAGAGAAACAATATTTATCACTATATTATAATATATTACCATTAGGTATATAAAATAAATTAATAATTATCTAATAAAATTTAATATTTAATAATGACGTTTACATTTTAATTCGAAACGGCGTGCGTTAAATAATAATAAAACAAATTTAAAATGTTCAAAAATTCGAAAATTCCAGACTATACTTTTAATATATTATACAGAATATTCTTATATTATATTATTATTATGGTACTGTATTAGGAATACGAGTATAATAAAATAATAATAATAATATATCGTTCACATGATCATTTTTCAAGATTAAAGTCCCGTGTTTTGGGAATCCTTTGTACACAATAACTGGTTTCTCGTTCTTCGCGCATTTACACACACACACACATTTATAATATAATAATATTTTTATACATAATATATTTATATACGCGTATGTATGTGTGTGTAATATATTGTATGGAACGTCGTTCCTCGTCGTCGGTTATCGTTCACCTCCTCATCCAGGTAGGTCCGACGGAAGACGACGACGACATAACTATACGACGAGACCAACTCTATTTACCTTGAGAATATCTATAATATATATATAACCTGGCTATTGTGCGCGTAGGCGTCGGAGGAAAATATTCTTAAGAGCAGAGCCTCGAGCCGCGCAGAGAACGCACATCTGGGCACACGATGTACTCTCCTCCGGGGAAAGGCGGAAAGGTGAATAACCATTAATACGCGCTAGATGACTCGTGGCGTTCGCCGGATAATAATAATAATAATAATAATAATAATAATAATAATAATAATAATATTAGTACCTACACAGGTACGATGGGCAAAGAGTTAAAAACCGCGCGTTATTGTATAAAATTATTATTAACGCGTTTCCCGTCCGGACGCGCGTTCGCTTTGAAGTCGCGAACGCGGCCGAAGTTAACGAAGACGACCATATTATTATTATATTATTACCTATATAATAATAATATCACATATAGGTACCGCGATCTTGGCAGGTAAAAATATTTGCAGCTTCGGGGCTTTTTCTGTTATGTTTTGCTATTTTAACTGTTTAAAACGACAATATTTGGAAATATTTCGAGATTTCGATGGTTATGACCATAAACCAACGGTTACTTTCCAAGTATTAATACGGTTCTAACCGTGACCTACAGATTTTGCAGACGGTTCGTGGACGTTGAAATTTTCTACATTTTACACGAACGCGAATTCCGTATTCGCGTCTCGTTTTACGTGTAAATAAACGCGCCGTGTTTACCTGCAGTCCTATGTAAAATATCATAAAATAGGATCGCATATTTATGTAATGTGATTTGCTAAATATATAATACATGATATTATGGCAAAATAATATTTAAGGAATTCTTTTTTTATTTACAGAATGTAATCTTTTGACGCGCATATATACAGGGTGTTATGCGAGGATTTTACACACGTCATTGTTATATATCTAGGTACTCAAAAACGTCTAGTTTTTGTACGCTATATATTTTTGCTTATACTATAATAATAATATATATAATACGTTTTATTATAATAATGTAGTCGTGTGCGTGTCAGCACTATAATAATTCTCATATATACACACGATAATATACGCGGTTCCAAGAAAACGTGTACGTACAATAACTAGATCGGATTTCGATTACTTCGTTTCTGTTCGTATCATAAATGTGCATTCATAATATAATATCATATTCATATCATACATAATATTTTACTACAATAATTGTACACGGAATTCTTTATGTTATTATTATTATTATTATTATTATTATTATTATTATTATTTTATGTTATAAATAATAAACAATAATAATATAATATTACTACTTATAAACTATGTTATTATGATCCTTGTACAACACGACGGTAACGATATAAATTCGTATAATACAACATAATATTATAATAATTTATTTTATGTATTTATGTATCGGTATAGAAAAAAAAATTTTTAAATTAACCGTTGTCGATTTTTTTTTTTTTTATCGACCGTATTACGTCACGACAAGTGATTCAAATATTGTTTTGTTGTGTACGAAAATATTGTTTTCTTCACAAATCGTGTATCGGACACTTTTTATGTACTCGAGAAACACGTTCAACACAACATATTTTCTGTTGTAATACGCTATAGGTACGTAAACCTCGCATAAAGACTATATTGTACACTTTCTCTCGGGTCCCTGTCTATAATACAATATAATATATGTCATACAATTTTCTATAATAAATTTAATAGATTACATAAGAAGGTCGAATAATATAACAATAACGGTCGTTATTCGCGTTTTCTTATTTATAACCGAAATCTTTTATAATACGATACATAATATACAATAATGCGTATTTCCAAAAATTACGACTGCCTTTTCTCGAAATCGGTCACGCAGACGATACTATATTACTACGAAATAATAATTATAATATGTAATATAATACGATATATTATATTAAGTCGATCTAAAGAAATCATATCCCAACGCATCGGATCGATAACGTATGCTCGTACAATTGTCGGAAGGTTGATTCACACGTGTCCAGTGAAAGATGAAATCGATCGTTTGGATTTTGTAATTTTGTTTTATGATATAAAAAAAAAATACACCGTGTATATGTTGTGATCAACGTAAATTTTTCGTCTTTTCGGAGCATAACTTGCGCAGACGCATCTGGTTAGGCCCCCCAAAAAAATTAAACAAATAAATAAAAATAAAAAATTGCCGAATCCGCACACCGACCTTTACGTTATGCCTTTTCATTCATATTTAAATAGCGAGTTTTTGGGTCGAAAGTATGATAAGTAAATATTATAGGTTCCTTTATTCGGGGAAAAAAGACACACAAACGAAGATAAATATTTAGATAACTTGTAAAAAAATAAACAACTCGTACTCGCGTCATGAGAGGACGACCGCGACAACGCGGGGACTAATAAATAAATCAGAGCAATGGAACCGCGCGCCCGAACACACGCTGCGTCGAAAATTTATCAAAAATGCCGCATACATAATATATAACATCTGCGTCGATTCGTTTAAAATACGCGGAAAATACTATAAAAATGTTTGAATCGCAGTCTCGTATTTGTGAATTTATCAATGAAACGATAATAATAGAGAGTCGGTATATATTATAAATGAGCGCATCATGGTGTATGCATATTACACAAATATTAACTAAAATCAAAAACCACATGTTTGAAAAATCACTTTTCTCAAAAAATGACAAAAATCTGAGAAACCCGAGTCTCCTAACAATAAATAAAAACAAAATACATTATTATTACCCAATAATGTACACCCATACATTTTATGTTAAGAAATCAAATCTAAAAAAAAACAAAAAAAAAAAAGAAAAAAAAAAGTGATTATCGTTATTAGAATACTTTTTATTTTAAGATTGATCTCTGTAACACCTGAGTTTCGATGTCACTATGAATATAAACAAAATGTAATATTATGACGTTTGAAAATCGACTGAATTTGGATATTAAATCCACATAAAATACTATACTGGCATATTTAAAAATTCCTCGATTTTATCTCGAATTTTTAATAATAATTTAAAACGTATAAATGTCGGGGGTGGTGGTTGAACTCCTAAACTACCATCATATCATGGATTCGGCGTGCATCATGCATACGCGACACAGATAAAATATTTTTATATCCCGAGGAGGAATGATGTTGATGAATATTCGAGTCGAAATGAGTTTGCAGAAACACGGCTTTTGTTCGAATGATTTATTGTGTATTCACTTTTTGACCTACAGTTTTTGTGTTCAGATTCGACGGTATGTGATCTTCCGGTTTGTTACATATTAAATATATATGTGAAAAAGTTTAATATTTATACGAACGGGCGCGGTACATCCGTCCGGATGTGTCCGGCCCGAAAAATTCGACACGCGTCCGTCGGCGAAAATTAAACACACGAGACGATGGTAATAACAATAATATGTCGCGTATCACAACTACGCCGATTCGCGTGAATCATTAAACGTCGACAATAGCGTAAAATTATATTATTATTATTTTACATTAAATTGTAATATTACGAAATATCAGGATCGGCTTAATATTATGCTATACGACCACACGCACGACCGATCGTTGTTTGTCCGCGATTTACCCTCCTATACATTATTATAAAATTGTTATTTAACATACGACTATAATATAATATGATATAATATAATAGAACACATGGCATCGTAAAATCAGTGAATCCAACATCCAGGTGATGGCGTACAACGATGATGGTGCGTCATGAGGGATTCGACTATATATTATACGTATATACGATTTTACGTGATGACGGTATATACCAAAATGGCCGAATTTTTTCCACCACGATAATACACATAATAATAATATAATATACGCATATACGTCATTATCGCACACGAGCATAATATACATTTTATTCGAGTGTAACCGCACATAATACCTATATCCATGAGTCTATATATATAATAATATATACCATTATGTACACTTACATACTATAGGTATATTCGTACACTATATAACCGTGTTCGCGGTTCGGTCCCGGATCTCCGGCCGCCGAAGAACAATAACTCCGTAACGATCCTACGGGAACGAGACGGTTCGACGGGAGGGATGGAAAAATATAATAATAAAATACGAGTTTGGAACGAAATTCGGGGAGAAACGGTGCACTTGTAGGGGCGCCGAGATAACGTTCGTGACGCGAATATCGCGTGTGTTTGGACGAGCTTGTTTTTTTCCTCACACAACAGTTCGCTGCCAATTCAATATTATAAAAAAAAATATTATTATTATAATCGTATATGAAGTATTGGCGTATGATGAGCGGAACACATACGTATACATTTATATATATTACACATCACATGCAAGGTACATGAAGTTATGACCCCCGTTGTATACATTTGTACCCCTCGCGCGAGGATGGCGGTAATCGAGAATTCGAGTGGATCGAAAATCACGAACAATCTCACGAGTGGAAATGATTAGGGGGTGAAGGGGGGACTCGTTCGAGCAGTTATCGTCGAGAGTGTGTGCCTATATACTTGGCGAGAGAAAAGAATATAAAACAAAAAACATATAACATATATATTCGTTTTTTTATATATTATATACCTACTCGTGTGTCCTCGACCATTGTCGAACACATTCGAACGCGCATTATTGTGTCTATATAATGGATTTCGAATAGTTTCACGTAAACAATATCGTTTTCACGTCGAATTAGTTATATATAGTTATATTATGTTACAGTAATAGGTAGGTATTATAATAATATTTTATGTCCACCGTAATGACACGATACGTCGTAAATACAAAATCGTATTTCCTATATATTATACGTTAATTTTTTAACCTCGTATTATTATTGTAAATTAGTATAAAATCACTGTCAGTTATACGATTTTTAAACGCCGTGTATATAAAAATACTAAAGTACGTAATATACACGTTTGTCGGCGAGAGGCGCAATTTTTGAAAAAAAAAAAATAGGGGTTCTGAAACTCAAATGAAATTATGTTTTATGGTAATTATAATTAAAAATTTTTATTTTTCAACATATATATTTACAAAAAAAAAAAATTGAGGGGTACAAAACATCCCCGTGTTTCCATCTAACTATACATTTTATTATTTTACGATTAGATATTTCGAAGGCGTGATCGGATGACTCCCGTCGATTCGTTTAATTAAGTATTAGTTGTAATAATATTGTTTTCTAAAGTCACTATATAGTTTTTCATCGATAAATTTTACTATAGACGATATATAGACTATAAAAAGACTTTAATGCGATTAGATTAGATTACATTGTAATTCACAACATAATAATATTATATTAGAAACGAGCGTTGGGTAGTCGAGCGTATATATTAGCAAATTATCGTTTAAATCCGTTTTGCTCTATTGACTTACTTCGAAAATTAATGACGAGACACATAATAAGAAAACGTATCGTTATTTGTTAAAATTAAAAACGATTTGAGTATAAACGACACAATATATGATATTTTAAATAATATCGTGTAATAATTTATTAGGTACATTTTTTTTTCTTTAGAGGAAAAATTAAGTATTAAATTTCGACATATTTTAAACTTGGATGGATTTCAATATAACAATATTATTAATACACATTCTGTTTAACCTCGTATTGGATTATGATACTTATATACAATAATAATATATTGTTCAAGTTTAAATCATTAGAGCCGCCGACGTCGATCTACAGCACGTGCCATATTCCTGCTGCCAGCCATCTGTCCTGTCTCGTATATTATTTTATCACATGCCGCCCGTATGTCAAACGACATGGCTCTTTCTTTCATAATGCATACACCCCCACAAAATCTACCGTATACGAATGAAAATACAGTTTGTTTAATCATTTTATTTATTTATTTTGAATATAAAATTGTGTATTTTTTCGGAATTTTTTTCTTACCATTAACAGGTTTCCAAACATAATATTATTATAATATTGTAATTTATAGACGAAAATAAGACGAAAAAATACTTTTATAAAAACAAATGCGTTTTATACTTTTATCCGCGACGTAGAATATAATAATACAGTGACGCGTGATGGCGGTTAAACCAACCCGGTTTAGGTTCTTCCGTGTGTTTGATCGTTGATCGCATCGCGCACACAAGAAAATAATATACATTTCAAATAATAAGTGACTAATCATAATCTTTTGAATTCGTCCCTATTTGTTAACCGAGTACGAATTTACATATTATTATAATAATAAAATAAATAATAATTACACGGTTATAAATTTTGTTGTGGTAGTATTGTGTATACGTCACGCAGAAGTGCATTTCGTCGGTTATAAATTTACGATTACAGTATTTTTACTGTCGAAAAAAATATTTAATTTTTTTATAATTAAATAATATTTTTATTGAAGAAGGTATATACTACAAATAATATGTTATTCGTATCTCAACCGTCTGTATGCGTATAATGAACTCGTATTTAATTAATATCCGTTATCCAAAATTTAACGAGGCATATAGAATAAAGCATCATATTAATATTAGCTATCATAAAACAAATAAAATCTAGTTCGTCAAATTTATAGTTTTTACAATTATCGTTTTTAGCCATTTTTAATAGATTATTCTACCGTCTATAAGAAAACTATTGGAAAATTAAAAAAATTACCTAAATTATACACCGATTAAATGAAATTCTCCATAACACCCATTTAGGGTATATATTATTTCTGTCAAAAAAAAGTATAAATACAATAAAATGTAAAAACAACCTCATGTTACATTGAAAAACCATTACCTATATTATGTACATTTCTCGCTTCGTTTAGATTTAGAATCTAAAATGTCGCGCGAAGAATTGGGCAATTATCTCGGGTCTCGTGTAGGTAGTAGGTACTATATACGCATTACCTATAGAAATATATTATAACAAAAAAGGTTGAGAACTCCTGCACCACGCAGTGTACGTTGCCACGGCGGCGCCATAACACAGCGTAGATATAAAGACGTTTAACTATATATATATTATATATATATATACGAGTATACGTAATATTATAATCGGTGACAAATTCTTTCCTGCCTCTTTTTATTATTATATTTTTATCGCGTTTCGAAAGGAATAAATAGATTTTGTCCGGTATATAGGTATGCGATTTATATACGTTATATTATATACAAGAGTCGGGTGACTGCGTGAAACCCTCCTCAAGGTTTGACTTGATGTTTTATCCTGTATATTATGTACATATACACTACACTTATATCAAATGTAACCACTAACCGCCTTCCAGTTGTATAGTATAATATATATATATAAATATATATATAATATGTCGTATATAATTTCGATTGAGCGCTACGATGTAAAAACATTTCTGACACTAACGCGTGACGCCGTCGAAATTAGAATCGGTTTGAAATTCACTACCCGAGCTGCTGTTGTCTCGACGGTCGACGGTAAAAACGTCCTTGGAATTTCGACTTTTCAAATATTGTATTATTGTGTCGTCGGTATACGAAAAAAACTTTCAAATAAAAATAATTTCGGCGTATCTGTAAAACCGGGCGAATATAAACATCGTACGACTTCTGCAAAAACGTATATTATAATATGTATATTATATTTCATTTGAAATGAAAAATAAAAATATTTAAAGACCAATATAATATTTTATAGTTAAAAATAAAAATTTAAATACAAATTTGAGTGTACAATTGCGTTTCGTTTCATTTTATTGATTAAAATGCATTTTTTTTTTTTTTTACTAATTTTTATATAATTTTCACAAGAATATCGTTCATTTCTATACTATATTACATAATATATTAACTGGTTCACTTACTATATAATATACATATACAGGTATACTCGTATTTATTATTATTATTTTCAGATATGGGTGAAAGTTTCGTGTTTCGCCGGCGAACTTATTTCGTTTAGGCACAGTCATTTTAATGAAAGTATTTTAATTATCTCAATTCGAGCCTAGTTGTACATTATAATATAATCGTATTTATTTTGTTTGTATTTTTTAATCTTAAATATAAATTTAAACGCTTTGTTAGCAATTTTTATAATAATGATTTTATTATTATATTATTTTGTCAATAACGTGTGGCGACCGTATACGATACGTAGTATATATTATGATTAAATTTTGCATTTAAATCGTTCTCGTTTTTATACATGGAAACCGCACAATAACTATGTATAATATGACCGTACAATTCTCATTCACTGTTTACTGCTCCTGGTGTTGATCAGATTATTTGCATTGTTGTACAACATTTGTAATAAAACATACGCTCGTTTTATTATTATTATAATATTGTTCTTCACGTGTCGTATTATATAGGTAAAAACCGGCCCGTGGAAATATTGTTATAATGAAATATTTATTAGTGCGGCGAACAAACACATTACACATACGTTGAAATAAATACGAATCTAGTGTGGTTCGGTCTCGTTTTGTTTCCATATCAAATAAAATTACAATATTATTTATAATGAAAGCGATTTCTCCTCTCTTGTAGCATATAATATAATATTAATTAATTATACAATAATATTATATATAATAATATGTTGCTGTAATCGTTTGTTTGGGGTGAATTTATATTAATAATAATTATCACTTTCTGATCTGGTTATAACGGGTACCCGAATATATATTTTGAAAAATGTATACGAATATATCGCACGCCTGACAAGTGACAGTGGAGAATATTTTTCACCGATTTATTTCTCTGTGATTTTTTATTCCTTTTTCGGATATTTATCGTTCCGATTATGATTAATTTAATACATTAATAATCAAATAATCAATATATATATATATATATATTATATATAAAGAGAGAGAATTTTAACAAAACTAAATGGATATTTGGTTTCTTGAAAAAAATGAAAAATGATCAAAACATCTCCAATTTTTGACATTTTATCGAAACAGAACAAATAATAATATCCTCTAATAGTACATTATATTATATAACTAATGGTCTAAGTATCTCATCAAATAAAATAATCCAGGTGTGATAATAATGTGTTCCCTTTTTATACAATATTTGATCTTTTTTTCTTTTGTTAGAAAAGGAAATACCATATAAACGGAACAAATCGTGCGAAGAACAAATTATCCCTTTTCCTGTATTTGCGAGCATACCATATTTTAGAATGAGCGTAATATTATTATTTACTTATTTAATTTTATAATATAGATTTTGTCATTTTTTTTTTTTTTATTCTATTACGATTTTACAATGTAGGTATAATAAATTACACGATATATATTATATATTTTATATAAGTTTGAAGGTATTGTACGTGCGGCATACCGGATGTGTTTATCAATCATTTGGTTTTTTTTAATATACATTCTAATTCGGCACCCCGGATCGATTCGTTTCGCTATTTATTTATTTTATACATTTTTTTTTTTTTTTTTTTTTTTACATTTATTCATGATTTTTACTTATTGTGATACGCGTTCTCATGAATTTTCAAATACGAGTAATCGTATCACAAAAAAGTAATTATAATAACATTATTGAAATCTATGAAATTTGTATTTCGCGAATCGAACAGCGACAATTCTATAATGTTAAAATAACCGAGACGTTTTCGAAATCGAAACAAATAATTTTTTTTTAAGAAACTAAAAGAAGGTGTTTAAAAACGATCATACTAAAAATAAAATTATCCATTCACGGAATAAAATATATTCAAGAAAGGAATAAAATATATCAATGGAACTAATAGTGCGGGGAAGAAAATATACTGATTTAATATTATACTTACTATTCTGGAAAGTATGGAAGTTTAAAACAATTTAGTAATAAAATATTAATATATATAAAAATTAGGTTAAACTCTTTCAAGTCGAATATTTCAAATAATAACATAATAATATATCGATACCTATTACCTAGGTGTATCGCATTTATAATGACGCATGATGAATATCGCGGATTCTTACGACCTACGAAAACCTTCAGTTTGCGTGTATACTGTATAGCCATTATGTGTATACATCAATCATGATGACTTTTTAATGTACTAAATCTATAACTGGCCCCGGTTATTTTAAAGATCAAAATAATAATTACACTAGGCCGTGACAAGCTGTTTAGTTGACCAAGCCGGTTAACCGCGAAATATAATATAATGTGACCAGTGACCACAATTCTGTGGTGTATAAATGACGAAGCACAAATTAACCTGTGATGACATTATATTATATTGCTAGCGAATAATATAATAGTCATAAATAACATGTACGTATAGTTAAATAATTATTATTATAAACAGTAGTTACGCGGTAAGGCGACAAGCGTATCGTCAAATAGTTTCAGCTGTGGGCGTATTTTAATTTTGTATCATTCAGGCCATTCGACGTTGCATATTTTGACATAATTAGACGATAAAGGCGAGAGAAACGATTGTCGATTGATTATAATTAATATACAACGATAAATAATTTTTTGACAAATTTATTAATTATGCCGCCTTAATAAGATGCGCGCGTAAAATAGCATTTTTATAAACGACGTTTATCTATCTAATCATAAAGCAACCGTTCGTCGAGACATTTCTGAAAACCGCCGTTTTTTGTGTTACCTTCTTTTTTTTTGTGATGGTCGAGTTTCCTCGGTATTCTCGTGAGGTATATTCACTATACGATTAACATGACTCTATCATTCTATGAAAAAAATTCAAAATCTTGAATATTCGTTAATAAATAACCTTAAACACTCAAAATATACGCAACCGCGTCAAAGATATATCAATGGCGTAAAAGTGCAGATAGTGTGCGCGATCTCGAAGTTTGATATATTATAGGTTTATTTTTATATTCCCCCTCTTTTTTGATTAATTTTCAACAACACCGTTATCGCGTGCGAATAACGTATAATTAAATTATATAAAGCTATATACACATTTGAGCGAATTAAAATTTTCAAAATTTCACTCCCTCCTATATTATATGGATTATTTCTATAATAGATCTAACGTCGGTACGGCGATGACGAGAGAATGATGGTGAAGGGGTAAAAGAAAAAAATCTTTACCCGCAACAGTCTCCGCAGCAGCGTATATATATATATAATACTTCGTGTACGCGTTATGTCTCGGATTTATTATTATTATCATCAGGTTCGAATGACTCACGTATAAGAATCTCGTTTAATTGGTCGACGGCTTATATAAGAGACCGAGACCGAGAACGAATAGTTATTTTACGATCGACCGGTAAACTCTCGGGACGGGATAGGCATACTATACATAGACGTACATTTATACATGTATCTGTATATAATAATGTAAGTATATACACAATGCAGCTATATTGAAATGCCGTAGATGCGGAGAGCCGACACACAATCTAATGGGAATCACGTTTATTTCTCCTCTACTATCCGCGCCGTCGACAAGAGACTTCACGAGACAAAACAAGAGATAGACACGACCGCGCGGAATAATAGCTACAAGTATATACCGTTTCGGTTTTATACGACTATCGTACACAGTGAATATTATATATTATTATACGCATATATACGATCTCTCAAACTATCTGCTGCTATGGATTCATAGAATATTCTAAGAAAAAAAAACAAAAAAACACGTCCTTATACTTATGAATTAGCCGACTCTTGCGGTTAAAAACGTTGTCACTTGTCACAGTCAATCTAAATATTATTCGAAACTTTTATAACATAATATAAATATATACCTTTGTGTAGTATATGATATCGAATTACAAAATATCTGTAATATACGACCGGAAATATATGAATAATATTATTCGCTGAAAAAAATGCAAAACATTACCTATATAGGTACGTAATATTATAATTTTATTGTTCCGAAGAAAATACAGGTCTTATACGTTTATTATAAACTATAATCTATATGTATAGTACGTATTCATAGAAACAAGATACGAATTATAGATATTTGAAACGTTATAAGATTTTATATTTTGATTTTGATAACGATACGCGTGATCTTTTTATATAATTTGTGCACGAAGCCACGAACATACAATTTTTTTGAGTAGGTAATAAAAGTGATCCGATTATATCACAAATAAAGTATGTATTAGGTTAGGTTATTCATCTAGTCGGCACTTTATTTTGATCCATTTTCATGTTTTTAAATCATTTTCTTAAGCTGTATAAAAAACTATTAAAAAATCACGGACAACTTTATATTCTTAACGTATAATGGTTATTATACGATAACCAGAAAAAATAAATAAACGACGTATATATATAGAAACTTGAAATTTTTGTTAAATTTTTCTACGGGCATTTGACGTAATATATATCTGAAACCTGATTAAATTTTATAAGTTTAAAGATCTGAAAATTTTTTATATAGGTACAATAGGTACATAAACGACAAACCTACTTCATAATATTTATTTATAATTTACTATATAATTAAAAATTTAAATATATGATGTGATATATTAAAAATCCCTTAGCTCAAAATTATTTTTTCGAATGAAATGACTTAATATATTGTTTTCAAATCATAATATTATTATAATAAAACTTAAAATACTTCCACCACCATACTTTATTATCCCATACTGACGTCTGACATTCCATACCAGCATCCCGTCCATTTTTTTAAAACATTAAAAAAGACGCAGAATGATTCGTTATTTTTGAATTATGTTGCAGGTCTCGGGTGCACAATATATACGTTTCCATTATTTTAATCTTTTAATAATATACGCGTACTATAATTCGTGTTCGCCGTTTAAAATTAAATACACGCACGTTAAAATATAGGTACCAAAACCTTGAGATGTCAAAACTAATTTGACTTTAAAGAGATTTTGCCCGCTCGAACTGTCGATTATTATACAAGTGTGTGTCAATTCGGACAAACGCGTCATGTCATAAAAATTATCTTTATAATAACGTATTTTATTATAATAATAATATGTCATGCGGTTCGTACTCGGGTCAGTTCGCACATTGTGCGTGGGACGCGTCGTCTATACAATCAACGCGCATATTATATTATTATAAAGAATAAAGACTATAATTATTACTGCGGTATATAATTATGTAATGTGCACGATCGCGGTTTAAAAAAAAAAAAAGTACAGATATTATTAATACGAATAATTTTAAAAAGAAATGTCTCTCGTATATAACTTACACTTTACAGATTTTTAGAAAATCATAATTTTGTATACACATATTAATATTATACGATTATAATATACTTTAATCGTCAAGTATTGCCGATGTAATGGACGAATTATTATAATATTGTTATACGGATGATTAACCGCGTTCAATATACACGTGAGTTTGGCGTTTATACCGCGGTCCAACAGTTTCTATACTCGCCGGATCGCGTTTTAAATGTTTAATCACTGTATACGTATAGTATAATATTATATGGGCATGGAGTATACGTACGCCGTTAAACATTTTGTAATCTCTCCCGAGAGAAATAATGATAATAAATATATAAATAATTCATGCTGTTAAAATGTTACGCGCGTATACCTCTATATGTATATGTGTGTCGGGGAGTCGGAAAGACGCGCGTCGCCGAATGGAAGATAATAACGTATAATATTATGAGACGCGTTTCTTCGGGGGCGTTATTTTTGGAATCCGTCGTTTTTCCGTCGTACGTTTTAATCCTGCCGGTCGTCGGAAGGGTAGGTCTTTTTTACATCTCGCGGCGCCAAAATAAGTACGTGATGCGCGCGCACACGTGTAAATATCACGTTTAGAAGATTTTATATAGTCGCGCGTAAACCCGGTATTATATATTCGATTAGCCGTATAAAAACCGCAATAATTCAAACTCCGCCGCCGCGTATCTAAAAGGATCGAAAATTTATGGCTGTTGCTTTTCGTCGAATAAGAATAAGACTACAACAACAACAACAACAACAACAACAACAATAATAATAATAATAAAAATCATAATCATAATAATAATAATCATCATCATCATAATCATAATAAATAATGATAATAATAAAAGTATAGAACCTAACTATCGTTTTCGTCGCATTCGATATATTTTATATCGTTCCCGCGAACTGTCGTTTTGTAAATATTAATAATCCGTTCGGAAAACTACTTTGGAGAAAGTCTTATAGTCTCGGTATTACATATAATAATATATTGTTTACATTTCGCCGAGTACAAAATACGCAATTTCAATATTTATTTATTTTAGTATTATTATATACGTTAAGTACGGATATTTCTTACAACCGTTGTAATGCCGATGTGTGTCAAATACGTACGTTCGATACACGGTGGGGTAGAGGAGAAATAGGAATTAATTATCATACTGCCGTGAATTGTGACAATAAAATAGATTTTACTGTTATGCGACGATGTCGTATAGGTATATACCAACATAATAATAATAATATATACTGTCGTGTTTGACTTATTCCGTCGATTCACGATTATTACGATAAAGTACAATTGTTATTATTCGGATTTCGTTTTCGTGTCTCTCGTATTTTGCTGCAGTGTAATCGTGTGATATTATAAAAATGCCCAACTCTTTTCATATTAGTCTATAACTTAATTCTTTTCAATTTCCAATTTATATAGTTTTTAATTTAATTTAATTATATGATTAAAGAACAAAATATAAATATAAATAACCAAAAGATGCGTGTATAACGGAGTACCTACATTTTTGTATCGTGTTCGAGTAGATATTTCTAATGTCGTTATTATATTATAATCGAAGACGTCGTTGACGTCATAATAAAGAAAAATGTTAATTTTCGAATGACAGTGTGACATTTTATTTTTTGTGTTTCTTATTTAAATCGTAACATATGACAATTTTATGTTAAATAATATATAATTAATCATTATATTATTAATAATATACTTTTGTTTTACTTTTACGTAAATCAAACACGTGAAATTCGTAAAAAAATGTACCAACTACGTGCAATTTTTTATAGTCTCCACCATGCCTCAGTGATAATCGGGCCACCTTTACTATATTATACATCATTTTCGTACAAAACAAACTAAATTCTCAATTCTGAATAAATATTAAATAATTATAAATTATAATAATATATTTATTATGTGCGTATATTGTATATGATTCATAACGATGAGTTTTCAAATTCCAGACTTATATTTTACAGTAATATATTATACTTACATAAAACATATTGGTAAATAATTTTCTTTAGGATTCACAGCGATGTTCGATGAGTTATTTATGATTTTTTCCTCGATATCTATGAGTACAATACTACAATTATGTGTTATAATATTATATACGCGTGTTTCTCTCTTCATTGTGATCTGCCAAAACACGCCCCGTGCTGATTTTATTTAACTTTTGCCCGATGACCCATATTCAGAGAATACGTCAGTCGCTGTTTTTCGAGTTCGTTTTTTGCTCGTTGTCTAAAAATAATGGTGTTTAATTTTTCGACATATATATATAGGTATTATATATATATATAGGTATTATCATAATAATGTATGTGTATGTTGGGCGTAATGCATTTGTTCGCACTAGGTCGTAGTCAATAGCTTCTGTAAAAATAGTTTTGGCCATCGCATATTGCCAAAAATAAAAAAACCAGATCACTGTGATTTTTGCAGCAACGGTTAAGTGTATATCATAAATACAGATATAGATGTATAATGTATATAAGAATACATTTTGTGGAAAACGAAGACTAAAATTTACCAATTTAAAATCGTCGTCTAATGATGAATTGTCCGGATTTTTCGTTTGATTTCGTGTAATAACTGCAACCGGTCGCGCACTCGGGCTTAATCTGTGATCGCGTATAATAGACCAAATAATATTTTCAAACGTGATGCGCACATTAATGACAAGCCCAATTTTATCAAAATAACATTATACTCGCATCAAGCCACAGACATAATATAATATGTAATATTTTATGTTTATATATCGACATAATAATATTATTCAGACCTGTGTCGTCGACGCCGCCGCCACCGCCGTTTTCCCACGATTTGGGCGCGACAAAAGGATTACGATGAGACATATTTTCGAAATCGCATCACGTTCTTCGCTTACGCATGTACACAGACAGTATTCGCTCGTTTTACAATCCAAATATATCTTTCTCTCTCTCTCTCTCTCTCTCTCTCTCTTAATTTATCTCTGTCCTTCAAACTTTCTTCTCCTCTCGATCACCACTTCTTTCTCATCGAGTTTACGTTTTTGCGCGTATACATAAATGCCAGTCGACTTAAGACACATACCGGTCCCGTTCGGTCCCTATATATATATACCTATATAATATAATATATACGTAGACGTAGTCCATTCCTTTTATAGACATATAATAATAATAATGTCCATTGCGGTGTACTGCCACTACGACGCACAGTCGAGTTCACCGAACCCATGACGTGTATATAATATAATATTACGTTATACGCACACACGGTCGAGTTGTGCGGTAGTAATAGTTTTATACCTATTACTGAGTATTATATACCTGTGTATTATTAATGTATTATGTTATGTTATGGTGTTCATACGACGGCGGCGGCGATCGGTCGTCACGTGGATGGAGTCCATCGGGAGACGTCTTTGGCGACTAGATATAGCCGCCCGCGGAGATTCACTCACACACATACGATCTGTATATTATATTATGATAATATTATAATAACAATGATAATTAATATTTTTTGGACGGACCACATTACAATAATAATAATAATAATAATAATAATACCAATAGGCGTGAGCCGATCGAAAACAATGTGACCATGACGGGTGACGGGGGGAGGGTGTATGACAATGCGTCGACCGAACGAGAGGTCAGTCGATTTTTTAAAATATTTTTCTGGAATACATGTTTAAACGTTTTACAATAATATTATTATAGGTATTATTGTTCGTAAAAGTACACTCTTATCTGTGCAGGTAACGATATCCGGTTAAAATTCTGAAAATAAATACGTAATAGTATGCATTAATAATGTACGAAATTACGAATTCTCTGGGTGGACCCGATCTCGAGTTTTCACAGATAAGCCATAAGCATAATAATAATATATCTATTCGTCCAGCGTTCGTTATTAATTTATTATAATGTAACCTGTAACCAGACTACATTGAACGGAATGTTCCAATAATGATTTATTTTTGCGACGCGCCATGTACGTACTGGTATATTATGTAAAACCAGTATTATTACTAATTTCCAAAAGTCCATACAACACGTTAATACTTTTTTAAGGGCGTTTATTGTATACAGTTTGGATGAAAATATTAAATTTCAACAAGACTAAATAATATGAAATGTCTTGTTATTTGACACTCGCTATAAAATACCACGTGTATTATTCTCAAATCTCAATAATACAATACCTACATAATATACTCATTATATTAAAATATCAATTTTTATCTTAATTACATTTTATGAGTAATTTTGGCATTTTTTCCTAATAAATCGAAGATATAGCTCGTTATGTTTTATCATCAATTAGTAATTATATACTTATCCAAGTATAAGTATATATACATTTTTTTTTTTTTTTTTATTATATTTTTAATATTTAAATACTCGCTCGGAAATAAAATATTGTTGGGTATGGGTATTGTCATTCTGACATCATATTTCGTTTCGTTTACTATTAGCAGGTTAGGTTGTTAGTGTTAAACACTTGCCGTTAACACAATAATATATTGTCGTTATAATATTTTATAAACATAAATTCTCTCGTATACTCGTATAGTACATTGGTTAGTTTGGTACTTGTATATTTAATAATATCGTAATTGTCTTGACAAATTTGCTGTATTCATAGTAAAATTGTTTTCCACTTATATAAACACAATAAATATTATTTATATTATAATATAATACTGGTGTATAATATTATATTATTATTGTATACAAATTTATTCATTTATTTATTCATATAGTTTATATATACTATTTGTTGAGTCATGCATAAATAATAATAACAATAAATCTCAAAACAATACAAATCGAATATTCTTCTATTTATTATATTATTAAAAAGAAAGTACCTATACCTATCATAATTATACTCTTGAAGTTTATTATGATATTAGGTAGTTTAATTATGTTATAACAATATAATAGTGTAGTACTGTAGTATTTTATATTATATTGAAAAATGTTTATACAATTTTAAGTTTAATAAATTAGGCAACGAGAAGAAATTATAAATTTGATACAATTAAAAGATAAGAAACATAATCAGAAATTTGACCTTAAAAAATATTAATATTCATGAGTAATAAATTATAATACTTTGGTTGTTTTTATACCTTAAAAGTATCTTAATAATAATAATAATACTAATATATATATTATTAATAGTAATATATCTTTCTAATGAAAAGGATAATTTTATAATTTAGTAATAAATCGTAAATAAAGTAATTACATCATCATTATCATTTTTGTTATTATTAAAATAATAACATCATATATAATTAACTATTATACTAATTATCTATTAATAGTATAGGTATCTACCTCAATATAATATATATATATTATATCTATTTACAATGTGACACTTATATAATACTAATAATTATTCACTTGCAACCAAGACAATTAATAGTATTATTATTAAAATTAACGAAACTAAAATGAATTAACGAGAATGTTCAAGGATTAAAAAGACAACGTATAATTATAATAATGATTCAATATTTCGTTAATGATACAAAATTTTGAGTTTGGTCTATATTTTTTTTCTTACTGTATTTTTAATTTAAATTATTTGAAAATTCTTAATTTTTCAAATAATTAATATTTTTAATAATATGTAAATCCTAATTCTTACATAAATTATAAATATTAAGATAATTCAAAAATTTGGATGCAAAAATAATAATACATATTACGAAACTGATAAAACAAATATTAATGATAAATATATTAAATAGTAAATACTATAGTACTACTATACAGGGGCGTCTTCAGGTCAATATTATAGGAGAGGGCGACTTAAACACTAATTTGGTAATATTATAATTATAAATATATAACTAAAACACAAAGTTTATAAATCATAATGTTTATAACATACGAGTATACATGCAGTGGTCGAATTATGAGGGAATTCGGGGGTGACATATCACTTCTTTCTTTAGTTAACACAATCTATCCCTCCACTTATTATACTCTTAATAATGCATTCCTCTAATACAGCGTTTCTCAAAGTGTGGGTAGATTTTCTCATATACAAGAGTATCATTTGTTGCCAATTTTATTTAACATCATTGTAAAATATTAAAATATAATAAAATAAGAATAATCCATATACTCGTAAATATTTTAAATATTGATTTTATTGAAACGTCAACTTTAAACACCTATAAAAAAAATTAAGTATTAAGATTTTCCTAATATTTTGGAAATAAGTTAAGGTATATATATATCTGTATGTTTAAATAAAATTTTCAAAACTTTTTGGCTTTTCTACTAATTTTTATTGTAAAAGTATTGAAAAATAATAAGAAGAATAGGTACTTGTATAGATTCTAAGATTTTCGTTTAAACTAAAAATATCAACTTTAAACAGCTATAAAAAAATATTGAGACTTTAGATTTTTCTAATATTTTGATATCATGTTAAGTAATATGTGAATATACTGCAGTAAATTTTTTAGACCTTAAAACCCAAAACTGCCAATTTTATCAAACATATACCTACATAAAAATGAGAATTTTACGAAATATTCAAAGTCCTATAATTTGTAGAAAAATGAAAGTAACGGTTCCAAAATTTTACCACTTATATAATATATATATAGTACCTATGTGAACACCCAAAAAAATGTTCACGTCTCTAACTTCAAAATTGCCTGAGTTATCGTGATATATTGAAATCGAATTCCTCAAAATTTCAGTTTTCTTGAAAAATGCCGTTTTTCGTCAATTTTTCTATCGCATAAGGTCAAGTCTTAAATCAAGTACCAACGACATTCATTTTCCAACCGGAAACGTATGCTATTCGTGAAAATCGGAGCATTATTTCCGATTAAAAGTGTCTTCAGACATAAAAACAAAAAAAAAAAAAAAACAAAAAACAGAAAACACATCGCAACATATTCGCTTCGCTCAAAATCTAAAATATTGAGTTTTCATTAAATAACTAGGCATCCCTTCACTTATTTTTACCCATTTTGACCACTGTTTATATGTATTATATATTACAACAAGTACCTATTATAATTGTTAAATCGTATATAAATCATTAGCATATTATAATACGTATACGATATACCTAATGCAGGTATAATAAATTTGTTTGTAATTAAATGAAATGTAATATAATAATGGATAAAATGTCATATAACAATAAGGATCTTTTAAGATTAATTAAATTTGCATTTTAGCAATTTATTTTTCGAAGAACATTTAACTTTAAAGAATAATTTTGGTGTACCTCTATACCTATTATATGTATAATCTATCATAAATAGTAATAATAAAAAATAAAATCTATTATTACTTCAAACATTAAATTTTATAGTAGATTAATTATCATATAAAATATAAGTCGTATTATTAGAGTCTTAGAGATACGTGTAATATGATGATATAGGATATAGTGGTAATTCTAGTACAAAATATGTTATAAATCACGATTTGTCTAATGTTTCTGGTTATAATGTAGATAATTTTATTTTTACAGCTGAAAGTGATCTGACTGCATTCAGTTTGAGAACTGAACATTTCAAGAGTAAGCAAGTTGAGGACAAGAATTTATTGTCGTCAGAAAACAGACCAGCGTGGATAAAAAGACTCTATGATCAAGCCGGAGAACAAAGTAATGTTTACATGAATAAACCCACCTACGTTCATAAGTTACCCAGAAGGAAGCGATCGCTGGACAACAGCTGTATACCTGATGACATAGAACTGAGAATGGTAAATAAATTTCAATTCGTTTCTATATACACAATATTATATAATTTTCAATAGGTAATAGGTTCTGTTTTAAATGTTTTTAAATTATAATAATATACTCGTATTTGTTTTGAAAATTTCATAATTACAATAATAATTTTAAAATATAATTTCCAGTTTTACAATATTATTGTAAATTTCTTCAATAATTGCATTATAGTGATTATATGACATTTATATTATAAAATGTACAACAAAATATTTTTAATGTATATAAACGTTGTAAAACACTGTTATCATATATAATTAATTCTACAACTAAAGTTTTATATTAATTTGGTAAAACCGCAATAAAAATTTTTTATATTATACATTATAGTAACGTTAAAACTTAAAAGTTAAAACATTCGAAAATAAATGCACGTGTGTATTATAGTGGTGATTCTCGTTTCAATATTAATGTTAAGATCAAAATTCAAAACACGAAGTATGACCGTTGTTCCAACATCCATGCAAGTTTTCCAGCACGGTTATAAATATTTGGAATAATAATAAACGAATAAAATGACGATTTTCTTAAATTCTGCACGATCGCGTAAATATGTATATTTTATTACATTCGTGACAATAAAAGGGTCTAAACTTTCTAAATAACTGTACGAATTTAATTATTCTACGGATATTAAAATTGTTTTATAATGAAAATTGTTTGTCATGCATATATAATAAATAATAATGTAAGTTAGAAAAAAATATAAACTTCAGTAAAAGGAAGAGATTAATAATTAAAACCGGATGCGACAGGTGTGTTGAGCTTGAATGGTTGTATAATATTTTTACCATCATACATCGACTTGTAAAACAAAACGTCTGATAATACCTATGTATTTTAAAGAATAACAGTATTTTCATTCATGGTTTATTTTTAAATATAAATATAACACCTAATATCTATAGACTATAATATAAAAATATAAATATATAATACTCCTAATCATAGTAAAACAAATTTTTTTTCTATGCTCCTAATATTATATTGTTATGATGAAATATAATAAATAATACATATTTTGCATTTACAATAATGTGACAGTTTAATATTACTTAAAATGATTATATAGTTCCAAAAATTATTTATTAATAATATTTGTAATTATGAAAACATAAAAAAAAAGGAAGTAGCGACAGAAGTATCAACTCGTATTTTTTACATTTATATTTATCATTCTCATATTAAAATGTGTATATACTATATAGTATATACCCATAAAACTACCTACTAAATTAGTCATCTAAATCTAAAAAAACTAAATCTGACAGTACTTCTCTCAGAATCGTTTTTCTAATATAATGATTTATCATTTCATTCAAATGTTAATCAAAATTCAACACTATCCTGTTTACACATGTATCTCTTCCACACCAGTATCCCTCCCTTACTTTTTATACTTTAAACAGCTAGAAAAAAAAAAAAAAAAAAAAAAAAACGTTAGGTTAGGTTAATTGTAAATGTAATATTCATAATTTATTGTAACTGAGTTAAGTAAAATGTATTTGAGTGTGAATAAAATTTTCAACAATTTTACTTAACATTATTGTAAAATATTGTAATTTGTAATATAATAAGAAAAATGCATATAAATACTTTAAATATAGATTTTACTAAAATTTAAACTTTAAACACCTATTATAGATAGAGTCTTGGGATTTTTCTAACATTTTGGTATCGTGTTGTGAATTTGTGATTATGTAAGAAAAATTTTCAGACCTAATAAATTCCAAAATTGCCAGTTTTATTAAATATTATACCTACTTATATATAAAAACGAGAATTTTAAAAAATATTCAAAGTTCTATATTTTGTAGAAAAATTAATGTAAACACCCCCCCCCCCCCCCAAAAAAAAACACACATCTTAAAAAAAGACACACATCATTGTAATACCAATATATCTTTTCGATTTGCTCAAAATCTACAAGTTTAAAAAATTAAAATTAAATAAGACATTATTAAAACATATAAAAATAACTGTTATATATTATAAAATTTAAATCTAAAAAATATGATACGTGATAATTATAACGTATAGACAAAGAATAACTTAATTGTACTGAAATATTAATTATATTTTTATAAAAAAAAATATATCCCAATAACTAATAAGCATATCATAATTCGTAATTTTATTTCATAACTATGTAAGCAAACAATTATTATATGAATAATTATTATTATGTGTATTTGCGTATAATTTTAATAACTAATAAAATGTGTTATGTTATTAAGTTTAAATTTACATTACATTAAAAATATATAATTTTTTAAATAAAATTGTCATAAGTGAAAATGTTTCTTTATAATATACGTATCTGCCCATGAATTTCTCGAATTCTAATGCAGCGTTTCAGGAGAAGACTATAATGCTTAAGATAATTCTCAATTGTACCGGTCAAGGTTGCATTCGTTTTGTTGGATTTTAGGTATACAAAACACTCATACAACTTGGACAATAAATTCATTTTTAACATCGGATATTTAATGAATATATTTTAATAGATATTATTATATTAATATGTTTTATTATCATGTGGGGGTGGGCTTAATCAATAATAATATTATTTAATACCTAGGTATAGTATTATATTTACTTTAAAAATAAATTAAATTAATATTAAAAAAATTGTGGATTATATTTATATAAATTAAATTATAATTAATAAAAATTAAATGGGTAATATATAAAAGTAACAATTTATTTATAACCACTATGTATTTAAATATTTAATTATAATTAATAATCACAATAAATATGCTTATAGTATTAAATTCAATTTTAAAATTATAATATAAATACAAATATAATAATATATACCTATTACAGCCTGCAGCAATTACCAATCTCCGTCCATGGACATCAGAAGAAGTTCTTGGAGATATAACTGTAGCACCCGATTGTTCGTCAAGGATATATAGAGATCCAAGTCCAATATCCAAAGAACAAACTGATCACAAGCTACCTTCACCTGAAGAACAGCTACAAGTGATTGCACTCAAGTAAGCAATAATACTTTATAACACAATATAACATATTTAAATATTTAATTAATAATTTAAAAAAAAACTATTTAATTTAGATTTCCATCGCAAATGGTCGAAGTTGATGTTTCTGGCAGAAGTTTTAATCGTATGAGTGCGCTTAGGAGATCACTACAGAATGTCGAATATGAAACGTCTGTTAAACGACGGAAAAGCAGAAGGCCTAGAGGCAAGAGGAGGAACACGATCGCTGGAACTGATCAAAAAGAATTAGAAGCAGTCATTGGGTAATATTTGGTAAAATTAAATTTTTAAACAACCAAATAAAATATTATGATTTATTTTCAGTGCATTATCTGACAGTAATAAAGATTCTGATGATATCGTATCCAGCAGTACAACAGTTGTCATAACTGAGAAAAAATCTAACCTTAATTTGTTAAAAGATTGGGGAAGGATGAGATTGAAACAACTGAAAAATATAGAAACATCAACGGCAGCAGTTAAATTAAGGGACAAAGGAAAAGTTGGACTAGCAAGAAGGAAGTGGGATAAGGATGAACCAGTACATTCTTCATCTGGAAATTGGTCAGCGAGTTCAGAGAGTGGACAGTCTACTTCTACTAGTCACATACCAAGGTAACCGACGAGTGTGATAACTCAATCTCTTATCTAATGTATCAAAATATTTACATTTACTTTGATACATATACTATCAATTTGGTTTAACATTTATAATTAATACTGAATTTAAAATAAATAAAACTCTTTATAAAAATGTCAATAAACATTTCAAAATAATAAATATAAAATCTTGATTTTTGAAAAATATTCTATGTCTAGACTACAATATTAAGAAAACCTCATTTATATTTATTAGTATATAAGCAACATAAATATTCTTTATAAATAATTTAGTATTTACAATTTTATATATCAGAATCCACGAAAAAAAAAAATTAATCAATAATTTATTTTATCCATAACTCGTTTATCTAATTAGTCATTAGTCGATATATTTTATTTAATTTACATTAAAACTTTTGTGAACATGAAAACAAATTAAAGTTTGCATTATTTAGCCGATAATTTAATGACATATTGAAAATCCATAAAATTAATAATTAAATTCAAAATATTAATTTTTTGATTAGTTTTATAGGACCTACAAAATAATATAGTTACAATATAAAGAATAATTTTAAAAGTATATTATTAATATTTAATTTAAGAATGCATGTATGCAATAATTAATTAAAACAATTATTTCCTCATTATCTAATAAAAAAGTCTTAATTTAGCATATTATTAGTATAAGGTAAAAAATAACTACTGGCTACTTAACTTGTTAATAAAGATAGTTATATATCTACAATAAAGAAACTAAATACTTTTTTTTTAAAAAAAAAACTAGATATTTTAATACGGCCATGACAGCATATAGGAACTAATTATGTTTAAAATAAATTAATATCTCTATATAATTATATAGTCATAAATAATTTATCTACATATAACATATATAAGTATTAACATTAAGTACCTATATTAAAGTAATCAATAGAAATACCTATATAAAATGTTTAATAATTTAATACACATACTTTCAGATCTAGTGTTAGCAGTTGTAGTGGTAGTACGAAACCTACATATCATGGGGGTAGTTCTGTCACTAGCGATGAGGGTGAAACTGGTTCAACATATTCGTGTGACACAGAAGGGTATTATACATCATTTCACATGGATAGCGGTTTAAAAACTCTTCGTGAAGAGGAACCTCTTCAGCCAATGTCAGCCTTACATTCTACTTCGGCACTGACTCCGAGTTTTCAATCGTCGTCAGCTGAAAGTGAATACGACATTTTTGGCAGGGGAAGTACGTCAACTACTGCCAGTTCAGCAGGTACCGTATGCACCTCATTAATGGTATCACCACCCAACGTGCCGGAAAGGAGTGGAAGTAAACTCTCGGAAAAAACAGACTTTTACGGCGGATCGCTGCCGGACAGAAACATGCACGGCGTAAGTATGAAAGATCCAATGATGTACGATAAGTCGAAAACAGCCCCTTCTCGGCTGACCAAAGAGAACGTTACCCGATATAAAGAAGAAGGATTAATGATCGACGTCAAACTAAGACCGACGTTGGAACACTGCGGCGATTCACCGGATAGCGGACACAATACTTGCAGTTCCCCAGTGGACTCAATTACGAATCCATCGGTCGACATGGAGATGTCGGAATGTTCCGACCTGGAAGGAATCGACCGAGTCGAAAGGTTACGAGTCAAAACAACTATTAACACTGGTCGAATACCTTCTATGTGCGTAATAACACCGCCAATGAGTGACGACGAAGTAAGCCTCAAGACCCTGAGAGCATCAGAAGCCGATGATTATGGAGAATACGTTACGTTGTCTCATATTATGCCCGAGGCAATAGTCGAACCCACGATTATAGAACCATCCAAGGGATACGTACATTTGAACGAACTGCCCATCGGATCACTGGAAAGGAAAAAAGTCACGGGTGCCAGGGTCACGTTGAATGCAGAAGGTAAAGTGATATACACTTCGGATAGTCTGAAACGCCGAAAGAAGATTCATACGACAAACACATTCGAACCGGGACCGTGTGTAAATGCCAACGTTCAATTCCCTACCAACAAGAATCATGAAATCTCTCAAGTACGCATCTGAAAATTTTTGTATTATATACTTCCTTTTAAAAATTTACCATTATAGTTTAATGTTAATTTTTGTTGGTTTTTCAGGTTATGCCACGTTCACCGTTGAACGTTCGGCCGGTCACCAAACAGTTCATGTTCTCTGCTCAGCATATAGTTGCTCCTAAAAATCTTCTCTCAGAACAAAATCCTTTATCGGGGGTTACAAATCAGCTAAAACCACTGGTGCCTATATCGTTAACATGTTCACCTGGCCAAAGACGTTCTAAAATCGCTTTTCCGTTAACAACAACGGCAGCGATAACGAATAACAATGTCAATCGGAAACAGCCAACGAAAGTGGTGTTGCCCGACAACAATCGGTCGCCAACTAGCTGTGGCAAGCCAGTGTCCCCGTTAATATCCCCCACCCGACGCAGCCTGTCACCCAAAGAAGTTGTAAAGGGCGCGTACGTCCGAATGCAAGATCCGACCGAATGTTTAGAGACCAGTTTAGATGACATAAAATCAGTGATAAAACGTAGTGACAGCTACAGGCAAGCAAATGCCAATAGTCCTCGACTAGCCAAGTCTCCAAACATGTTAATATCGCTGCAAAAGGCTCGCAGCGAAAATGCTCAAGGTAATCATTTTACATCAGACAGAACGGATATTTGGTAGACAAACAAGCACATTATCAATAATAGTACCTAACATAAATAAAACATTTATGGTAAAGTTTTAATATTAATACGCACAGTATTTTAGTATTTGTGTATATAATTATTAATCACAAATTATTTGTATTTAGTTTATTTTCGTTTTGCACACACGTTACTTTATTGGCTGGTTGTAATAAAAAATGATAATTAAAACATTTTTAAAATTGATTGAGATAGTCATGTATCTCATACGATGTGATACTATTATTGTTTTATTAAAATTGGTGTTTTTTTCTCTCGACTAAATAATTATTCTAGTTAGGTATTAACTTGTTTTTCAATTTAATGGGATATCACGGTGTAAAATATTAACAATTAATATTGATTGTCGTGGATAAAGATAACAATTTACAAATATATAAATATATTAATACTAAAACTAATATTGAAAAGATACAAATAAATTATGTTCCTAATTTTATTTTTTATTTTTACTAATTAACTGTTTTGGTGTGTAGTGCATGGTGTTATGGGGTTTATTTATATTATGTATACACATAAAATTTAATACCTACTAGATAGATGATAAATGGATACCTATTATTAATTTTGTCAACATCACAATTATTTCATATTTAATGTCTTTTTGAATAAATGTATAAGACAACTAATTAATCTACATAAAATTATTTTATAGAACATAGGTATAAGTACAAGCCAATAAAATATGTTTTTAAAAAATATAAATTTATATATTACCTAAATATTGTATTATAATAGTAGGTATAAATTTCAAATGTTCATATTTCATATTATGTACGTTTAATGGTTATTATTATCAGTGGCGTATTTAAGGGGGATCCAAATTACTGGACCCCTCCCCCTAGAACAACTGTAGTGATCCTTATTTTTTATATTATATATTATATATATTAATTTTGTTCTTATTTTTAGTAAATTTATTGATTATTATATAGGGGAAAAATTTTGGATTCCCCAGAATTTGGTTCAAAATACGCTACTGATTATTATAATCAATAATTATTTTATATTGTTTGATTCGTGTTTTAATTTGTTAAAAAATAAAAATGTAGCCAATTAATTTAAATTTAAATCTAATTGTATCGTTCTGTTAATATTTATATTTATTCCCTGCGGATAAAATGTAGAACACAAAAATATTTATAGACCGAACTTAATTGAAATAATGAATTTAATTTATTTTTAATCAGTTAATACTGTACCTACAGCCTACAGGCATATACCTAGTCATAAGTCATAACTTTTTATAAAACTAAATTATATAGTAATTATTTATCCTATATTCCTATTGTACCATATTGTATTTCTTGGCAGGATAGAGTAATAGAAATAACAGCTAGTATACTGTTAAACATATGCATAAATTATAAAAATGAATTTACATTTAAGTTTAATTTATAGTACAAAATAAAATAAATTATAAACTTATAATTTAGATAAAATAATTTTATATTTTTATTTCATTTTTTTTATATTTCGTAACTACGAAATAAAATTTGGGAACACCCTTAAATAACAGGTATGAGAGGAAATGTCAAAAAAATTATTATATGCAACATTACACATAGATAAAAATATATTATATTTTGTTAGTAATTTAATTTAAATAAACACTCATAAGTCATAACAAAGAATAGAGGTAGAAGTATATAAAAAATACTAAATAGTAGATACATTATGTATCTCAATTTTAGATTTATTCTTAATTGATTAAATTTTAAATTATAATGACAAGTAAAAAGTCACCACGTTTATCTTTGAATGTCTCTGACCTTTTCCGATTTATGTCCACAGCATTTACAATTAATTATTAATTATCAACAGATTTGCTAATTTATATAATATGCATAATTTGAATTGAGATAATAATAACTGATAGAAATATTAATTTAATTATTGTTTTATAGTGTAAAGTTCACGTTGTGAATAATACTCGTAGATTTAAGTTTTCGTATGAAAGTAGTTATAATAGTTAAATACTTTATTGTTGAATTTGTAGAAATTATTAGCTTAGTATTTTGTTTTTGTTTTTTTCCTTTATAATGGATTCTATATTTTGATGATACCTCAAGTGCAATACTGACTGTAAGTAAACTGTATATAAAAAAAACTTTGTAAATATGTATAATTTTGGATTTGCATGGACTATTATAATATACTAATTAAACGGATTTTATTCATGTTATTTTAGCAATTATTTATTTTATTTTAACCTAACCTCATTATTTACACACTATTATTAGGTCTCTCACAATAATTACGGACTACGGTGTATTATACACATAAATCCATAATCACTATTATAATATTGTATAATATTATATGGACACTTATATTTTAGCTTAAATTTTTGTATTGTACTCATCATACATATAAATCGCTTGGGTTTAAGCACAAACTATAAATATTAATGTTTATTATGGAATATTTTTATTTTCACACTGGTAGCTTAGCGGTATTTGAAGATTTAATGCATTTACTAGATTAACAAAACAAGGTAAGACACGTATTGATATTTCAATTCATTTCCATATGTCATGTTTTAATAAATTATGTAGGTATTACACTATTACCGGAACATAAGATTTAAGGCAATCTGTGAAACACCCTTTTTAACAATATGTACGAATACAGTTTTAAAAATAAAATTTGGTACGCATATAAGATGAAGAAATTATTATATTTGTCGTTTTTCAATCGGGCTTAATTGAATTTGAGTATTTTTACTTTCTAAATTATTTGAGTGACCATCATATCATCACACTACCTTATGTTTCCAGTTCGAATGTCGATTCGTTTCTCGTCATCAACCATTACTTATCTATTATTTATTAATCCATAGACAAAACCCGCACCGGAGATATAATGTACCGAACGAATCGAATCGAATCGCTCGGCCCGCACCAGTCGTCAATAAATTATAATGTTACATGCGAGATGATAATATTATAATATAGTCAGTCATACACTAAAATATAATTATTATCGTACGGGCAAACCGTTATAAATTTCTAATAAATATTATATTATGTGAATATATTCAATATAAACAACCTTGTAAACTGACAAACTAAAAAAATGCTTTAAAAAAAATGTGTATACCGCAGGTTATTACACTACTTTTGTCCGCATCAAAATTGTTTTACTCATTTCGTATAATGTATTATTGAAATTCAATTTTTAATACAATTATTACCCGTTTGTCTATAAAAAAAAGTCAGTTAATTTTATTTGAATTTTTTTTTTTTTAATTACGTTACCTAAGTAGCTACTTATTAATTTTTTTCAAATTATTAAAATTTGTATCTATCTTTCATTCAATTACCTATTTGAGTAATATGACCTCTCAAAATAATTAAAAAATAATCGTACAATTAATTTTGAGAATAAATAAAACGCCAGAGAATGGATTAAGATTAATACGAGTATACAGTACCTATGACTTAGTGCATTTTATTAGACGACAAAATTGCGGTAAGATTGGAAAAATAATAATTATGTTGTGTAAAAAGTAAAAGAATTTTGGAAGGAAGACCCCAAAAATTATGTAATTACATGAGCTGGGTATAATAATATACATTTTTTATATAATAGCTAACTAAAAAGGATACGAAAAATTCAGTCGAGTTGAAAAGACGTGTGTGATTAACTTTAAAAATTTTAAAAATAAGAAAATAAATCGCAAGCCTAAACGATCAATAATATTGTTCAATAATTGATATTGCGCAATATTATTGATGATGTAGAACAAATATTAAAGGATTACAATGTAATGAAAAAATCGAATCAGGTTGGAAAGAAATTTCGCAATACTCAATATTCCGTTTGAATTATATTAATTTATTAAAATTTACAAATTTTCAATAAATTCTCAAAAAATGTAACATCTATTCGTAAAATAATTCCTTTAATCATCTGGTTCAATCATTCGTAAAAAGTTTAACAAATTTTCATGACTAAATTGTGCTCTTCTTTTATATACCAATCCTTCATCCAACGTTTCTTCTTATTTTATTTTGATAGCGAATGCCAAATACAATACAAATTAATTCGATGTCATTTAAATATATTTTTAAAACAATGGAGTTTTATAAATGAATAAAATTCACGTCTAGTGACACGTACTCTTATAAGACATAAGACATTAGACATGACCACATCATACTCGTAAAGTCGTATAAAACAAGACATATAACCACTGACCAGTGAATATTTTTCCACTGACTATTGAGCAACTATGAATATTGAGTGGTTTAAAGAAAATTAATATTGACACAATTTAATTTACTCAATATCATTGATCTTGTAGGGCTGCTTTTACGTAACGTAGCTGGGTATGCCTATAGAAATACCTACCCATATACTTACGTTTAATTAATAAAAATTAAAAATAAATGAAGTTTTCAATTTCAAATAACCGATCTTTTAATCTTGTACAAGTACGCAATAAGAAGTTTTAAAAACAATTTAGTAGTCAGGATTACAATTATAAAGTTTCAGAACTAAAATAATTTTTTTTAAATAAAACGTATTACCTATTAGAAAATATGAGTAAAATATATGAAGAAAATAACAATGTGTAGCTGTGAGAACATCAATTTTGATATAATATTTTTTTGTCGTTTAAACAATTTACAATAGTGTTATTATACGAACAACGATATTATGTTCATGTGGAGTATATTTGCAGTGGAAAGTCGAAAATTTAAAGTTTAAATTTTTTTACACTCGACTAGTTGCGTATTTTTAATAATAAAATAATATACAATATACATTAACTCGGAAAATTAACGTTTATAGAAGCCCACTCACTACGAGTAGGTAATTATTTTACCTAAACTGAAAATAATTCGTATACCTATAAATACTTACTGTTACCAACTTAACGTGCCTAATATATATATAGATATATATATGTGTGTGTGTGTATCATATATTGTGTGTTACATACAAAGCCCGAATTTGTATAATTCGCAATCTGTACAACAATTTTTGTACATTTTTCGAAGTGTACATTTCGCAAATTGTACAAAAATCATTGTACGTATTAATTTATTATGTTATATTATAAAAATTACCTACATACCTATGTTTTATTATGTTAGTTTAGTATATTCCTACGATAAAAAATGTATAAAAAAAAAATGTTTATATAAAAAAAAAAAAAAAAATTAATTTAATTAACAACAAATAGTCAAAATAAATAATATTTTTCTTCTACATTATTTAAATATAATTTTCCAAATTAATAATTTATAATAATAATAAATGTATAATTAACTATTTTTAATTTTATTTTAAGTACACGAATATTATACATATGATACTATATTTAAAATAATATGTAAACTGATTTTTTTCTTTGTACATATTACTTATTTGAATATTTATTCTATTTGTTATTTTGAATTATGATAATGTTGAATAAATATAGGTAGGTAAAACTCTTTTTAAACTTGTAATTTTTTCATAACTTTATTATTATTGTATCTAACTATTAACTTTATACAACGTGAATTGTACAAAGTACGAGTATTTACTTTGTACAATTCACAATATTTACAAAAATCATTATACAAATTGCAGTGTACAAATTCGAGCTTTGTATATATACGTGTATAATATACTTATATATTATAATTTATAAACATTCTAATATCATACTTACGTGATCACACTTAACTATTCGTTCACTTTATATAACCTTTTCTGATGTAAAATTCTTGAAAATAATATATATGAGTGTATGACATATGTATACATACCGACTTGATTAAACTGATATTACGTTAGTGATGTTTTTACAACAATAAAAAAACAATATAAACATGGATATTTCCACAAAACATAATAATATTATAATAAATTATTATAATAAAATATAGCCATCAATGTTCCGGGAGCACAACCATAACGATAAATACAATAAATATAGCATAATTTTGATTTTTCTGTTTGTGCATTTTATAGGGACGAGCTGGACTAACAATTCGCCTTCGTCGCCGCCGACACGATTTGACCGAGATAACCACGGTCGTAGTCTTGACGGCAGTGTGGTTGAAAAACAAAACGTGTCTGCATCGACGCCTGTGAAAAACGACAGGAGCTTCGGCCGGATAGACATGAGCAGCAACAACATATCGCCGATACACGATTGTCACACGAACCCTGCGGAAAGCAGGTTAACTGTCACGTCGCCGCCGACCGACCGCTATCGCCGCGGATTACCCGCGACGGCATTATCGTCCGTCTCGGACCGCGGTAACGTGGCGATCGTGACCAAACCATTTGTACCGCGGTCGCCATCCGGTCGGTCCGCAATGGATCTATATGCGGCCATACACGAATCGAAAAAACGTTTGCTCGGCGGCCAACAACAGTCGGCAGCTGCCATGACCGCAGTAACTACTACTGCGGTAACACGACAATCTTCATCGACCGTGTCGACATCCGCCTCGGCACCGCTGTCGCAACGACGACCACAACCAGCAACCGGTCGACAGTCGGATCGGTATCGGCAGCGCGCCACAGGCGACGAACGTTCAGCGCGATACGACTTTAAACGGCTTCTCCTGCAGACCAACATGGCCGGTGGTAGACGCACACAACAATCGGCTGTCGTCCGGCTACAACAACCGACGCCATTGCAACCGGTGGCTCGCAGTAGCCCCGTCGTTGTAGCCGGAAGAAACAGCAGAGGTCCAACGTCACCGTCATGGAAATCGAATGTGCTCTCTTCGACAATACAGGAAGATTGTCGAGAAGACGAGGACTACTATCCGTGTAACGGTGACAACGACGGAGTACTCAAATCCGCCGCACTAGTTAATCGAACACTCAAGAGTTTGGCCGCCGCCACTACGTGTTCTACTCTGGAAACAGCGCTCTGACCGCTGCCGCTACTCAAACTGCTGTTAAGTGTTAAATATGAATATATTTACCGCAGCTTTTATTTTATTATTACGAGTACCTATATTATTGTTCCAGCGATTGTATAATATTATATGTACGAGGTTATTATAGGTACTTAATTATGTACTTATATATTTTAAAATATTTTTATATAACATTACTATCGCGGAAAACTTTTACTTCGCATGTCCACGTACGAGTATATCTTGCCAGTTTTCATCGACCGTTATTTTTAATATCAAATCGGCAAAATATAATCTACCTTAACTACGATTATGGGTAGGTAATAGGTATATAATTGTATATACCTTCTATTGCCTAAATCATTTTTTTTGGGGGGGGGGGGTGGGTTGATGATTCTAATTACGTGAAATCTTGCGTTTGATTTTTTTCTAAACTATTTTTCGAATAGTTTCTAAATAGGTATATTATAATAAAGTCACTTGACGCAATAATATAATTATATATTATACCTACGTACTTATATATTATTATAGATTTTGTATTATCCATAATTTTAATAATTCTATTATTATAATGATTATTGTGCCTCTAGTCTATTCATACAAATCCTATATTAACCCGCGAGTATAATCTAAGGAAATAGTGATTTGATATAATGTAATATATTGTTGGTAATATTATTTATTAAAATTATTATTACTTATTTTATTATTAGTAGTAATCTATGCGATTTGACATTACAGAAAATTATTATTTATATAGCAGTGAAAAAATATAATCACTTGTCATTTTATACAATTTACCTATGTACCTATACCTATATATAAGTTACAAAAGTACCGATATTTTTATAATACCTATATTATCTATAGCTATAAAATATTGTTATATGAAAAATTTACTCAAATGTATTATGTACAGAAAATTACAAAATTTAACGTTGGATTTTTTTCTTTTCATTTTTAATAGTTAATATATTATAATTTATAACCGCAATGTTATAAGGCATTTGACAGTCTGCAAATTGGCATGCCTATTTTACATGGTATTATATAACACTGATTAAATTTCTTATTTTTTATGATTAATTAGGTAGGTATATACATATTATTATTATATGATGCATGTTATATTTTAATTTATTTAAAAACTATTTTTTAAAAAGTACAAAACTTATTGTTTTAACTACACATTGCAGTTACTGTCAAAAAATATATGTTATAATCTATTTGTTATTTGTTGGCAAATATATTTTATAATGACAATAATTATTATTAATAAATAATTATTATGAAAAATAATATTTTTTTTATTATTATATCTATACATATTAATTAATTGTAAATTTAATTTAAAACGTTTGAAATGATTATGTTATGGTTTTTAATATTATAAAAACCATATTAATTATGAGATATTGGGAACAAAATAATTAAATAATTTTAAATTCAAATAAGTAATAACTTATTGTTTAATTGTAAGTATATGTGTATTAAATACCTACTGACAATTAAAGACTGTTCAAGTGTTCAAGATTCAACACAAGATATCATATTGACGTATTGTCCTTCGTTAGTTCTTAGTTCGTTCACATTTCATAAAATAATAATTTTAATTTATTAAATTATATTTCCATTATAGGTATATCGGCAATGAACATAAATCAATGCATGAAATTAATGATTATCAAATATTCAAATTGATCATAGAATAATGTCATTACAGACAATAACAGACCACATGTACAAGTGCTCAATATGACAATGCTCACATAGCTATTATTTTACACAAAAAGAGAAATATTAAATAATATGTAGGTAGTAGGTACTCGTATAAGGTACCTATTTAATAATAAATTGTGATTTGTAACGTATATGGATTTAAAAATAAATAAGTAGGTAGGATGAAACTATCTAGTAAAAAACAGACAAATTGAAAAGGTAATATTTAAGTGTAATTTGTACATTCTCCATCAAATATTGAAATTTTAAATTCGATTTTCTTTATCTTTACATTTTTATTCATTAGATATTACGATAAGAAAAGTCTATTTATATTTACTATTATTATATTTTATTTTATATTACTATTATTATAGCCTATATTTACCTATACAATCTACAAATATTCATAATACGAGTAGATCTTTATTTTAATACACGAGTATAAATATATATATATATATATATATAATATGTATTATAGAATTTAGAATATTATTTTTTTTTAACTACCCCTTATTTTTTAGTAAACTTCGACACAAAGTGCGTTGTGCAAAATTAAGTGTACCGTATTAATTTTAAAAGTAAGTACCTACGTAAATAAGTATATGTATCAAAAATAAAGTAGATACAGTTATTAATATAATTACTCAATAAAGATTAAAATTAAAATTATTTCATATTTTTATACAAGTAAAATTAGATAGATAAATACTATAAAAAAATAGTATTTAGTATACTATCTAAATATGTAATAAAAAAGAAATGCATTTTAACCTAACCTTCATTTTACACTCATTACATCAAATTTCTACAATATTTCTTCAAATCATCGTTTTTGTATATTTACAATATATTAGACGCCTACTTATAAAATTATTACTTCTTGTGTTCTGTATTATGTCAATGTAAAGGTAAAAAAACGAGAATTTTTATAAAATACTCGTAATTAAGGCTGTAGTTATTGGTATTTGGTTATTAGTTTATTACCTACTTACCTATTTGAATGTAAATAAAAATAATTTTATGTTTGTACTGAGACATTGAATAGGTAGGTATATTATAATTTATAGTGATTTTAAATCAATTTTGTATACGAATTTATAATTTATTTTAATAAAAATATACAAATATAACTAAAACTGTATGTCAAAAGGTTATGATCCTAAATATATATTTAAGTTTATTGTTGGAAGTTAGTAAGTTAGGTACATAAAACATGTGTATAGAAAACTTAAGTCTTGTATTTTATTTAAAATTAAATTTTATATCGTATAGGTATCCTTTCCTATTTAATACATATCTAAGATATATTAAGGAAAAGGAAGCGCAGATATTACAATAACCTTGATAGATTATACCTACCTATAGCCTATTATAATATTTAAAATAGGTTGGTAATTAAAGTGTTATCTTACAATAATAATGAAAATAATATTGTAAAGTGTAAACGTATGTAGGTAATTCCCACTGCATATAAGATAAAAGTCATAATTATATATATATTTATTTACGAAGCTCAAGGATGGATTAAGGGGGTCCAGCCGGGGGCGAAAGCCCCGGGGACCTCTCGAGTACCAAAATGAAAGGGGTTCAAACAATTTTAAATTGATACACATTTTTCAGTGATTTTAAAGAATAGTTTTTCTATATTTTAAAAACCATTTTTTTTTTATCGACAAAAACAACTAAATAGTAAAAAAAAAAAAAAAGCACTATGGTAGAAAAGACGTGTTTTACTGTAATATTTTTTCATTGATATTAATGATATCATCTATGGTTAATACACCTAATAATGTTATTTATTACATATTTATATCTGGTATACTACCAGTATTGGTGGAATACGGGAAATCTCTCGCGTTCTGTGTAGTGTTTTTTCCAAATTGACTAGAGTATAAAATAAATATAGAATCAGTCAAACCCAACTACCCAAGTAAACTTACAAATTATTTTATATTCTAAGAATGACTTGTTAAAATTATTAGACTTAAAAAAAGTGTTAAGAGGCTTCAAGTAAAGCAAGAAAAAACAATTTATTTGATATTTATTGTTTTAAATATACTGTTAATAAATTAAAAAGTTATTGTAGAAATTTGAATTTAAATTAATAAAATATGAAGTATTGATTTTTATTATACTACAATTAATAGACATAAATAATATATATTAATTTTATAATGCAATTGTCAATTTGTTAAATAGTTAGAAAAATGCGAGCAAATGCATTGTAAAGCATGTTTTGTCTAAAGAGCCTATATGAAATTTCAGCCCCGAGACTCAATAAATCCTTAATCAGGCTTTGATGAAGCTATTGTTTTTAGTCATTAGTTTTATTTTAAATATTTTTCTTTTTATAGAATACAAGGTTAAATTATTTACAATATCGTTTTTTAATTTGTTTTAAATTTTGAATTTCAATTAAACAAAATAAAACTTAGGTAGTTAGGTACTCTTAGGGAAATAATATTTTAAATAAATATAATTAATTATAAATTATAGGTATATTTTTTTATATATAATATATATATTATAAAAATATTATTTGATTTACCTTTTTAATAGGTTAGATATAATATCTTGTATAAATTGATCCAAAATTTATTCTCCCAAAAAATTTAATATACGAGTATTTTTATTTATTATGCTATGAATTTTATTATAAATTATAAAACGGGTGTATACTATTTATTAAATGGATATTTAGAAAATTAAGCGTAGCGAATTTGTTTTAAATAAAAAATTATGATATATAAAATGATATTGTAGAATTTCAATAGTAATTAACTTATGTTTAAACAAGTGTAAAGTTTTATTAATATTGGGTACATTTTGAACTTTTTTATATAATATGTAGGTATTTAATTGACTATAAGTATGAATTACAAAAACATGCTGGTGATTACAATGCGCTAAGATTTAAATTTGCCACAGAAACTCATAAATGTACTTCATATAAATATATAAAAATATATATATATGTGTGTGTATTTGTATATAATTTTATTTCAAAAACATACAATTACATAAAATTTAATAAAAGTAATTTATTAAATAATAATTATTTTTAACACGCTATAATGAAAACAATTCTATAAATATTGAGGCTCACTGATTTTTGGAGATATCACTAGCCATTTACATGTTCTTGAATTATGTAAGCAGATGTTATTAAATTATTTTTTTGAAATTCCCTCCCAAAGATTTAAATTATCCATTTCAACATAATATATTAATATATAAATAATTGTTCTATTGTAGATAATTATAAATTTAATACATTTATAGTTAATTATATATACATTTAAATTACAGGATAACGTTTTATTTATTATATTATGTATAATGTATTGCCAAAATAATACTTATCGTTTGGTAAATAATAGTTAATATTATACATTAAAAAAACCAATGAATTAAAATATAATTGAACATATTATTATTGATTAGTAATTCCGTAAATTACTCACTAACTTGTTATTAACAATTTATTTGTATGAATAATGTTTTTAAAAAGTTAACATTTAGAAAATTAAGTTCATAGTTAACACCTTGGTTAACACAAACACATTAAATTGTTACTACGTGTTACAGTGAATTATCAAGATTTTGTATTTAGCTAAAAAACTATTATTTTTAATTCGATTTTATTAGACCCATGTTTAATTTAAACACTTCAAATTTTTGTTAAATAAGTATTCAAATAAAATAATTACATTTCATATAAATTTATGAATCATTTCTTGTTGTATAATTATACATATACACATTTTGTGTATTTTATCATTATTAAAATAAAATACAATGTTTACCAATATGCTAAAAATAAGCAATTTACTACCTATATCTTTAGGACTTTAATAGAAATATAAAATAATTTTTATAATTTATTGAAGAAATAATATTTTTGATGTCTTTTTTAATCTTATATATAGTAGATTATAAATAAGAAATCAAGCAATAAAAAAATTCCTAAAAATTGAGATTTACATTAAATTAGGAGATTGACCCATTAAAATTGTCAAGCAAATGTACTTTATAAATTTGGTATGAAACTTCAAAAAACTAAAAAAATTATTTTTTATTTTTTTACTAGTAGATAAAAATTAAAAATATTAATTTTTCACGGAGATATTACAATGAATAAATAGATCTGGGACATTCAGTATATATGTGTGTGTGTGTGTTTATATTGTATATTTTAACAAATTAAGTACATCATTAAAATTGGAAAAGGATATGTTATAAGTATATTTATATAAAGTTACCAGTTTTATTGCTATAAGTGGTATAACTAATATAAATAAATCGTGTGAATATTTAATTTGACCTAATGTGGACTCAAATAGGAATTTAAAAGTATTATAATATGTTATATATATAATTTTCTATTATCAAAATATATTAAATATCATTAAAAACAATATCTTGGTAAAAATATCCCCAAAAAATGTTTGTTAATTAAATCATATACCTACATCGAATAGAAGTATAAAACTATACCATACAATTTGTTTAAAATATTTAATAATGCAGTAGAACCTGCATGAAATTATAAATTATTTATGAAATTAAAATAATAATTTTATTATTATAGAGTTATTGATAATACAGCTTTAAAATTATAATATTTATTACAGTAAAGTATATTTGACATAATATTTACTCTTTAAAATATAAAACTGCATTGTTGCTCTGAATTAATGAACATTCACACACCTAAAACAAAAAAAAAAAAAACAAAAAATATATTAGGTATTGTATTACAATTATTAATATAAATTATCATAATTTTATACTAAATATTTATATTTCAATACTTTAAAATATTTATATCAAATATCATTTCAGTAATCAATGAATACTGAATTACTGATAGCGTAAACAAAATTTATAAAAATAATATAGGTTATTATACAGTTGCCATTCGTCCCAATTTGATCGAGATTATATTGGTTTTGATTATACTATCCTGGTAAAAAAATTTGAGACAACCAGTTATCCAGAGAATTATCTTATGATATCAATTTATAATATAGTATTATGTTCAATAGAATATAAATACAAATAATTTGAAATTATTATATTTATTAATTTTAATTAAACTAAAAATGGCAATTATAAAGGTAATAGAAAAAAATATACAAATTACTAAAGATGTTAAGTAACAAAACCATAAACATAATGTATAGTAATAAAAAATTAAATTAAATTAAAATTTATAAGAAAAAAAAAAGAAACATGAATGCGAGTATTATGAGATGGGACAATAAGATATTATATTTTTAATGTCAATTACAAATATTTTTGTAACATGTAATAATGGAATATTTTACAGTAATAATTAGAAAAAAATATTATTTATTATTTTACTAAAATATATTTGTGGTTACTATATTATATAAATAATATATATATTATATCACTATATATTAAAGAAGCCTAATCTTCATACAAGTGGTAGAATGAAGACAAGCATAAATTATATATAGAGAAATGATTTAGTTCATCATAGAATTAGGCCTAAAGTAGCAAAATACAAATTTATATTGTAAAATTAACACTAAAAAAGTTTTATAATTAATCTCAAAGTTACATAAAATTAACCAAGAATATAAATAAATAAATTTGATACAAATATTATAATATATAAAATACATTTAGAATATCATTTAAAAATATAATTCTTACTTAAATTATTGTTGTTGAGTTTGAGCATTAGGAGGAGGATTAACCATCATAGGTGGTCTCATATTAGGTGGCATTGGTGGCATCATAGGTGGTGCTCCCATTGGTGGCATTTGTCCCATAGGAGGCCTCATCATTGGTGGCATAGACATCATCGGTGGAGCACCAATGGGCATTTGTCCAGGTGGCATGATAGAACCAGGTGGCATGGCCATTTGTTGTGCAGTAGGCCCCATGTTTGGCGGTGGTATACAAACTCCTTTCATACCAATTTTACCAGCTTTATAAGCTGCGGTTGTAGCATCGATTAAATTCTGGGCTTGTTCCTCCATCCATTTTTGATAATAAAACTTTACATTGTCTTTATGTTTACGTCCTTGACAATGAGTTTTACGTACTGATGGTGAGTCGTGTGTTAAATAAGTGTCACAATAATCACAATAATATTTCGGCATAACTGTAATAAAAGTAAACAAATACATTAGGCATACCTACACATAAACTAGATATTAAATAAAAATTGTTTTAAATACTAAAGTAGAATGTATTATAAAATAAGAATAACAATAATATACTGAACTAAGAAATAATACGATCTAAGAATAGAAATATAATATGTACAATTGACACAACATTAACAATATGTTTTTTATGTACATTAATAATAATAAAAGTCACAGAATTAATTCTTATGCAAATGAAATATGAAAATTATAATAAATAATATTTTACTTTTAATAATATTATGTGAACGGTATAAATATACAATTAGAATATTAGATCCCTCTAATAATCAACAATTTGACATTCAATGGAGATTTAATTAATAATGAATGAATTATTATTATTTATACAAAATAATGGAACACATAAATTCACGTTCACTATGAAAAACAGTTTTCACGCTCGATGAGAATATTTTATAGAAATTTAAGAGTTACGTTTACTTTACATTTACAAAATTACAACGCTAAACATTAAACAACTAAACAAAAGAGATAAGAGATGTCAGAATATGCCGACGAGATTATGAGAATCTTATCATTTTTACAGATTAGCAAACTATTGGGAAAGAAACACGAATAATCAAAGAAGCACAGATAATGAATTATTCCATTATCTCTTTTATTATTTAATATAAATATAAAATATTTTATAATAGGTAAGTTTCTGCCGGCTACTGGTCCGTCACGAGAAACACGAGACAATAGATTTAAATTAATTTGTTTTGTATTAATAAAATAATAAAAATACTAAATACTAAATTTATATAATGATTAATAATTGTTAATTTGTTATGGCTTATGTCTTATGATATTATAATTCACGTTTTGATTCCCAAATTTGAAATTTTTTTATATAGATTTTTTTTATACAAGTAATTTTCTTAATTCTTAGTTAACAAAAATTATTTGAGGCAGCATGATGTTTATTGGAAAACTTAATCCAATATTTTTTAATGCTGTTGTGAAGGTAAGATTTTCATCAGGTTCATTTTATTACATTCAATTTTAACATTAAACTTATGTTTTACTTATAGGTATCTTGTTTTTCACTAATGTTTAGTTTCATTTGGTTTATCCCAATATTAATAATAATATTATTAATCTTTAAAAAAGTGATAATTATACATAATTATTTAATATTTAAAAAACTCATAATAAAATAAAATTTCTATCAAATTGTTAACATATTAATATTAATATCCACTTGTATATAGTATTTTGCTCTAAATAATAGATATGTCAATTATTATCTAGTTCTAGGTTTCAGAGCATTCTAATAGATATGCCAGTTATTGTAATATGAAGATAAATCATTTATGACTTTGATATATTATCTGCAAAAATCCATACCATTTTAACCCATTTAATCTAAAATTAATATTTACAATTAAAAATATACTAGGTTGTTATTCTTATTACTTATTTAGTCAGATACCTTTGAACTTAAATATCACTAAATTTCAAAATATATTTAAAAAAATTACGAAACAAATAATAATAAAGAAACTAAAAAAAATATATTTATTTTTTCTACTCAAAACATTATTTAAATATTAAACCTAATACTTAATTTTAATAAAATATACGAGTACATATATGCTAAATATTAATATTTTCATTTTTGTTCATAAATTAGTTTAAATTGTAAAATAAATAAATAATAAGTTTTCTTTCAAATTAGATGTGTAGGTAGGTAATTTAATTAATTAATTTTGTCTAAATACCTACATATTTATATCATTCTGTTTTCAGAATCAAAGGCTGTTGTCAAAACCTTCTATCTGTGCATCAATTACTTTAGCAAGATTCAAAAGTAATAAACCATTCAACACCGGAATTCTTTTTGTTCCACAACAAGAGGTAAGAAAAAATAGTTTATTATATTCTATAAAATTTTACCTTAAAATAATTAAATAATATTTTCTATTTGGATAAAATAATTTGGTTTTACAGGCATGGATTGTTGAACGAATGGGTAAATTTAGTCGAATTTTGGAACCCGGTTTAAATTTTTTAATACCTTTTTTAGATCGTATTGGTTATGTACAAAGTCTAAAAGAATTAGCTATTGATATTCCAAAGCAAAGTGCTGTAACACTAGGTTAGTATAAGATTATTATTCTCTAATTTATTTATTATCTATTTTATTTTATTGTTTTCTTAGATAATGTAACATTGAATATTGATGGTGTACTATATTTAAGAGTCAATGATCCTTATTTGGCTAGTTATGGAGTAGAAGATCCAGAGTTTGCAATTACTCAATTAGCTCAAACTACCATGAGGTAAACAAATTATTTTAAGTAATATATTAATGTTAATTTTTTTAAATTATTTATATGAATATTTTAAATGTTTAATATACACAGTACGACCCATAAGTTTTGAAACAACCTTTCTATAATTAATACTAATATCTAGATAATTATGAAATTCTAAGAAATTATTATGAAACACTCATAATCAATCATTCATACAAAGTTTCATTAATGTTATAGATCAGAACTAGGAAAAATATCTTTAGACAAAGTTTTTCGAGAACGAGAAAATTTAAACTTTGCCATTGTTGAAAGTCTTAATAAAGCAAGTGCATCGTGGGGACTAGTGTGCTTCAGATATGAAATCCGTATGCAATTTATTTCAAATTTTATTGTATTATTTTATTTTAAATAATATATTTTCTACATAGGTGATATAAAACTTCCTAATAGAGTGCAAGAAGCAATGCAAATGCAAGTAGAAGCTGAAAGAAAAAAACGTGCTGCTATTCTAGATTCAGAAGGTATTCGTGAAGCTGATATTAATGTTGCAGAGGGTAAAAGGCAATCAACAATTTTGGCTTCAGGTAAATTATAATGATATATAATATATTATATTCTTAAAAATTTGTATCATTTTAGAGGCTGACCAACAAGAACAGATCAATAAAGCTCAAGGAGAAGCCAATGCTTTATTAGCTGTGGCTGAAGCTAAAGCCAAAGGAATACGATTAATAGCTGATGCTCTGAAACAAACAGTTAAGTAAAAATATGTATTATTAAATTATTGCTAATAAGTAATAATAATATCCAGTGTATGTAAATACTAAATAAAAAAATGTTGATACTAATTTATTTTTTATTTGTATGTTTTAGGATGGTTATAATGCTGCATCTCTCAAAATAGCTGAATCCTATGTAGATGCATTTGGTAAGCTAGCTAAATCTACAAACACTGTAATTATCCCGAGTAATACTTCAGATGTGTCTTCAATGGTAACACAGGTAATTATTCTTTATATTTCAATTATTTAATTGTCTAATATAATTTAAAATAAAATATATTATTTTACATAGGCTATGTCAATTTATAAGTCAATGACTAATAAATCTAAACAATCTAGAAGACTACAAACTGAAGATGACAAATAAACAATTGTCAATGAACTGAAAATATGTTTCAATGTTATTTTATTTTATGTATGAAAATATAAAATGGTTATAATTATAAGATCAATTACTAAAGCTCATTCATATTTAAAAGTGTTTACTAAATACCTCATGTATTATAATATACCCTATAATTCTGTAAAAAATATATTATACATAGAAAAACATTTTAAAGTTTTATTTACTTTAATTTAAATTTTGTTCTAAACCAATTATTAACTAAAATTTAAAATAATATATTTTTAGTTACTAAAGTAAACTAATATTAAGATGTATAGTCTATGTTTTATTATAATATAAAATAAATAACATTTGGCAAGAAAATTTAAATTGAAACAACTTAGAAACAACAAATGGATAAATATGAAAAATAATGTTATTTTATGAAATATATATATAATTTATAATTTTTGTCAAAATTAATAGTTTTAAATTTATGTATTTAATTAAAAATATACTTGTAATACTTATTCTTAGTTCAAAGTTGTCCAAAATCATAAAATGTTAGTAGAACAATACAAATTATTAATTATTAATATTATCCACTATATTTGAAATGAGTATCAAAATTATATATTTTTATTTACAAAATCATAAATACAAATTTATGTTTTAGAAATATTATTCAAGTGACGAGTAACAATAAAATAAAAAAACTATAGTAAAAGGATTTGTGATTGATATTATGGTTAAAATAAATATATTATTATGTAATTAACTAAATAATTTCATTATTATTTCAAAATTAATATCCTAACAAGCAAGTCTACTCTAGACTCAAATAAGGTGACTATAGCCTTAATGAACGTAGCCTTCGCCCAAAAATTAGACTATTTGTAAATAATTTAGAAGAAATTTCCAACCCCATCCCAACTATTTATATAATAAGTTAAAACATATAAATGCACTTTGTGATTGTACCTACTTAATTACTTATTTATTAATTCATAGATAAATGTATTATAAATTTTAATTATTTAAGATCATATTCATATTTGAAGATTATTAAAAGTGAAGGCGGATAAACATCATAAATGTATAAGTATAATTCAAGAATATAATAATAAAGTAATAAATATATTTTATTAAATATATTAGTTCTATCCATCTTCACATTATAATTTTTAGATTTTACGAAAATAAAAAATTACATTATTAATTTAATAATTTTGTTATGTATTTGAAATTATATCTTATTTTATTTCATTTCAAGATAATCATAAATATATAAAAATGTATACATGTGAACAACGAACATGTGTCTTACATATAAATATATAAATATAATTATAACACAAAAATACAAAATACATGAAAAAACCTAACTTACATAACTCCGTATCACAATTCACAAATCACAATATGTAACAAGTTTAAATTTTGAATTTATTATTTCATGATAATAATTATATAAATACAAAATTTTATAATATCTTAGGTATTCAGTTTATACCACGTTTATGATGTTGTCAACTGATAATAGTGATATCAAATATTATGTTAAAAAAAACGTAAATTGTTTTTTTACAATAATATCCAAGTATTATATTCAAAATGTCATATTTTTTAATATTAAATTTAATTCATGTATTAATTTATTAAACTAAAAATATCTATATTCTATTTGTTATTAGTTTGAACAATTTATTTAATTTGAATATGTATAATAGGAAACGTTGATTAACTACTGTATTGTTAAGAGGCATAAAGTAAGTAATTATTAAGTATTAGTAATGAAGTATTGGTTTTTTCAGATTTTAAAATTTATGCTTTTTTTAAGATATGGAGGTGACTGAATTACAGAATGAAATAAATCGGCTTACGCGTGAACTTGACCAAGCGCATACCGAAAAAGTTCAATCAGCCACTTATGGATTAAGTTTGTTGGAAGAAAAACAATCATTAACTAAACGGTATGAAGAGTTAGAGAATTTATATGAAAATGTCAGACAGGAGTTAGAAATAACTCAAGAGGTAATATTTTATATTGTCATTTTTTTAAATTTGTATGTACATACCTACATATTTACACTGTCCTATATTATTATATTTTACTTAACTAGTTATATTTTTTATATTCAAACAATGTTGAAGGTCATTAAGAGGAAGGATAAATATTGTTTTTATCATAACATGAAAATACATGATAAACTTGTTCAACAAAATATACAATTTTTAGTTATTGAATATTAATTATTCTTTAAACTATAAGTACTTTTTTTTATCTAATATGATTAACCATATATTGAATACTCTTTAATAGTTTGTATATTCTGCAATTTCAATCTTCTATACTAAAATTGGGAAAACTTAAACTATTAAAAAAAAATGCATATTATTGTATTATAATATGTTTTCTGATCAATTTAACAACAGCGAGTGTATAGGTGACAAATATATATTAATTACTAAATATTATAACTTTATTTTAAAGAATAAAATATTAATAATTAGTAAGTATATAAGTAATTAACTTGTAAAATATAAATTGCATACATTTTATTTATTTTCATGTTTAATAATTAGTAAATCACCTCCAATATAACAATATTCAATGGTTTTCTATACGATACTTACTTATAATTTATAATATAAAATATATAATATTTAATTCATTGTCAATACGTAGTATGTCCAATAAATACGCGAACTGATTATCTACAGCGGTCTATAGGTATAAGTACGACATCATACTATTTTAGGCTCACTCTACAACTACTGATAATGCGACAGTAATCGTCCGACCGTCGAGATTATTGTACTAACAGCACACGTGTCGTTTAAGTTTTTAGTTTTTTTTTGTATTGTCGAAATGGAAATTGACAGTTTAACCGAACAACGAATAATTATTAAATTTTTGGTGAAACTTGGGAAAACAGATGCATGAAATGTTAAATACTGTTTATGGAGATGATGCTCTGAAGAAAACAGCTCTTTTTAAGTGGATTAAGCGTTTCCAAGAGGGCCGTGAAGACTGCAAAGACGATACGAGACCAGGACGTCCTTCAACCACTTGTAACGACCTAAACATTGATCGTGTGCAGTCTCTAGTGCTTTCCGATCGAAGAATGACAATCCGGATGTTGGCTGATACGCTAAGTATCGGAAAATCGTCTGTGCACACAATTTTGACGGAAAATTTAGGTTTGAAAAAATTGTGTGCGAAAATTGTTCCAAAGTTTCTAACACCGGACCAAAAGTTCTTTGCTGGTCCGTGAGTTTTTGGCCCGAAATTCAATCACAACACTTGACCACCCCCCCTATTCTCCAGATTTAGCCCCCTGTGATTTTTTTTTGTTCCCAAAATGTAAAATGGTCATGAGGGGTCAGCATTGGGACGATGTGGAAACCATAAAACGCGAAACGACAAGACAGCTGAAAAGCCTAACTTCTGAAGACTTTGAGGGATGTTTTGAACAATGGAAACGAAGATGGGATAAATGCATCACTATAGACGGAGACTATTTTGAAGGGGATAAAATTGATTTATGATAAATTATAACAAATAAAAGTTTTATTTTAAAAGTTCGCGTATTTATTGGACATACTACGTATACATAACATTTAAACCATTATATATATTATTCAATATAATATTTTATGTAATACATTTAATTTAATTTTAGGCTTTGACAAAATTTCAAACCTCTCATAAAGTAACTACCAAATCTGGTATAGAACAAGAAGAATCACTTTTATATGAAACAGCAGCTTTAGAATCATCATTGAATACTACTATTATAGAACTTGAAAATGATACTAAAGTAGTAAGTATAAGATAAAAAAAAATGTAATCTGATTATATATTCTATTTTTTATAATAGTTACGACAAGAGTTGGAACGTGTTCGGATTGAACGAGACAGAACTATCCAAGAAAATAATGATCTATCAAGATTAAGTAATGAATCTAATCATGAATGCAAACAACTCCGAGCAGAATTGCGCGAAGTAAAATCTCGTGAGACTCATTTACTTTCTGATTATTCAGAACTAGAAGAAGAAAATATTACTCTACAAAAACAAATTGCTCATTTGAAATCTTCTCAGGTTAATATTAATCAGATTAATTGAGTTTAAAAAAAAAAAAAATTATATATAAATATACATTATACGTGTTAACAGGTTGAATTTGAAGGTGCAAAACATGAAATACGTAGATTACAAGAAAATGTTGAATTATTATACCTACAAGTTGATGAACTTGCCAAGTTAAAAAAAATTGCTGAAAAACAAATGGAAGAAGCTCTACAATCATTACAAGTAAGTTATTAATGCAATTATTATTATGTAAATACATCATATGAAAAAATGTATGTATATTATATATATATATATAGTTATTATAGTTTATACCTAAATTTATATTTATTATTGTAGGGTGAACGTGAAGCTAAATATGCATTGAAAAAAGAACTTGATCAACGCATTAATAATGAATCCGTTTACAATCTCAGTAATTTAGCTTATAGCATAAGAGGTATATATTAACTATTAAATATATGTATGTACAATTTTGATTGTAATTTATAAAATACTAATATTTTAATAAATTATAATTTATTAATGTTCTTCATTGATTGAAGCTTTTATGGATTGGAATAATATTGTTTTGTTGCTGTTTATGGAAATATCCATGTTTTTGAAAACATGGATATTTCTGCAAATAGCCAATAATATTAATATCCTATCAAAATTAATTCAACAGTAGTTTATTTTTAATTATTATTTCATAATATCTTTATTATTTAAATTATTTTAAGGTATGGGTGGGGATCAAAATATTGGTAGTGATGATGAAGATGACCTACCTGTGTTACGAAAACTTGAAAATGATATTGGTTCAACTATGGATCTACCAGAATGCGGAAAACATGATTTGTTTAGTGAAATTCATCTCAATGAATTGAAGAAATTAGAAAAACAGTTGGAACAAGTGGAAAATGAGAAAAGCCTGTTGACACAAAATCTTAAAGAGTCTCAATCATCATCTGATAAATGTAAATCAGATTTAGAAAATTTGGCAGCTCGTATATATAAACTTGGATCACATATAAAATCTTTAGAGCATCTCGGTAATCAAACCAATCTTAAAGTAGTTCATGAAAATAAAGTATGTTTTATTTTATTTGATATTAATTATTATTTATGATTTTATACTAAATTGTTATGTATATTTATTATGTTAGGCAGAAAATGATAATTCCAATGCAACTTTGGAATATTATCAACAGTGGTTTAGTTTAGCTTCCAAAGAAATAAATCAACTTCATGGCGAGTTAGAAGAACTTGAACAACAATTAAATTCATCTGAAGAATCATTATCATTAAAAGATGAATTAATCACGCTCAAAAATAAAGTATTAAATTATCTTTTTTGTTTTGTTTCTTATTAAACAATTATGACATGTATTAATAATGTGTATAATTAATTTTAGTTAATAGATAGAGAACAAAAGGCAATGGAACTTGAATCAAATGTCCGTCTGTTAGGTGAACTGGCTACTGATGCAAGTGCATCTTTAGATAATGCACAAAATGACCTTGTTGTTATCACAGATGAATTAGCTCAACTTACTCACCAAATGTCTGTGCTGAATGGAAAATCTATAGCATTTAATACTGGTTATTATTAGATAATAATTTTGATATTTGTAAATTATATTATTATGTCTACTATATTTTTAGTTGTCAAAACAGTCAAAGATACAGAGGATAATGATCCCCGTCTTGATATATTAAAAACTCGGCTTAAATCAGATATATTCATAAAAGAATTAGAAAGTCTTACTGAAGCATCTTTCGTAGCAAAAAGTCTGAGAAATGTACTTGATCAAATAAAATTGCTCAAAGAATCTGTAAATGTATCTATAGATAATGCTAAAACTCTTAATCGAGAAAACATTGATGGTAAATTATTTTATTAATACTATATTCACCTTAATTGATTAAATTAATTATTAATTATTAAATTTTACCTTAAAAGATTAAAAAGATTTGAAATATAATAATTATTTGCACAAAACCCCATATTTTATTAATATTATCTTAAAATATTTAGCTAAAACAGCAAATAAAGATTAAAATAAACTTTTGTATACAATAATTAAATTTTTTATTATAATATATAATAATAATATATAAATTATATAATTTTAAAATAGCAAATTAATATTAATATTAAACTACTTCAGTTGTGTTGGTAGTTAAATAAATTTAAATATTATTCTTTGATAAGTTTTTATTGAAGTGAATTTTTTTATACCTATTAATTTTATTAAATTAAGTAATAATATGATATACATTTGTAATGTAATTAATAAAATATGACATTAAAGCTAAATTTTTCTATTTTATACAATATTTTGAAATTTACTACCAATTATACTCAATATTGATACATGAAAATCTGAAAATTCAAATTTTAGTTATATTATTTTTTTTCTTTTTTATATAGGCCAGAGAAGTTTAATGACAGATAGTAATGATGAATTGTCTGATCTCCGTGAACAAGTAATGAAATTGCAGTCACTTTTAGCTACGAAGCGAGAGCAAATATCATCTTTACGTATGGTTCTCAAGACGAACAAGAATACTGCAGAAGTTGCATTAAATAATTTGAAATCCAAATATGACAATGAGAAAATGGTTGTTACAGAAACTATGACAAAGTTACGTAATGAGCTACGTACACTTAAAGAAGATGCAGCAACATTTTCAAGTAAATATTTTAAACAAATTATAATTATTTTTGATTAGAAATAAAATTTACAATGACTGTTTATTAATTGTTTGCAGGTTTAAGAGCTATGTTTGCAGCACGTTGTGAAGAACAAGTGACTCACATGGATGATTTACAACGACAATTAGCGGCTGCCGAAGAAGAAAAAAAGACACTTAATCAACTATTGCGGTTGTCTGTACAACAGAAACTAATGGTCACTCAGCGTTTAGAAGAAATTGAAATGGATCGAGAAATGAAGAATGTTCGTCGATCAATGGGTACACCCAACTCATCTACACCTTCTAAAACTTCAAAAAGGTACAATCAACCACAACGTCGAGATTGGTAAAGCATAATATTTTTTAGTATTATTATGAAAAAAGACAGCTAACATCATTTGTGATATACCTGTATCTCACCCTTCTCTTTAATTGGATGGCAAGGGTTGATTTAAATATGTGTAAACCGTCCTCTATACAATTTTTTATTTTCTGAACTAAGTCTTGACATTACATATTGAGTCCCTTTAATACCGTGGTTTCAATATCCGTCCTGTTTATGAACTCGGTTGTTAATATTATACATTGAATTGCCGTCCTATTGGTTCCGTGGTAACCTTTGTTTAATTTGTTTAATATTTTCTCTAATATTATTAGTTTTCCTCATTTTAACAATAATGTTTTATTATTGACCATTTACTAATAACATATAGTTTATTCACTATAATATTCATTCATTATTATTACACATACGTAAAAAAATATCCATATTTCCTATATGTTAACTGTAGTATTATTTTTTTTAAATCTAAAAGAAAAATTAATCCAAGGCACATGAACACAAGTTTATTTTTTTGTTCCTTAGAAGCTCAATTAAAATATACAATAGTTAAATAGTGCCATAATTATTTTTGCGCATTAAAACAAATTATTTATATTTATTTATTATAAAATTATTAATTATCTATTCCAATTTTACAACTATTTCCATTTATGGCAGCCAATTTATCATGTGCAATATAATTATACTTTTTGTATTTTATTTTGTTGTCAAATTAGTTTTAAGATGTTTAATTATTATTACTTTTTTTCTAAATTTTATTCATTTTATAGTCTCATTAATTGTTTGTATTACTATTTACATGTTGTGCTCTTTACACATTTAAAGAACAATATAATAAAACATGTTGCAATATTTTTTATGAAACTGTTATCTTACGTTAAATTTAAAACTGAATCATGTTTTTGTTTATGTACTTATAAAAATTAAATGTTCTGTAATTTGTAGAATTAATTATATTTTTTAATTGTTTTTACATGTTTATTTCTCTTTTTATTACCATATTGTACTTAATGTGAATTTTTTAATTATTTAATATCAGTTAATTGACTTTTAAAAAAAATAAAATGAAATTTCAATATTAATTAATGTTAGCATTAAATGGTGTAGGGACAATGTGTATCAATGTTATTTTATTTTTATTAAACATAATAGAATATTATATTATTTTAAAACATTTTGTATTTGGATATCTTAAAATTTGTTAATTTATAATGGTGTTTTATATTAATTTTTTTTCTTCGTTATTTTAACTTAAACTTATATAACAAATACGGAAAACAGTGTTGTGAAATATCATTAATCTAATTTAATTAATAAATTTTATAAAATTTTAATAAAAAAAACTCTGAAAAAGTCAATAATATATTATATTATATAACATAGTGTGTGTGTATTAACTAAGATAATAATATATTTCCATGGGTAATTATACAAGAATAGTAAAAATATTGTATCTACAAAACTAAATGACTGTGTATTTGTATTATAATGTTTACATATTTCAGTCACTTAATTAGATGAATAATATTTTATTATAAACTGTTCAAATGGTTGTTTTCATAAATAATGAATATTTTTACAACTCCTCCGAAGTGTAGGTCATCCGATATTACCACTAATATTATAATATATGATAGATCTATTATTATTAAATACCTATATTTGTATATTATAAAATGAATGTGATACCCAGTCCTAATTATTTGTATTATTATTCTTTGTCGATAATCCAATTTCTATTGATTGGAAATATCAGTGGCGTAGCCAAAAAATGTGACAAGGGCGTGAATACAATTTTTTATTATATTTAATATACAAAAATGAATATAATATAAAATTGTGGCTACGTTACTATTTCTTGTTTTCTGTGTAATAGTCCTAAAAAGTAATTATTATTTATATATTTATATTTTATAATATTGTAACAATACTTAATTAATATAACGTGTCACTATATTTAATAAAACTGATGTACTTAATATAAACTCTAGACACGTGTTTTTATTTAAAATTCGCATCATTATATTATTTATATTATAATTATAACTATCCAATATTCCAATGATATTTGGGATGTAAAATATTTGCACTCGAAAAAAAGTACCTATGTATAATTTTGAAGTACAAAATCATCGACCTCGTGTACGCGGTGACTAAAATATAATTATTATTCTTCTGTATGGTTGCCTGTCAACTGGAAATTTTGTCTTAGTCTTTTCCGTCTAAAGATTCATGTCCATCAAGAGTATCCGAAACTTGTTTTCCCAATTCGGCAATCTAAAATATTTTTTAAATAAATAATTAATGCAATAATAATATATTACTACTAAAAATGACGGGTCGGAAAAATGAAGCATAATTTAATCATTTGATTTAATTTAAATGTTAATTTTTACCAAGAATTAAAAAACAATAATTTTAAATTAACTAAATTATTGTCGGAATATTATTCTGTTCGTAGGTGCCGAATATATTTGTGTACATACAACATACAACAAAAAGTTAAACAGTGATTTTTCATTAAATTCGGAAAAAATTAGTTTATTTAGAAATATAATTAATTGCATTCCATGCAGAGAGAACATTTCAATGACCTACAACTCTACCGTCTACACGCATGCGTAAGTTTTCGACCTGTACAATTAACAAAAATATTTATACAATTAAATCTATAAATTTATATTAAAAAAAAAACTTGCAACCTTCTCAAATGATCTAAGATGGTGTCCCGTAAATTGGTCGCGGCAAAATGATGGCAAACTATTTGAGCGCGATAACTGATAAGAAATATATTATTTTCTTCTATATGCATTTCGTTTTTTATACAGAATAATAAATCAATTTGATTATTACCTTTATTTATATTACATTATATAACTGTAAAATGAGCTCTAAGTACAATATTATAGGTACTTGTCGGTTATCACGATTACCGTAATCTACTAAATTTTTTGCACTTTTTTCAAATATTTAAATTTGTTTGTACATTTTTCCTACATAATAAATCAATTTTGATTATTTATACCCATATAATACTTATATATAATGGGTACCAATCATGGAGTAAATATCCAAAGGTCTCGCGAAGCCGGCAGGCAATTAGTGAGCGTCTCTTCCATTTGAAAAGAAATTAGCGATTTTCTTTTTTTATCCAACGTATATCAACTAAATAATCAAAATTGATTTATTATGTAGGAAAAATGCGCAAAAAAAAAATGTACCTAATTGTTGGAAAAAAGTGCAAAAAGTTTAGTTGATTATGCTGTTCGATTCGGTAGTCGCGATAACCGACAAGTACCGAAAAAAACATAAATTAAAGGTAACTTGTATTTTATAATAATACCTTTTTACGAAATTAAAATAAATAACAATAATAAGCATCAAAATAATATTACGATTAAAATATAATAAAAATAATATAATAAAATAAAAATAGTTTGCAATCATTTTACCACGACCAATTTACATGGAATCATCTAAGATACCTATTAAAAATAAATGTTTTTAATGTTTCCATATTATATTAAATTCGTTGCTAAACAATTTTTTACGTATATTTAATAAATATTTATTTTCATATTCGTGAGTTTAGAAATTCTATTCGTCGACTAAAGATAATTTAATTTTTAAACACGTGATGGCTGACACCAATGATCCATCGTGTGACGATTTCGTAAGTATCTTTTTATGCAGCATTATATTATAAATACCTATACGAGTATATAATAATACATTAGTATCAGCCATCATAAGTCTACCTATAACTATAAGAGTCGGGTTAAAAATTTTTAAATGATTCGCTGAGATTTAAATGCCATTCATTTGGACTTGTAATACTTGTATAATATAATATAATGCAGATTTTTTTTAAGTAAATTTATAGTGTAGTAAGTCTAACATAACAAAGCTTTATTTTTTCAACGAAAATAATACTTCATTTATTTTTTCGCCAAACGGTTGAGGTAAATATTAAAATATATAATATTAGGTGCACAAGCAAACGTATGCGCCTACTGGTATGAAGAATAATAATATTTTATTATAATAAGAATAACGATTTTTGTAAATTACATTATTTATATATTATTATAATATAAATTGTTCCTATTCAATATTACAGTTGTAGTAAAAATAAAGGTAGGTATATAATTATTTTTTTATTATATTTCATTTAGACTTTAAATAAAATAAAATCATTTAGATCATTTAAACAAAACTTAAAATTGACACGTATACGGTAAGAAATTACAATAATAGAAACAATTTTTTAAATAATTCTCTAAGAAAAATATCGAATGCGCGACTGACTGATTGAGAGAGGCGAACAGCGTTCAAGGATTCTATAGATTTAGGTTAGAGAAAACCTCACGAATAAAAAAAAAAAAATGCTATATTCACCTTATTCATGGTGATGCTTTAATTTAAGCGAAATCCATGCTTTTAAAAAACAAATATAAGTAATCACGACTGTTGATATAATAATTAATAGTTAACGGAATATAAATATATAAAAATATTATACGTGCGGTCGCACAGTGCAGTGCAGGTTTTTTTTTATTTACGAATGACGCGATGTCGAGTTACAGGTGGAGGAAACGTACGTCGAAAGAATTTATGGCGCCATTCAAATGATACCATACGCAGAAAAAATCTATTGCTTTGGCGGGAAAGTTAAAAAGAAGTTGTCGAGTTCGTAAAAAATAATAATTATTGTCGATTATACATATTTTAATGAAATAATTTTAATCAAATTATTCATATATTTAAATATATTCAATCTCGGGCGAATATAAATATAAGATCATCAGACATAATTATATAAACACGTAGGACGGGAGCTTGAACTTTGTATTTTTTTAAAAAAAAATAAATAAATAACTTTAAAATTTAAAATAAACTTCATCATTTTTTTTTTTTTTTTTAGAGTTGGATGTTTTTAATTTTTATATTTTTTATACTTAGAAAATGCTAATGACACCGAAAAACTCCCTTCGGACGTAGGCATAATTATACTGAGAACGAGAGTAAAAATGTCTAAAAATATATGCTCGTATATTTTGTTTTAGCTACTACGCGATATTGTCGATCAATCGGATGGTGGACTACGAGTTCGGCCATGGTACTTTTTTTACCGTTGCTCCTCGACAAAACTTTGGCAATTTATAAAAAATAATGTACGTCGATGCGTAAACGTAGAACGTGAATAATATTTCGATAACAAATAATAATGTTATTATTATTATTATACAATAAAAATAATCTAACGTGACTTGAGTTGTTTTAATTAAATTTTTTTAAATATACCTTATTATAATTTAATAAGGTATATTTTATAATTTATATTATACCAAATAATTTAAGTTTTAACATTAGTCGCGACATCGTAAATGTCTAAATGAAATAATTTACCCATATTACCCAATACATTATTTATATTGAAAAACATTAATTATAACTTATAAGGAGTCGGTTAAATGGGCTTGAAAATTGCAGGGCTATATTATTTTATATCTATCCATAGACCCATAGTAATACACTGGCATTACATTGGACATTTGGACGTGAAAAAAATAATTAAGTAAATATCCAAAAAAGCTAAAAAATTAAAATTTGTTTTATTGCTTTTTTTGCCCAAAAGTGGGGCCCTGCTCTTTTTTAAGAAGTAATCGGCTATTGCCTCTTAGCCCCCTTTAATCCGACTCTGATAATGTTCCTGTTTTTATAATTTCCAAAAATAATGTTTACTGCATGTACGTCTGTACATACTTCTTTATCAATTGTGCCGACCGACAGACATGCTTCTTGAAATGCAGAAAAATGATTTTTGGCTTCTTCAAATTTCCCTTGGTTAATTTTTAAAATCGTTAAATTGATTAGAGCTTCTGGATTATTCGGATTTAACTCTACAGACTTATGAAAAGCTTTTTCTGCATTTCGTTCGTCACTCATGTTATTTAACGCCACTGAAACACATCATTATAAAATATAGCTTATTGATAAATTGATAAATCGATATTATAGTAGGTATTTGTTTTATACTATTATAAATTATAATTAAATATAATCGTACATCCAGATACCAGACATAGTTTAAGATATACACGACTAAAAAAGAATTAAAATTAAATTTCTGTACACACGATACGCACTACGCTCGTAAAGTATTCACATGTTTTCCAACGTCAACGATAATAGATCGAGTTTTTCCAGTACACAACACTACACTGTACACACACAACGATATTTTGTATATTTCAAACGATTATCAAGTTTATTTTACGATTTAATGTCTATATGACACGTCGGTATAACATCTAATTAACATTAATGTCGATTCTTCGAGTTTTTCACTTTATGAAAATAACAAAAATTTTATTTTTTTAATTCTTTCGAATTTAGCGCTTGTTTTTTCGAAGTACAGTGCTATTATACCGACTTGTTCAATAATCATTCGTCGTTAATGTCCATCACCTATAAAAGTGCCCATAAAATCTTTAGATGACTTCCATATTACCCATAATATCTGACTAAACTTCGCTCAGAATCGTTTTTTTAAAATGTGAATATGTGATGATTTATTATTGCATTCAAATTTTTATTAAAATGTAACACTTTAGTACTTTACAATATTCTCTCCACAGTCCACACACCATACTTGTATCTTACCCACACCGGTATAAATTCTTCTTTTTTTCTCATTTTTATAAACAGTTATTTTCCCAATAAAATTTTAAAGTTTCTAAGTTGAATATTGCTAAAATATTGAATTTGATTACGTTAAAATTCATTGTCTCCGAATTTTCGTTATTTTTTGGTAGTTTTTGCTAACAAATAAGTTCAATTTTAAGAAATTCAAAAATAATCTAAATAAAGTGCCGGGAAGCTATTCGTGAAAGTCTGAGCATTATTTATAGTCAAAAAGTGTCTACACACTTAAAAAAAAAATACACACACTTTTATAAAATTAATATTCTTCGCTTCATTCAGTAGGTAACTAATTTGTTATCACTATTTCCCTATTTTCATTAAATAATAAACATTGCCCTGGACTAAAGTTTTTACGTGTATTTATTTTATAACATTTAATTTTATAACAGTTCAATTTTTTGGGTGGCACACAGATTTTCTATATAAGAACAATTTGGATTTTTTTACAAAAGTCAGAGAGTGTAATAAAATAATAATATTATGTATATTGTTGCATTTCTTATAACAAAATTAGCAACCATTATAAGTCTATGTTAGTACCTATGCTATTATTAAAGAATGCGCCTAATACGACGAGTATAATATAAAAATAATATTTTAATTAAATCAAAAAATGCACCTATATAGTATACGAGTACATAAAATATAATAATGTTGTTTTACATTATCTGCATAGTTACCTAAATTATATTCCTAAAAAATTACTCGTATAACTATATAACTATATAACTATATAAGTACTTATTTATTAAACATAGTGGCTAGTTATATATTGTAATATATATATGAGCAAGTCGTATCTCGCATAATGTGGTCGTAATTCTTACTATACCATGTGATTAATTATTTCATTAGTAGACACACTTTTTCACCTTAATTATGCATATTTGGGAAAATTTAAATTTATACAAAGTACCTACTCATAATTTCAAGGAGTTAGATATTTTATGTCGTTTAAAAATAATTCTCCTGTGGCAGTTAACACACTAAATTTTGTTTTCTCTTTCAAATGAAAATTCCAATTTTTCCTACGTCATACGTATAATAATTCACTCTGTATGTATATATAGTTAGAAAAAGTCCTTAAGTTCCGTATTTTTTTTTGTTAAAAAAATTAAATGTTTAATGAATTATAATTAAAAACAATTAAAATTATTGGATATAGTATTATGAATATAATAGTATAATCTATTATAATACGAGTATAATACTAATATACTAGGTACCATATTATTATATATAATTGTCTTCTATGTTACACAAATTTATTTAATGACTTTAAATAATTTAAATAAATAAATAAATATGTGTTAGTGTAACTATTACTTGTACAAAAAAAATAAAAAATACTAATTATTATTTGCAATTAAATTAAATTTACATTTTTTTATAATAATATAAAAAAAAATTTAAATATTAAATCATTCATAATAATATAATAATATTAATATTGTGTCATTCGAGTGCATCAATTGATGAAAAACCAAAATAATAGTAAAATATATTAAAAGGTACCTACAAATATTTTGTATATTGTATTAACATTAAACACTTACGTCCAATTAGCATAAATGTATCGGCATGATTTGGATTTAATTTAGCCGAAGTGGACAGGAACACAAATGTTGAGACGTATTGTCTGGTGTACAGATGCACAAGACCTAAGTTATACATAGCGATCCAATTAAATGGATTCAAGTATATAGAACGTTTCAAGCAAGTGATGGCCTATTGAATAGATAAATATTGTTAATCATCTTAAATGGATATAACAACAATAGTATTATTTATTATTGAAGTAACTATTTTTATACCTATTATAGTGGTGATAAACCTATTTAGTCTCATAATAGTTACTAGTATAATATACGAGTATAAAAGTAATAGACACGCTGTCTATAGAGATTATTTTTTTTTAGATGATTCAAACTCTTAAAGTACCTGGGTTAAATTTTACAAAAAAAAATTTAAGTACTAAAAATTAATTTTTTAAATTGTAAGTAATATTTAACAGCAATTTATTATTACTTCTTACGTTTTTAGGCGAAATAATTATAATTTTAAAAATATATTATTATTATATAATAATATTATAATTATATTAATATATTATATATCATGTATATAATATATATACTATATAGTATATAAGGTATATATATTATGATGTATATAATACACATATATATAAAATGAAATTTAGAATTATGAAATTTCATATTTTTTTCTTATACGTATAAAAATGTATGTATACCTACTGTATAGTTTGAATTAAATAAAATACTAAAATAGTGCGCTTTTGCGGAATATACTATTGTTTTTATTTTTTCACTCCGTGCAAAAACAATTTTTAATTACCGCCACGTATTTATGTTTGCCAAAAAAACACATGCCAATGTTGTTCCATGTCTCAGAACACTCTGATAAGTCCGTAATCGCTTTTGTATACTTAAACAACGCCTCGTCGTATCCGCAACTCCTCTGTCGGTAAAATAAAGTAAATTAAAACCAATTTATTTTTTTCATTATAAGTACTGCGAGTGCAATTAAATTGATGCTCAGATTCTAAATTATATTTATCCCCAATTTTTTTTTCGTTAGTAAAAATATTAAAATTAATTTAAATTTAAGTTTTACAAAAAATATCAATGAAATTTTATCTGGGAATTAGGAATTAACAATTTTGAGTTTTTCTCTGAAATTACGCTTCTGGTATTAAAATAATTATAACTACCTGCATTTCCGCAGCCAGTGTCAGAAGAGCTTTAGAATTTTCGGGAGCCTGACATAATGCGTTCCCGAGAACGTTAAACGCTTGGTCGTATTCACGCTGTTTCATGTACAATAAACCCAAGTCAACAGACAGATCTGTATTGAACGGAAATAACCTTCGAATATGAAATAAATAATAATATTAATTAAGATCTCTTCGTTTATAATATTATATCGTAAAGGATTTTGTAGGTACTTGTGTAGGATAAGGAGCTTAAGGTGAAAATCCAACGTGCTTCTTTTGTGAAAGATAAAATTAATTTTTTTCAGTAATCACTGATGATTATAAAAATTATAATTTTTTTTTTTAAAAATAGGTATATTTAAAGAATAAAATAATGTATTAGTAATTTACTAAAGTCATCGCAATGCGCATACAATATATTCATCTCAATCAAGTGGTCTAAAACTATTTTTTTTCAAATGCTATAGTAATATTTTAATATCTATAAATATAATTTTACATAAACAAGTTTACAAGAACACTAGTTATATACCCATATTTTTGATTCACATTCAGTTTTAATTTGAAAGATTAGATAAATAACATACGAGATATACCTGTAATAATATTGCTGATGAAAATATTAAATATTATTACCTAGGTATATTATTGGACTAAAATATCGTTTCTTTATCCAGGTTCTAAATATAACGTTACTTATAAAATTAAAAATATTTTATTTTTATTACGCTGGATATACTCGCACATAGACATCGAGTATACATAATATTATATGCTGGCTTAAGTTTGTTATAACATGAGATATAGACATCTCTATGGAAAGATATGCGTTGGAATTTTGGAAACGTGTTTCGAATTTTTCGTCAGACTATGGGAACCCGTCCACCTATAAACAACTTTCGACTAAAATACGAACAAATCACAGAAAGAAAATTTAAAAAGTGTAAATAAAAAGAAACATTCATCGACCATTTTATATTTGTTCATCATTATTTTGGTCGGTTTTTCCTATCGCATAAGGTCAATTTTGAGAAATTTAAAAAATTATCTAAATGAAGTACCAACTATATATCCACTTTTTAATGCTATTTGTAAAAATCGGAGCACAAAAATTTCTGGTCAAAAAAGTGTCTACAGGCAATAGGCATATATTATATAAAAAAAAAAAAGAAGACATACGTACATCATTGTAAAACCAATAAATTCTTCATTTCGTTCAGAATTTAAAATATATTATAATAAATATAGGTAGGTAATTACTTTGCTGCCGATATGAGTATACTGGTCGCATTTTTAAAATTATTTTCCATGGCAAATATTGAAGCTAATTTCCCGTACGCGTCTTGATTTCGACTAAGTTGTATAGTACGATGAAAATATTCTTTAGATTTATCCCATTCGCCCAAGTTCATGTAACATAAACCTATTTTAAAATAAAAAAAAAATATATCGATATTCGGGGAATTAAGTTTTGAATAAATATTACTAAATTAGTATATAGTATAAACGTTATACTATTATAGTGTTAAAATTACAATTTATTTACCGAGGTTATAATATATTTTTGTATCTGGTTCTTTACACATTTTTTCCGCTTCTAAGTACATTTTTTTCGCTTCGTCGTTTCTTCCCAAAAGTAGGCTAAAAATTATTATACACAACTGTACGAGATAATACCTCTTATTATAATATAACAACTATATTTTACAATTTGTATAATTTAATTTTATGGTATGCAGTGATTGAACAAAATCCTGTAGGTAAAAGGCCCTTGAGAAGACCAAGAATGCAGTGGAAAGATGTTATAAAAGAGGATGTCGAACGGAGGGGAGGTGATCCCAATAATTGGAGAACGCTAGTACTGGATAGAGAAGGATTTGGTAGATAGAGAAGGTTGGATAATGGATGTAGTTGGTACTTTATTTAGGTCATTTTTCGAATTTCTCAGAATTGACCCTATGACAAAAAAACGGCATTTTCCACGAAAACTGAAATTTCGATGAATTCGATTTAAATATTTCACAATAACTCGGGAAATTTTGAAGTTAAAGACTTGAAAAATTTATTGGGTGTTCACAAAGTTACTATATATATGTTGTAAAATTTTGGAACCATTACGATAATTTTTCTACAAAATATAGAACTTTGAATATTTCGTAAAATTCTCGTTTTTATGTATATGTTTGTTTTTGGGTTTTAAGGTCTAAAAATTTTACTGAAGCATACTCACATTATATTATTTAACATGATATCAAAATATTAGAAAAATTCCAAGTCTCAATTTTTTTTTTTTATAGTTGTTTAAAGTAGACATTTTTAGTTTAAACGAAAATCTTAGAATCCATACAAGTATTTCTCAATATTTTATTTGATGGGTTAACTAAATTTAAGTATAATATAGGTAGGTAGGTATTTTATATATTTATATATAGTTATTTAATAAATATATTATAAATTACAATAATATAGATTAGGTAAATTGTTGAACGTCTAAATTACAGATTACTACGAGTACCTACTTTTATGTTTTAGGTTTAGTATTTACTATTTAGTTTATTTTCGGTTACCTACTTAAAATTTATCATATTGGTTTGGTTAGGTAGGTAGGTACCTACCTTATTATTTATTAACATGAAATTGTAATATATTGATTAGGCATAATATATTATTTTAATAATTTTTGATAAAACACGTTAAATACTCATGTTTGAATTAAAAACTATAAAAACAATAAATATTAATACCAGTGATCTAATCTGATTAGTGATTATTATTTAACGTACCATGATCGAGCGATCTGTTTGACTCCTTCTACGCACATTGGATTTAATGCGTAATATCTGTCAAAACACCAATACGAATTTTTAATCTTACCTTCTTCTCTATAAATGAGCCCCTAAAAAAACAAACAGTTATTTATAATTTTTAATATATCTTATATCTAGTTATGAGTTACAGTTGCGTATCTAATTAAACCATTGATTACCTTTCTTATAAGGCTATAATAAACAATTTAAGGACTTACTTATTTGGAGGACCTATTATTTGTATAACTAGGTAGCAGGTAGATATCTATAAAATTAATTAATTTCACCTAATAATACTAATACATTATAATATATAATCATATATATAAATATAATGTACAATTATTGTAACCTATTTTCACGAGGTGTACTAGTATAAATGGATTAGGTACCTTACCTACTTATGCGACATATGAAAAATTAAAATTAAAATTAATTAAAAAAACTAAATTGTAATTTTTAAAAAGAATTAATATAGGTATTATATATACCTATAAATACAGAAAAACTAACCTACTTAATTTAATAATATCAGTAAATTTGTTGATTATTACTTACCTATAGAAGGTACCTATATATTGCATTAAATTGAAATTTTTTTATATGTAGGTACTAGGTATACTTACCTAAATTATTATTTATAAAAAAGTACCTATACGCTATACCTACTTATGGATATTATATTAGAAAATAATAATAGATAACTAATAATTCACATTATATGTAGATATCATTTATCATTATAACTTTTAATATTATTACGATACCTTGGCTCGTGGATTTAAATATTTTGTTAACGATATTTTTAGTTTATGATATATAATTATACATTATATGTGATTAACATTGATGTATAATATTTTAACTTAGATAATCTAAATATCCAATTATCAAAAAATACAATTTTTGTACTTAATATTGGTCAATTATTGCTATTCAATAGAATATTGGATTCTTAACCATTATAGTAGGTATCTAGTACCTATCAATAATATACATATTACAATATTCAGTTTTATAACAAATAGTTGTATAAATCATTTATTATTATTTTATAGACACCCAGATCCACAAAAAATGTATTTTTATTTAATAAATACACATTTGATATTTTAGCAATGACATAAAATAAAATATAGAATTATAGACTGATATTGTCTATTAAGTTTAAGAAAATTGTGTCGTCCAAATGACCATTTAGGGATTATGATTGTCTACTTTAATATATTATCTATATAATATATTATGAGATTTTATTTATTTTCATATTATAAGGTATTTATTTATATAATAGTATTTACCAATATGTAAAATGCAAATTCATTATTATCTTTAGTGTTTCGTAATTCTTGATCAATTAATAATTTACACAATTCTAAATCGCGTTGTATGTAACGATTATATATAATCCAGTCAGATTTTTCTTGAATATTAAAAACTTGCATCATGGATTCTATAAATTGTACACCATATTTTAAACTAAAATAGACTTTTTCATGAACCATTTATCACATTATGTTACCTGTATTTTTGTTAGATATTAATCCATTGGCCATAGTAATAATATAATTAATTAAAAAGTGAATTATAAATTATAACCATAACATAAAAAATTATAACACAATATAAACAAAAACATTTTACTCACGGTATTATATATTAAAAAAAAAAATTGATAACACACATACATACATTTGTCAAGCTTAATGTTTTGATAACTTATATAATGTGTTGCTAAGCAACTATATTTCAAAAACATAATATATAATTATTCATACTAAAAAGTATATAAAAAAATAAACAAATTTTTCAGAAAAAAAACTATATTTATATGAACTAATTATATTTTGTTAGTACAATCATATGAACCTAACAACTATAAATTAAATAATATGGTACAATATTCTTATATATTAAGTTTGTCGATTCAAAATTTTTATTTTCAATTAATAAAAAAATAAAACGTCATTTGATTCGATAAAAAAAAAAAAATTCTTTGTCAAGAAAAGGTATTCAAGGATCACATTACAACAGCAACAATATATTTGAATATGTTGCATAGATTATGTGAAGAGATCATAAAATATGCAAATAACATTTGCGTACAACAAATTATAAATAGAATCCGATAATAAAAGGTATTGTGTCGACTTATCAAACCTTCACATATTATGTAATTTTAATATAATATTTGTCCGCAGAAAAAAAAAATATAATAGATGTATAAAGTTAACAGTATTTAACATCTGTATTCTTTAATTATTTAACTTTTAATATAATATAACAAAGAAAAAATGTTTAGCTATTACATTTTTTATAAGTGAAAATAACTTTTGTCCACGTTTGACATCTTGTTTGTCAAAATTAATGCTAATTTACAAAGTGTTAAATTGTAAATTTTTAAAATTCTACCTGAAAAAATACTACTTACACACTTAACAGAAAATTGAAACTGTCAATGAATGTTTAGAAAAAAAAAAATTTATACAATATATTTTTGTGGTTGATGTGGCCGCTTTTAAAGTACTTTTGCCATGGTTATCATGTTCAAAATTGACAGCCAACTGTTTTGAACTCTATAATGTAAAACAAGTAATTTATAATTATTTAATATTTTTATTTTTATTTAATTTTTTTTAGAAAAAGGAAATTGAAAATATGATTGAATGTCATATAGAGGTTAATGACACATCACAATGTGAAAAATCAAATTAAATTTGATGATTGAATGAGACTTGATATGATCTAAAGTAGTTAGGAAAGAAAGTATAAAAGAAAAATATTATTAACATGTATTTTATTAAAATAGTAAATACCTGCAAAATGGTGGCAGTGAAACACGCACGATGTACGAAGGTCATTTGAGAAGTTCATCAATATTTGTGAAAGCACATGCACCCATGCTGGACGCTGCCATCAGTTTGACTAGTTCATACGCATGACCAACAGTCATCTCAAGAGGTGGACTTCGTGGTAAATTACTCGATTCTATAATTTTAATTTGAAAATACATTTAAAGAATGACAATGTAATATAAATAAGATTTAAAATAACTTTAAATTAAGTATGAATAAAGATCATATATTTCTAAAATTAATTGCTTAACCAGGAAATTAAAAATATATAACTATCTTACCTCTAAATAGATTTAGAAGTCACAACTAGTTATTATTAAATTATAATTTGTACAATAAAATATTTAATTATAATAAAATTATCATAATAAATAAATAAAATTACCTAAAATTGCAGAATTCAGTGCAGCACATACACTATCTCTTTGGGTAGCTTCCAGCTGCCAACCAACAGGACTATCCCATGGATTAGAATATGCTAGTAAACTAAACGCATCCTGAAAAAATAAAAAACATGGTGTTATTCTGGTCTAAAAAATTTTAATAACTATTTAATATAATATATATATAACTTATATATTTCAGAAATAATTTTTTTTAATTCAGTCATTGAAGTTATTTAATTTCTGTTTTTAAATTTTATAGCATATAAAAAAACAATGGCGTAGGTATTTATTTTAATTATATAGTAAATAAAAAATTGTATGGACATGTGAATAATAAAATTTTTTTTTTTTACAATTTTAAATGACCTAGTTATAATGATTCAATGACTTTACTTGTGATTGAAATGTTTAGATATTTTCATTAACATACTAAATATTATATTTAATAATAAATATAATTGAAACACACTTGTAACATTTTTTTATTCGTTTCATTTCTCCCTAATTCTTGTCGTAATTGTAAACTAAGTAGGAATAATTCTCGTCCAAATTCTAACATTTTTTCAACGCCAGGTTTACTGCCACCGCACACTTTTTTAGTAGTTTGATGATATTCTGGTTGATCAATTTCTATATTTAAATTAGTAAATCACTATAATATATATGTATATATAATAACTAAAATAAATTATTACTCATTGTTAACTTACCCATTGATTCCTCATCTCCATTATTAATAATTATGGATGTACCATTACTTAGTTCATCACAAGTATGTCCATTATGATAACCATTAGAACCAAATTCTCCATCTGAAAGATGATTTTTATGATGTCCATTTATACTTTCGGGTGACATAATATAATCAGTCGTTTGGCTATCTTCGTTACAATCCATTTTTTCTAATTGGTAATCATTGATTTTTGGTGTTCCATTTTTTATTGTTTTTATTGTAGTTGAATCCGAAGAACCATTTAATATCAAATTTACTGAATTCATTTCAGTCACTTCAGTTGTATTTGATAATTTTTGACATTTAATACTTCTAAAAAAAAAAAAAAAAAAATAATAATAATAATAATAATAATAATTATACCTAATATGTACCTTATATATATACCTAATTAAATACATACCCATTTGTTTGTACTGATGTTGGACTACGATTTGACTGTAATGTACGTTTTGGTGAGGGACGAGTTGTTTGAATTTCAATATCGTGTGAGTGAGTATCTACTTCAGAATCTGTACCATTAACCATTTCAACAAACTGACGGCATTTGAGCTTGAAGAGAAGATTGCGATTTGTTTCAAGTAACCCAGGGTAAAGCTTATTAGTCATATCGATAGCTTCTCCCATCCGACCATTTGATACTAATTTTAATATTTCTATAAAAATAATTAACAATTAATTATACATTTTTAAATATCATTTAAAATGAACATTACTTTGGCGATTTTTAATAGAAGCAATCTCTTCTTCAAATGATTGATCTGTTTGGGAAATAAATGCTTCTGCAGTTGCACAAAAACCTTGGTGTACTAAATAAGTAGAAACCATTCTGAAAAATAAATTATTACTATTAATAATAACTAGGTAAATAATTAAAAATTGTATTTTTACTTATGGAAATTTGTCTGGCACTGTGAATATGGGTAAGTAAATGGATAATTTTGAATTGTCATTTGTGTTTGACTTCTGAGCTCTTTCATCATTTCTTCTATTTTGAACACAAATGGCAACTGTCCGAAATTGGCATCGACAACTTCACCTGGTGTTTGAAGACCCACCGTAGGAAATAAATTAGGCTGAAAAATGAACATATTACTCAATGTTTTAAAAATACAAAACTATTAAAGAAACACTTACAGGAAGGTCAGTAAATGCTGTTCCTAAGTGAGTTCCATTTTTAGTATAAAAACAATGGTTGTGCACAAGATCTACTCCACAACCGATAATATCACCAGTGGTAAATGTAGGTCCATATGGTTGGCCTGTGCCACTTGAGCAAAACGAATGGCCATCATCACCATGATAACCATATGAATGTTTATCCCAACCTAAAATTGTATTTATAAAAATATACTTATAAATTAAAATGTTTTAATATAAATGTATGCATATTTACCAGGTAAACGATTCATATTGACTCCTTGGGCTGAAAGTCCTACACCCATGTAACCATCACGCCCTTTTGAAACAATTTTTACTTCAAAATAATATAACCCACAAGAAGTTGGAATAGGATGAGTTGCTCTAACACTAGCTGCATCTTTATGTGTTTTACCATGACCTAAAAATATTAACTAATTATTAGATATATATCATTAATATTATCAGTTATTTTCTTATTGAAAAAAATAAACGCCCTCTGTATTAGGTATTATTAACCTGTCATGAACCTCTAAATATTAGTTCTCTTAAGACTAGACAAAATACAAATCAGAACTTCTTAGTAAGAAGTACGGGAAATTTATAATTAATTAATTCTTTGTAGTTTTATCATGTGTTTTATTATTTTTTTATCATCTGTATGCATTCTTTATTATATAAAAAGCTGAATATATTTTGGACATGATATATCAAATTAAGAAAATTAATACCTATATAAAATTCTAACCATAGCAAAATATTGTTTTGATATAGGTTAAGATACAATATATTTAATAGGTATTTAGGAATTTTGAAAATAGTAAGAACAGTAAACACAGAACAAAGAAAATTTAATATTATATTGTAAGGAACTTTTGAAAGAGTCAAGAGAGATAAGAAATATATTTAAATAAGATAAGCATACGACTATTGAAATAAAATACACTTATAATGAGTTCAAATTATCTTTCTTATACAAACTAAATTAGTCAACAATATTTTTTCTTCCTTAAGAAAAAAAATTAACATTCAATTTGAGCATTTTATTAAATTACATAATTGATACATAAAAAATTATTATATTTAGGTTCTATTCTAATTAAAATATATTTTATTACCTAATAAATAAAAATTTCTAAATAATACCTAATATTTTTAATTAATAATTATAATTTATACTAATTAATATTATACGAGTGTAATATATAATAATAACTGACATAGGTAATTTTTTAATTTAAGTTAATTTCCTAATTAATTTAGATTTAATAATAATTAACAAAAATTAATTTTAAATTAAAGCCAAAAATAAGAAATGCCAATAACTTAAATATTATTCAGGATGGCCACAGGCCAATCATCAATATTAAATTATATTTTTATAGTGTAAAATAGCCTACTATTAAAAAACAATTTAACAAAGTCAATGACTATTACAAATAAATTGTATTAATTGTATTTTTATATCTAGGTCAAATAGGTGGTAACATATTATAAATTTCTAATGATATAAGACAATTAATTAATTTTATTATTATAATTTTACTAAAGGCCTTTAAGGTATGCAATAGGTACCTTAACTATGATTAAAAAAATATCATAAGCACTTATTGAATTATTTTTTTAATTAGTATTTAAATTAATTGATTTTGAAAAAAGCATTAAGTGATGTTTTTCAATAAGCCACTTTTAATCAATTTAATTTTGTAATATTTTCATGATAAAATTTATAGAAAATCAAAACGAATTCCGTTGAAGAATAATATGGTTTAAATAAACAAATTCATTAGTTGTCCATTTCAGATTATATGAATGAATATTAGGTATATAAACTGTATAACCGGGTGATGTATATTATGTTCAAATATAACATTTTTTTTTTTTTTTTAATCTAGTTTATATTGTTCTATCATTGTGTAAATATATTTTTAATAAAACTTAATAGGTTATTTTAAATGTTTGAAATATAGGTAAGTATGTAGGTAATATTTAAATTTATTTATACAAGTAATTATTTACCACAATGGAAATATTCCCATTGACAATTATTATGATACCTATCTATAACTAAATATATAGTTACTTATTTTTTAGATGGTAAAAATAAAAAGTAAAGTAATAGGTATAGGTACCTAATTGTAAATTCTATTATACATATATAATATTGAAAATATAGAAAAATGCCATTATTGTAGAATATTATTATTTATTAAGAGTTTGTTTAATAATAAAATAATAAACTTCTCAGTAAACATTTTCAATTTTTCAAAAAATGCACTGTTGAATATGTTAATATTAAAAATTTACAATAAAAAATACACTCAAAAATAGATTTTAATGATATTTACTTAATTTAATACTATCAGTGCAGGTGTTTTTAACTAGGCCGCTAAGTAGGTACATATTTTTATAAAATTGATTGTAATAAACGACTGATTATCTTGTTTTAAAATACTTATTTAAAACTTAATTAAAACACAAAATTGCACATAAATTTAATGTTATGCTTATTGATTATTATACAAATGAACGGTTTTGAAAGTCAGAACAAAAACAAAAACGTGGATATTTCCATAAACAGCAACAATATAAAAGTGGTTTTAAAAATTTTCATGAAATTGATAGTACCTACCCTTTTATTTCAAAAAAAGTAGGAGACCTATAATTTGGTATGGTACTTAAGACTTCAAAGTATAATCCGAGGTATAATCATAAGAGTTTTTGGGTGTTGAAATCCCTTTCTTGGCCTTTGAAAATTTGACTATAATTACTTTGGACACATTATAGTGTTGGTCAATACCATTGATTGTAGATATAATTTTTTTTTATTTTTTTTTTATATACCTTGCTATATACCTATTTTACCTACCTAGGTATAATAGGTATATCAATTATTTTATACCTATAAGGTATACCTATATTATATAATATACCTAACATCTATGTAAATGAAATTATTTAAATATAAATTGTAGGTATATCTTACAAAGTATAGACTGTTATGTCAAATATATGAAACTGGAAAAGTATCATGAGACTTTGGATGTAACAGATTAGTTATCCTCTGTTATCCTACCCAAAAAAACCTAAGGGCAGTGTGAAAATTTTAGGACTTTAAGCTTGATGTCACATACTGCTAAATTACTAAAAATAATTATAAGCAAAAGGATAAGAGAATAGATGCTATAGGCTATCAAACGATCAATATAGTTTTTGGAAGAACAAAGGAATCAGAGAAGCTATTTTAGGTTTGAAAATAATACTCGAAAAACAAATTGAGAGACAAAAAATTACTTATATGGTCTTAGTTGATCTAGACCAGAGAAAGCTTTCGATAGCATAAACTGGACAAGGCTTTTCAAAATTTTAAAGATGGGTGAATTCTTTATAAGTTGTATGAAGAACAAAAAGCCACAATAAATATAAAATCATCAACTGCTAGAATCTAAAAAGATGTAAAACAAGGGTGCCCGCTGTCACCTGCATTATTCAATTTATTTATTGAAAAAGCAATAAATGATATAAAGTTTTGGTTAGTTCGAAATGAAACTGGTGTCAGAATAAGAAGAATACTTTTACCAATGCTTCGTTTTGCAGACATTGTCGTTGTTGTAACATCTGAAGAAGACCTACAAACAGCGTTAAATGTAATGAACGTTCAAAGAATATGGTTTGAAAATAAATGCAGCAGACAAGACTAAATCCTGGGCAAAGTTCCTAGTATGCTACAAGAAAAATATACCATCTATTAATATAACACTAGACAATAAAATAATTGTCCAGCTAGATAATTTCAAATACCTACTTAGGTAGCATCTCGGGCAGCAATATAAAAAATAACAGGAAATCAATAAAGGAAATTAGAAGCAGAATAGGCTAAGCAAAAAATGCATTCCTTAAAAAGAAGAAATTATTAACATCTAAAAATATGAGAATAGTTACTAAGAAAAGGTCATAAAAACATGTCTGGAGCGTGGTTTTATACAGAAGCAAGACGTGGACAATAAAAAAAAAAAAAGAGAAATATGTTAGAATCACTAGAAATGTGGTATTAAAGAAAGATGCAGAGAACAAGTTGGACTGAGTAAAGAACAAATAAAGACATCTTGAAGACAATAGGAGAAAAAAGAACATAGTTAAATACTCTAAAGAGAAGAAGATGGCAAATGATAGGACACATGTTGAGGCATGGGGAACGTTGGCATGAACATTGGGATGAATTACACAGTTTAATAATTGAAGGAATGATAGAAGAAATACGATTAAGAGGAAGGTCCAAAATAAAATACATCAGCCAAATAATGCAAGATGCAGGAGTCACTACTTATAGGGAGCACAAAGACATGGCAAGTGACAGGGAAAGATGGAGAAGACATTTGTTGAGAATAGAAAATGTGTTAAAAACCAATTTCCAAATGGAAATACAGAAAAAAAATATCTTACAATGTGTTTCTGAATGAACTGCCCATTACTATAAACTCTCTTATATAGAGTGTAGAAAAATTGTATAATAATTATATAATATTTTTAAGTTGCAAATTTGGTGTCCATTTTTAAAATTCTGATATAGGTAAGTACCTAAATATATATAATATAATATACCTACCTACCTACCTATATTTTATAAAATGATTTGTTTAATATGTTGTCAAGCTAGTCATTGCACACTTCGTTGCATACATTTCATTTTATAAAAACATGTCACCTATCAAATGAAAACACGTGACAACATAACAAATTGACATTTGAAAAATCAAACATTTTTTTTTTTTTACTTTTACTTTATTTACTGTAACTTAAAATTCTGGTTATTTTTTATACTTTTAAACAATGTGAAGAGTACCTAATAAATAAATTGTAAATCTTAATTTTTGTTACCAATATCATGTAGAAAAAATGAATATTGAAAGAAATTGCTAACATTTAAAAATCAATGATAAACTACTTAAATACAAAATAATTAAGAAATAGGTATCCTATACCTTTAAATGTATTGGATTAAATATATTTCATATGATAAAAAAATAATTAAATAAATGATGAAATAGTATATAGTTACTACATAATATATAAATATGATAGCTGCATGGTACATCTCATTGCTTATCTACCAATAGGTATCTATAAAGTATGGAGAAAAACTTTATTTGAGGTGTAATTTATTAGTGACAAATGAGGATAAAAGAGTTTTACCCAAGTTAAAATCGTAATAACCTACCGACCATTATGGAACATAATTCATAGAAAATATAATTTATTCAACGTAGAACGTAGATTAATGTTATAGAAAATGGTTTGTAAAGTTATTTTCTTTCGTTGAAGATAGACGATTTTCATAGAATATAAAAACGAAATTGATTGCATATCGTCGACATTGATCTAGAGACTTATCGTCCAATTTATTAATATCGTTCACGTCGAAATAAGTCGACCAAAGCTCACGACGGTACCTATTATAATCAATTAAAATTGTAATGGCGTAAACGTAATTAATGCGAAACTGTAATAGATAACTGAATGGCTGGATGAGTATAATAATAAAATAATAAATAAATAAATAATACGATTGGGTATTAATGTATTATAGTGGTGGACTACGGACGAAACTGAATTGCGCGTTTTATTTATTCTTTAAACGCAATGACGTCGCGCAATAATAATATAATAATTATTGTGGATTATGGCCAAAGGAAGCACTAGGTAGCGGGAGAGAAAACGACGTAGCAAAAAAAAAAAAAAAAAAAACTACTTAGGTAGTCTACCTACTCGCGTAACAAGTAAATTAAATAGGACCACGTCGTTTAGGTAAGTAGGCAATACTTTATTGTATCTAGTCGAGAATACGACGTTTGTCTACGAAACGATTCGCGTATAGTCGAGGGGACTGGGGTCGACCTTGGTCAACATTTAAAAATGTGGTAAAAAATAATAATAAAATTAAATATAAACGTCAGGCGCGAACGGCGACTAAAAACCACTAGAGAACGTTGGACAACACGAGGTCCGATCTCTTCGTCGACAGTGGACCAATGCGCGCAAAACAAAACAATGATCAGCTGATTCTTTGTTAGCTGTTACCTACATAGTAACGCGACGTCCGTAGACCGAATGTACGCCACACGTTACGTTTACACGTATCGTATTATTATTACGACGGACGTCGTGTGGCGGAAATAGTAACGTGGTGAATTTACCTTTGTAATGCACGCGGATGTTGTTCTGCGACAACCCGAGATTGGTGAACTTGTCTTTGGAATTCCAACTTCTGGGCAACGGCGTATCGTCTTCGTCCACCATGGGGTACAGAGCCTTTAGTCGATCCTCGCCTTGTTGGCCGAACGGGCTGGTCGTGCCGCTGCCGCCGTTAGCCACGGAACCGCCGCCACAGTCCGAGGAACTCATCGCCGTGTTGTTGCTGCTGTTCGGACTGGCCGCCGCCGCCATTTGTTTTCGTATTAGCGCGCCCGTAGACACGAACACGGGCGGCCGCGCACCACACGCACGCTACGCGTCGTCGTCGTCCGTACGAATCGGACGTTGGTAGTTAAATCACAGAGGTGTCGCGGAAAACTCGATACGACAAACGAGTCGAGTCTTGTCAAAAATTAGTAATGTCGTAACAACAACGATCGGGGCCAACACAAAACGTACTAATATTATTGTCGTTATTTGTACTGTTACGAACACTACAACTATAATAATTATTATTGTCTGTAAATGTAACGCTACTTATCATCGTGACAGTTGATGATAGTCATGCGGACGCGCACACACGCACAATATTATTAATACCAATCGCATAGATACGTATTACGTACACACAATTGCAGTATTTGGGCCGTTGTTGCAACGCGAACGCGACACAAAACACGGAGCGACAACAATGGCAAACGATGACTGGTCGTCGACTGGTGGCTGGCTCCGTCAGTCCGACGGCCGTCCTCCGTGACTCCGCATTCGACCGCCCGCCTGTCGTCTGTTCGTTTCCTACGTTCTCGCCGTGGACAGGCTGGAGGTGTCGATTTTTCACGTTATCCGCAACGTGCCGGATAAGCTCGGCAGATGGCGACACACGTCCGCGCACAGCTGATTCGGGTCGCCCTCCACTTCGCCCTTACTGATCCCGTATTGCGTCGTTCGCTCGTCGTCCGGTTTCGGCCTTCCTCGTCAGTCGGGTCCCCTTCTCCATCCACCATCCACCATCTGATCGACTTCGACACACGCGCGCGCTCACCGCTCGAAACGACCTACATAGCGCATAATAATATTATTACGCGCTCGCCGCTCGCCCGACTCGTGGAACTTGCGGAAGGGCCTCGCAGTGTTTGCACGCACCAGATGAACGCGTACACGCGCTCGCCTTTACTTGGTTTGACCTCAATATTATTATAATATGCCTACGATGGCAAAACCGAATTAGGTACGCGTTAGGTTTGGTTATTTATCGTTTTTTTCCCCCCGTCGATTTCTACCTGGTGTTTATTCCAAGTACGCGTATGCGCGACGTTTGATTTTTATTGTTTTCGAAAACGATTTCGTCGTTTATAATAAATAATAAATTTTCGTTTAGTGTATTGTTCGACCGGATAGAATTTCCACCCGATGACTTTTACTTCTCCAAGTCGTACCTATACTGGCCATACTCAGTTTTCAATAATAAAAACGGCGAAAAAATAAATACTAAAATATATATAAAAAAAAACGAATTGCCAAAAATTATACAGGCAAAGGGTTTTGAGCTTTTAGAACGCAAATCGTAAACAAAATCAAATATCCTTCCCCAAAACTACAAATTTATTGGTATAAGTACCTACTTTTCTTTCTAAACGTGTCAACTATATTAAAAAACCGCGTTGTAATGGGAAGAAAAATTTTGGTGATGGGTCCAAAAAAAATCAGTTAGTTTAAAGGGAAATATATATATGTAATTAAATAGGTATTGTACTCGAGTTTATGTAATTATGTTTACTGAAATTAAGAAATTTCGAGGAGAAAATAATAATTATTCAATATAGAGTCAAAACGATAATTTTGTAATAAATATAATATTATGATGAGAAGACTAGTAATGAGTAGAAAAGAAACATAATAATATATAGTTTTGAGTTTTGACCTCCAGTAAAGTCTTTGCAGGAGTCACTTGTTCCCACTCTTTGTAATAAATTATACGTCACACTGCGTCACTGCCTATGTAAATATATTACGATAATAAACGGATAATATTAATACAATATATTGTTAAATGTTAAATGGTCGAAACGTCTTAAAATCATCATCGATGAGACACTAATATTTCATCGTAATATATAAAATTAAAATACGTATTTTATATAACGACATTCGACGTGTTCACCTTCACGCGTGCCCGTGGCCCTCAAATTTCCGTACGTCGACATTATTTGCCAACACATTGGCGATGTTCGCACGTGGGCACACACGATTGTCGTAACCACTATGACCAGACCTTATTATATTAATATAATGTATATTGTTTCCATGTTATTCCCGTCGCCACTTCGCCAGTGTATAAACATATTTGCAGAACCTGTATAAAAAATACGAAGGGTATAAAGATAAACCATTATAATAATTTCATGTTCCAGGTAAAGGTAAAAGTAGGTTGTGTTGTAGGTATACCTACTAGTCTACTACCATTGATTATAATTATAAATACCTTAGCTTAGATCAATAGAATAGTGAATTCACTTAATCTGTTCTATATAGGATATAGATGAGCCATACACATCTAAGTCTATATGTATTCAATTTGACGCCAACATGTTAGAGCCTTGGTTATCATTGCGCATGAGCAAAATGATTGATAATAAAATATGTTTTAAAATATATCGGCGTCAGATAGGTATAGTTGGCATTATAGATCAATCCATAGTATATGATCTAAGGTTTAAAATTACTGTGATTCTAAACATATTAGTATCAAAAACCAGCTTTTTGGCTACATCCAACATCCATAGTGTATTAGTATATTTATATTATGATCTAAGATCTAACATATAAGATTAATACTATATATACGTATAATATAGTATTATAATTAATGCTACAACTATAGGTGCTAAAATTTTAATAAATATAGGGTGAAGAGGCAAATCGACTGATCTCGTATGTAATATACATTTATACTCGAATTATTGATCAATTTTATTTCATAATTTATATGATATATTTGGTATATAACATAATATATTATTCGAAAATGATATATTATATAATATTATACTGGTGAATATTCGCATTTATTAGTTTACTACACTTATGCATGGAACCATGGAGACATTAAGCGCTGCAGTATCCGCGGACTTTTGTATGTCGTGGAAAATCATTAAACTCCATTCTATAACATTATATTCATACTCGTATTATTGAACCGTCTACATGGTCTACACTCTACACATACAATGTGTCAATATACGCGGCTTAGGGTGTCCATTATGGCTATTTTAAGTATATTGAGCTAATGAGCTATTCGCATAATATATTATACAAACTGCAGTAATCGCCTTTTCAATATTTAAATGGTTTCACTCGCGGGCGATTCGAAATACAAAATTAAAATAAATGCGTTTCTAACACGGTGATAATAAAAAAATATGCCCTCGACAAAACTTAAACTTAAAATATAACAATGTTTAACTAGCAAAAATTCGTTAATATTATATGTGGCATGTGCTGTATAATTCATAAATAATACATTAGGGTTGATCTCCTCCTAATTTTACACTCATTACTCATTTATAAATGACAATGTAGTATTGTAGTTATGCATAATGTAAAATATAATATATAATGTTTTTTATAATATAAACTAACTATAATTTAATGCTATTTGTGAAAAATATTTTTTTTTTTTATAATTTCTATAAGTTTTCACGCGAATTGCGAATATTTATAGAAAATATGACATTTTGTTATTGACAAGAGCATAATATTAATAATTATTAACAGATTCGTAAGACTACCTAGAAAACATTTATATTTTATAATAAAAATGTGTGTTTTTAAATTATAGTTCACGTTTTTTTTTACTTAAAAATTACAAATATGTATAAAGGGTAATTTAATTTTCAAATTTTATAAATTACATATTAAATGATTCACTACATCAGCAGTCCATCATTTATGTTCATCATGCTGTGAAAAGTAATAGTAATATAATATTTTAATTACAAAATTAAAATTTTTCAATTTTTCACTTCTTCAGAAAAAAAAACAAGTTTTTTAATGCATTTTTGTGAATTATTGTCAAACAAAATAATTGGTTTTGGTATATACCTACGTAAGTATAGTATTATTTTCTATAAACAAAGAAAGGATACACCCGACTTAAATAAATAAAGCGACTACAAGTGTACTTCGATAAACGTTTTTGTAAACGAAACGTTTTAAAATCGAATAATATCTAAAAAAAAAAAAATAATAGGTAAATATATACGTTCATATTTACGAGTCTTTTGATATCCATAGTAGATTGTGCTTTCGGGTCATCGCGACTTATCAAAATATGTTTAATTAACATTAATGTCAAGTAGGTAATCAAGTACTTTTTGAGAAAATCAAAATTTTTACCTTTCCATAGCATTTGAGTTCTGTGTTTGTTTTATGTTTTTCTTTAAAATAGCAAATATTAATTGATATTTTACTGTCCAATTCTCGTCGTCGGATTTTAGTTGTTTGATAAAATTGTTAAAAATTAAAGGTAAAATATTCAGCCCTTCGTAAAAAAACATAATAGATAATAATTTTTGAAATATTATTAGTACCCAAGGACGTATTTAGAAATTCTTAATGGGGGCGGGGAAATTAAATATGATATATAATAATAATATATGATGCTAGGATTGACATATGTTATTAAAAATACAAAATACTTTTATGTGTGAAATTTATTCAAAATATGTATAGAAATAAATTAAACTATGTAATAAAAAAAAAAATTCAAATATAAATCAATAAAAATAAATTAAGAATTAAACTAATATTATATTATATATTATTATAGTTTAATTATATATTAAAATATAGTTATATTTTAATTATGTAGTCATAACTTCAAAAGTAATATTACTAAAAACATTTTACGGAAGTTTACGTTGCATGATAACGATTCACAAATCAGTGCGATAAGGAATATTTTGATAATTATTATGAAATGTTTCTATACATAAATTGTGTATTGTAATACGAATACCCCATGTTTTGTTTTTAATGCAGAAGAAAAACAAAATATTAATTTAAAAAATAAAATATGTTTACCAGTAAAACGCAAGCCAGCACTATTAATTATTCAGGTCAATCAATTTATAAAGTGAGCCAAATCCAAATTACTACAATATTGGATTTCAAATATGCAAATGTATACCCTGCGTGGTCCAAATGACCCCACTAATTATGTTATAAGTTTATAAATTATAATAATTCATATCCCGCATAATAATTATTATTATTACAGTAGGTATTATTTTACTACGTAGGTAATGGTAATACTACAGTGGTTAATACTAAATCTTAAATAATAAAATAATTATATAAACATGTTTTTATCGTTTTTATAAAAGTATGGTAGCGAGGTACTATATATATATAACAAGGCGAAAGAAGTGTTATAAAGGCCCCCTTTAAATACGCCCTTGTTAGTAGGTAGGTTACCTAAAATAATAAAATTACAATTTTGCATATTATACAACAACTCTAAATACCTAGTTAACATAATAATAATCATTAAAAATTGTTAGAATTATAATCATAAAACAATTATTACTAATCGCTCCTTAATCCATAGTATTATAATATATTAAATTGTTTTAATTGAGATTTGTTGTACAAAAGGTAAAACGTTTCATTTCATATTAAATGAAAAATTATAATATAAAACAAACATTTTCATAATATTAATCTTTAATAATTAAAACAATTTTGTATACATATTGTAGATACGAGTAAGTACTCCGTAACTAGAAAAATGTGTTTCTTATTGTTATCATTATAATATTATAGATACCTACTTAATATATAATATTACAATAGTCAATAGTTAATACCTACTTTAATAGTACCTATAGGTGTTTATTATTTAATTTTTGAAGTCTGAAATATTTCATGTAAAATATTGAATTACCTACCTATTGATTTTTGAACACAACACTATTATTAATTACATTACACCAATTTATTACCTGTCGTATCTATTTCAAATTTGTTTCCTAGGATAGCAATCAAAATGTCAATAAACTACATGTCAAAATGTGAAAGTTAGGTACGCGTTGTCCCATTAAATAATATTATAATTATTTATAATAATTTGTTCCAAGTATTCGAATTGAATAAATTATATGTGTACCTACATATTATTTCATTACATATACATATTTAACTACCCATTGTGCTTCTTGTTTTATAAATCATTATATTGTTTCCTTACGAGTTAAACGTATTTAAGAAAACTATGTCTATTCTTACTATAAACGTGTATAATTAAATCTATACCAGAATTTTAATGCTATTTTTTATCATCCTTATTTCGTTTGTTTCAAAATATATTTATGTACGTTTTGCTAACATAAAACATTTTAAGTACATTTTAGTATAGTTTTTATTTTAGTTTAACGTTAGTATTATAATTTAAAGAAAACAATGACAATAAAATTAGAAAAAAATTAATAAATGTATATAGGTAATAATACAATAATATAGTAAACTCATTTATAATAAGAAAATTTAAATAGTTATTTTTTTTTTTTTATTAGTAGGTATATGGAAAAATTTAGAAATTTGCTAATTAGTATGTGGAATAATGTCGATATAACTAACGGGGTATCAGTGAATTAAATTTAAAGGTTATGGTAGTTGACAGTTGTTGTATATACGTAGTATAATATTACTATTGTTGGTAGGATTGAAATAAAAATGCTGGATTCGCCTATAATTTTAAGTTATTTGAGATCAATTTTATATGTTTTTTTAGACGTAGTGACAACTGTAAAATCGAAAAGTAATAAAATTCTAAAACCCGTGTTTTAATGACGCAAATGAACGTTCTTCAGAACAAAAAACAATATAAGTTTTTGTGAGATAGTTAAACGTAAAACGAAATAATAGGTATATTATATTTGAAAGAGAAAGGTTGTTTTTGTGTTTTATTTTCTTGTAGAGGAGAAAAAGTTTTTCCTTTTTTAATCGTTACCAAAAAGTTTTGTATTTATATAAGAATTTACACGCGACAAAAATAAATAAAATGACTGCAAGAAATAATTATTGCATTAATATAATATAATATCTATGTGATTGTTAGTGTATAAATTATAAATCCCTTTGTAAAACTAATTAATAGAAACATTTTTATTATACGAGTACTTACATATTTAATTTATAGGTAATTACCTAAACTAGATATTATATTGTGATATAAAAATAATACACTAAAAACTGTTCGTTTTTACGCATTTACTAAAAGCTTTATTTTATATTATGTATATGAGTATTGAGTCGGTAGTCTTCTAAACATATTTTATTCGTCTATTTTTTGTGTCCATAAATACCTAAATGAATTTTCAGTGAAAAGAATCTTCACTTTTCATTGTTTGAACAATATTATTATTAATGTCAATTGACTGACCACTAGAGTGCGTTACGGAAATATATTATTCCTATTTAATGCGATTTTCCCGGTTAACCAGGATTATAAATAAAAACAAAATTCGTGGGAAAACGTTTTTGTATATAAAATGCATTATAAAATTAAATAAAGTCTGATTGATCACTTAAGTATTTTTTTTTTTTTTAAGTACGTCTATGTGCGTTCGTATTTTGTATACATTCAAATATCTTGATTTATTTATCTTGGTTCATCTCAAGAGTACCGACAACAACAGATCGCGATTTTGCAGTACATTAATAACGATTAGTATTTTTTAAACGTCACAAACGTTTATTTTACGATTTAATGCCTATAATCCTATATGTTACGTGGGTATAATGTCTAATTAACTTTAATATCGATTCATCGAATTTTCGACTTTATGAAAATAACAAATTTTTACTTTTTCAATTCGTTCGAATTTTGCTCTTGATTTTTTCGAAGTAATGAGTTTTTTTTTATAACAACAAATTTCAATTGAACGTGTAAGATCAAAGTGTAGTTTCTGATCTTGTCAGCTTAACGGCCGTAGGAATTTTTTTCCGCTCGCGGGAGCTGTCGCACGAGCTCCTCCAGAATCGGGGGAAGCCCCCGATTTAGCCTTTATGGCCGGATACGCAGGCAGCAACGGCCAAGAAGTGGCGGACCCGTTGAGTCGAGACGACTTAGCTAATTTGAACATAGATCCCGAAGTACCCGTAATTCTGGCCCCGAGGCGTCAGCTCCTAACCATCCTAACCTAACCATCGTTCTGTCTTATAATTGTTACATAGACACTTTAAAAGTTACTTTGAATAGATTAATTAAATTTATTTTAAATAAACTTTTATATAGGTACCTACTACTAATGAAATTGTTTATAATGAACTTAATTGTTAATTGTATCAATTATTTATATAATAAAAATGCTTTGCTATTTTTATATAAATTTAGATTCATTGTATCTAATGTTACACATTTTTATAGCAGATTTAAAGATAATATATATATTAGTATTCCTAAGTTTAAAACACAATTTGGTATAAAAAAATGTAATTTCTGTTGCTATTTATTTATGTAGACGGTATTCAATATTAATATTTATAAGTTTTATAACATACAATCTTTAAAATTATTTTTAAGAAAACTAGACTTATCAAGTACCTACTTACCTGTAATTTTATAACTATAATACTATATTGTATTTATTTATATATAATTGAACTCAACTTAAATCCCCAGCACAAGCTTTGCTTAAAGGGGATTTTGCAAATTTGTTCGATTCTTTTTAGATTCTGAATATATTCGATAATACATTACTCTCAAGGCTCAAAACATACGCAGTACGAAGGAAATAACTAATTAGTAATTAGGTACATTATTACAATATTATTCAAAATAGTTATTCAGTGATCTATAATGTGAATTGTTTGGATTGTAATCACATATTTACCATACAATAGTATTTTGGTTAATTGATTATAATATAGTACATAATATTATAATATTATTAGGACATATTTTTTTTTAATTTATAAAGGAGTATCTTTAAAAACAATATGTACTTACTATTGTAATTGTGTTACTTAATAATTATTGTCAGTTCTCGAAAAATAAAAAGTATTTATTTAAAGTAGGCATAAACAAAATTAATTTTAAAATATAAAAAAAAAACTTCTCTTATGATTAGGTACATTATTGTGAGTTCATCCTTTATTGTTAGAAGTTAGTTCTTAAAGAAAATGTTTGTTGAAATTGTTGTGTTCTTTAATTAGGTATTACAATTTTAAAGAAACAGTTGAATTTGATAAAACAGTTTTGAGTGCAGTTTTATGTATGTCCTTATACTACTAATTATTAATAAATAATTTTGTAGGTTAGCTTATTATACGAGTAATATTCTATTAATATATTACTTCGGCATATTTAATCGATAAAATTAATATGTATTTTACTCGCAGTTAAATAATAAATTTATGGGTTAAACAAACTTTGTTTTTTTCGAACAGGGACTATAGGTATAAACTCATTCATTTATTTTACATGTTATTTACAGTAAATAGAAATATAGGTACTCTATATAATATGTGGTTAAAACAAAAAATTATAAAGTCTTTGCCCCGAAAAAAATATTACCTATATTCTTTTAAACTTTGTATTATTTAATTTGTAATTTAAATAAACGAGAAATACCTTTTATTTTTGGCAGATAAGTGATTTGATATTATAAGTATTAAAAATTGCATATAATAATTTAAGAATATATTATTCTCATTTAGTACTGGTTAAAATAAACATTGTAATATTTGATATTTGAAGGTACGAGAACACGAATGAAACAAGTAACTAGGTATTAACTGTACTTACATAATTATTATTAATACCAATTAAAAATAATAATTGTTCAAGATCGCTATATTATAATACTGACTGGATTGTGTCACGTATATGACTGAAAAAATGTAATAATATAAAATTCGATGTATCAATTGATTTCCTTCTTTGAATATTTAATAGTTAACGCGACCTATATCTATTGTATAAGGATTAAGGCGTACATATAGACATATAGTACTAGAAGGACTTTTCATTCTACCCAACTTGTTTGTCAATAATACTGTCTCGTTTCAACACCATTATTATTGCACGTGCATTGGGCATAGGCCAACAGTGCGGCCATATTAGATATATGAAATAAAAATATCGACGAGACAATAATTACGATAAAATTAATTAATAAGTTTATTACACAATAAGTAAATATTAATTATTATTTCCTAAATTTTATTGTTATTTCATAAACAAAAATTTTGAAAACATTGAATTTAAATAGGTATATTATCCGTTTACGTCTATTGGTTATATACAAATAAAGTGTATACGTATAGTATAACTGATTTAATGTTTATTATATAACCTAATACTCTTATAAAGAAATTAGAATTTATAGAAAATTTACTATTTCTTTTTATATATTATATTATTATTATATTTATATGATATATTATTTATAATTTAATAATATATGTCACATTGACTCACTGTTTTAAAATTTTGTACCGACATTTAATAAATGATAAGTACATAATTATGCTTGACAAATAATTAAGTCAAATCTAGAAAATAATTATTATGGAATATTATTAGATAATCTAAAAATAATTCAATTAAATTAATTAAAGTTTAAAAAATTATAATTATATAGGTAGTCAGGTATTGCTTTTCGAAAGAATATTGGATAACTATCATAATATTGAGTTTTGAATAAATAGTAGTGACATAATATAATATATCATTTTGTTCTCATTACAAAATTAGTATTTGTTGATATAATATTATATTGGCAATAACAATAATATGACTCAAATTCACGAAAAATGTACTTTTATTTGGTAAATTCGTATACTTTGAAAATAATGTTGTCATCTTAAATATAAAACATAAATAAATTACGTATATACCATATACGTTTAGTATTAAAGATGGTATAAAATTGTGGCGAAAATACGTATTTACTAAAAAAAAAGTAATTTTTTTGATGATTTGTCTGTTTTAATAGTTATTAGCTACTATTATACAAATTTTTACTCGTTTTATAAAACCAATTTAATATTATGTATGAATAATTAAAATAGTCTATGTCGACATTTGAAAAAAATAAATATATTTATTATATCAGTGTTTCCCAACCTGTTTTATTCTACGCCCCCTTTGTAAATTTTCAAAAATTTCACGCCCCCCAACAATTAAAATTTTTTAAAAAAGGTTTATTTGGTTTAAAATATAGAAATAATTAAAAATAATTTTTTTAAATATTTATTTAAATTACAATGTAGAAAGCATAAAAATGTAGTTTATTTATTATTAATTATTAACACAGATAACGAGTAATTAGAGATGAATGATAATGGACAATTATTAATTTTATAGTTTTTCCATATAAATGAAAAAAAAATAAAAAACAATGTATTTTGTAATGACTGCTTGCGCCTCCCCAGCAATGAATTTACGCCCCCCAGGTTGGGAATCACTGTATTATATGAATGCTATATTATAGGTAGGTATACCTAATATTCTAATAATATATTGTTGTCATTTTGTGTTTTGTTTTACGATTACAAAAACGTGTATTAATCATGTATTATTATTATTAATGATGAAAATTACTATAACATTACACTATTAATTTTATTTAAATGATTAAACAATAATTTAGTATGTAAATTGCATATAAGCACATGATGCGTACCTATTTGATTATATATATATTCTATAATAAGTGATATATCATAATAATATTATAATAATACGCGAAATCCTGCATAAACGTTTTAATTAGAGTTAAACATATTATGACACATCGGGGAATGTATAAAGTATTAGCTATACTTAACAGGTCAAAATTGTATCGATTATTGATAGTATAGTAAAATATACGTATATGTAATATTTGATGGAGAGAAAAGCGATTTTTAGTTTTCTGTTTATTAACTCCTAAAATATTGATTATAATAGTTTTATAAGATTTATCCAAATTGTTTAGAATTTAGAAATCATGCGATTACGTATGATAATAAGATTTTTATATTATTTTGTAATACAAATATGTCGTTCGTTAAATTTAAGTATTTACCTATAATAATGTAAGTATATACTCATATTATTATACTAAACGTATTATAGGTACGATGTTAACATAAAATTGTGTATAAAATCATACAATATAGTAGTATAATAATAAAATAATATTCGTAGAAATATAATGTAGGTATATTTTTATTCCGATGATGATACTCACTTTTCGAACAATTTTTTTTGGCGTTAAAAAAATTTAAACGAGATCGTCTTTATTTTATTTTTTTTTTTTTTACATATTTTATACTTAAATAACAAAATATACCTAATAATAATATTCGACGTTACGCGTTATTTTTGTAATATTTCTGTTTACGTAATACGCGGACGATCCACGTCATATATAAATATAACACAGTTAGACAAAGAAAGCTTTTTGATCCATATAAAATGATTTGTAACATTTTACGAACGAATCCGTGACAAACATAATAAAAACGAACGAGGAGATGGATTTTGTATATTATTATACGTACATACCCGCGCGTGGTCGACTATTGTGTGATGGTATATATATAGGCATACGCGTGTACGTATATTATTAGTGTATTGTACGTTGGCGAAAGATGAGGTATAAATTGTTTTTTTTTTCACGGATGAATCAACGTGAATTTATCTTATACATATCGAACATATACAAGTATATACCACCTACAATACAGTTATGGTAAATAAGTCACAATTATTTATGTCTCATGAATATAACTCTATATTACACTCATCATATTGTTGTGTTTAATTTACCGTATAGTATTTAATATTATAATAGGTAACTCGTATACGATACTATTAGTAATCAAATTCTTCTTTTTTGTTTTAGTATATACCCATATAATATAAATCGATTTAAATAATAATACGTTATAATATTAATTATTTTTATACGACATTATAATAATATTATATTATATACGCTCAGTCCCACTGCGTTTGTATATATTCATCAAAAACTTAATTTCACCCAATATTATCTTTTTATGATTTTTACAATTTTCATCTATACGCATAGGTACAAAGAATGCATAATATTTTCATTATTATACAATTTTATTTTAATATTTGAATTTAAAAATTATTTTATATTTCTATTTTTTATTTAAAACAAGTATCTACCTATAATTTTAAGATAAGCCAATCACAATTATTTTAATTTCTTTTAAAAAATTTAAATTATAAAATGTAAATTTAAATTAAAAAAAAAAAAAAAAATGGTTATTAAGCATTGAAAAATATTATGCATCAGCAAATCCGTTGAGTTTCGTGATGATGTTAGTTTTCGACCAAAAACTATTTCCTTAAATATTTTATTTCTCTTTTTTTTTTTTTTTTTTTTTTTGATTAATTATATTTTACATTCAATTGATAATCTGTGAACATAATATATTGCGGTAGTAAAATGCCACAGTTTAAATTGAATATAAATTGATAATAAAATATTTATATAGGTAAATATAAATACTCTATAATTAAATGATTAACATTTTCAGAAAAGTTAAAACTAAAAATTTGCAATTTTAAATTTTAATTAATGTAATAAAAAAAAATTTATTTTATTTTTGATTATAAGTACGTAAAATAAAAAAAAATAAAAAATGAAATTTATTTATATTGTAAAAATTGAATGGAAAATCTAAATCGGATTTCAAAAAGATAAAAGATCAAAAATTAATGATAAATACAAACACGGTATGTACGTTATATTATTATTTATTATTAGGTAGCAATGAATTTTGTTCGTATAAATGGAGAAATTTTTCTGATATTGTATACTGAAAATATCTAATAAACTTTTATACAAATAAAAAAATAAGTTTTTCGTTAATATAATCTTATATACATTTTTAAAACAGTTTTTCCGATTCGTATAATACATTCGATCCTAAAAATATTATTTTACAACCGAATTGATCTTAGTATATGGAACGTACGAGATAAAAAAAACTCAGTTTTTATAACAGCATCGAAGTCTAATCATAATAAAAAAAAGTCTAATATAATATTCATATAGAATAATATTATATATTTTTACTCGTGCATAATGTAATTTATGCACCAGTAAAGTTTAATTTATACGCTGCCAAAATATGTAAATCGACATAATATATTAAGTGTAAAATTATAATATAATCTTATTGTGTTAATTAAAATTTAATTTAATTTTTGAGAAAAATAAATTTTTTAAAAATTTTAAAATATGCAAGTATGTTATTTCAATATAGGAAGATTATGAATATATTCAAATGATAATATTAAAACTATAATAAAGTATAATTTTTATTATGTACCTACATTATATAATTTTCAGATATAAAAAATAAATATATTTTTTAAAATCGTATCTATATCCATTAGTTTAAAAATATAGAATGCATACATAATTATATTATAACGTATATGTATTATATATTTTGTTAATACGTGTGACACGCGAATATATTAAAATAGTTATTGATTATTTGCAATATCATGAAAATTCATTTTTTATTTTAAGTTAAAATTTTGATCATTATATTATATGATATAATTGAAAACAGTGGAAAATATGTTATAAAATACATTAACCACATGCTGATTTCTATGGTCATATCAGTTTCCTATACTTTCACAGCATGTTTAACATGATTATACTCTTGATACTATTAGCTTTCGAAAAAATAGAGATTGATATAGTTTCAATTAATTTCTTTATATAATCAGTACACGTCATATAGTTAGTTTAACAGTGATCCAGAGTATACCTAAGTATGCGAAGTAATCCCATCTATTATTATTTCATTTAAAAATGATTACATATTTACATATTAAAAGTTTACAATAAATTAATTAATTCAAGTCTAAAAATATAAACATTTGAAAACAAAATTTGTATATTGATGACTTAAATTATTTGGTAATATTTGATCTTAATTGTTAAAGTATATAATATATAATATAAAATAGTATTACACATTTAACTATCTAGCCTTTTAATTAATTTCATTATAGTATTATAATACAGTTTATGTGTACAATGTTATTTTAAAATTGGTTTTAAGAAATGTTATTTTTAATATATATTATAATATATTTGTTAATTATTATTATGATGAATTGAAAGCGTGTTAGGCAATACTTTTTTCAAAAACTAAACATTATTTGGGTAGTTACAACGGTATTATTCATTTTAAGCTTTTGAATTTAATTAATAGTCTTCTTGATACCGTTTTTAAATTAAAATTAAAATATGTTTAATTTATTTTTAATATAATTTAAAATTTATTAATTTTTACGCAAATGTTTATAAAAATATTAGGTATGCTAAAAAGTATAAATGTTTTTAATTACTCATACTGGGAAAAATATCTATTGATAAATTTTTATCAAATAAATTACTCGTATATTTTTTTAGCATACGAATGAACGAACTTTTGTTAACTGTCAAACTTGAATCATATTTTATAACTTTTTGCAGTATAATATAGGTACATTTAATGTATTCGCGAGTGGATAATATTTAGGTTTCATCCCCTATTTTAATATAATAGGTATATATACATATATATATTTTTTTACACCGAAATCGCCATCCCTGTTTTTTTTTTTTTTAATATTAATAAATAAATCAAATTGAGTCACAAAAAGAAAAAAGACGATCTATACACACATATATATATATATATAAATATAATGATATGTTAACCAAATTAATAATAAACCATGTCCATGTGAAATATAATTTATAATTGCAGATGTCAATTTATTTGTCTAACGCAGAATATTAAAATGATTTTAATTATTTTGAAATTATTTATAGACTATAAATTATAGTTAACGATATGATTTAATTAATTTTTTTATTAAGTATTTAAATGTATTATGTATTTATGAATTTATGAATTTCAACGAATAGGTAGTTAAACCAGTTTTGATTTTTTTCATACATAATTATTATCATCTTCATTATTAACTAGTGCATCAAAACAACACGATGGAAGTTTAATACACATAATATTATTATGTTTATAATAATTATTATGCAGTAATTTTATAACAAGTGGCGGTATTATTTTATACCTGTGAAAATAAATAAATTATATATAATATATATATACATTTATTATATAGGTATACGTGTTATGATAGAGCATGCCGACCGGCAGTCAGTTTCCAGCAGAGCACCATTCGTTTTAGTCTAGCGAATATTTCATTCACTTGACGTTGTGTGCAATTATTATAGTCGATTTATTGTGTTTTTTTATTTTTGAAAAAAATTTTATTTTATTTATTATATTTTTTCGTTCGATTTTAGTAAAATTAAAATTAAAATTAATTATAATCTATTTTGATTTATTGTTTCATTCGTATATTTTAATCGTTATACTAACATGCAGTTAGTCGTATACGTAGGTACCCAAAAAGAAACCCAAAATATTAAAATAATATCAATACACTTTCAATATACATTTAATAATTAGAGAATATGAAACCAAAAGTTTGAAAAATAATGCAGTTATTGTTTAGAATATTCTTACTTTCATGGACATTATTGCAACAGTTAAACTACAGTTTTAAGGTAAGCAATATATTTAATTTTGAGATTAATAGGGTATTATAATATTTTCATTCACTCGTTTAATTGAATTTAACGAATTTTTTTTAACTTGATCTATCTATCCAAGTTACTATAATTATTTTACTTTGATTTACTAAAGTGAAGTTTTTTTTTTTGAATTTATTGTAATTATACTATAAAATATTACTATATTACTTTATTTTTATTTCAGGTATATTGTAATTTTAACCTATAATAATTATTGTTTATAACTCAATTAATTTTATTAATTATAAGAATAAAATAATGTAATAAAACTATTTTTTTAATAAGTTTAATGCTTAATGGTTCCATTTATTGTCTTAAATTATATCATTATTAAAGATAAATAATTTATTAAACCCTATTTGTTAATGGGGAGGTATAAATTATCTAGTTTCTTACGCATGTTGTTAATAAAATGCACGATATATTAAATTATAAATATAATACATAGTTACTTTAATAATATATCAGTTATTTCTATTACATATATATAATATAAAAATAAATTATTTCAAAAACTAATAATTGTTTAATATAAGTATAGCTTTTTTCAATTTTTTTAATAGGTATGTTTTATAAATATATTTTAATTTTACAAAAAATTAATAAGTTTTCCTACTTCAAGTTTTAATAAAATCCTCATAATAAGTTTAAGAAATAATGTTTTAATGTGAAAAATCGTTTAATCTGCTTAAATTTTAATAATATAGGTATGTATTTGATATTAAATACATTAAAAATATACGATACAAAATGAAAAAACAATTCGAAAATAGAAAGTTTAATATTAGTTACCTATATTGATTTCTTTTGTTTTCATATTTTTGAGAACATTTTTATACCTACACTAATTGCATTTATTTAATTAATAATTATAATTTGATACTATAAACACATTTTTCTTATTTATTAAGATATTCGATATAATTTTATTATATTTCTTTCTTTATCTCAATTTTATGATTTATGTAACATAATATTTTTTTAAACGATTTAACGTAATATTTTTATATTGTCATAATAATTTTGCATAATAAACATGATGCAATTATAATAATTAAACCAGAAAGAAATGATTTTCCTCAAACAATGTAATTGTTTAATTTTCATATAGGTACCTACGTTATTATATGTATATTTTATAATTTGTTTGTTTAATTATAGTGTATGCCCCATAACATGTTATGGGTGTTAGATATTATATTACGAGTATATTTAAACTTAAACATATTTTTTAGAAATATAATTATTTGCTATAATTGAAGAAATGTGTGAATATACCTAATATAACATTATATTCATTATAATTTTACTACAATATTATTTTTAAATCAATTGTAATATAAAGTAGTCAAATCATAATCGTTTGATGTCAGATTATTTTGTAAATTGAAAATCAAATTTCTATTATTCATCACTTATATAATATAAGGATAGGTCGATTATAAATGATAAAAAATAATAAACAAAAATAAAATAGCCATTTATGTAGGATAATAGTTTTTTTATTACTATAAATAATGTTAGGTGGTGTTGACTTTTAGATTTTTATCACGATAAACTCATAATATTCCTATTGGATTTTTATATATAATGATATTTAAACATATAGCTTTTTATATAATTAAAAAATATTCAGAATTCAGTTATATAATTTAATTTAAATAAAAGTAGGTAGGTACGTAGTCAACAATAAATTTGACTTAATTAAAATTATAATATTTATAGGTATATAAAACAATTATATGAGCAAATATATTATAATATGATATATTAAAATTAACTTAAATTTTGATTATTTATTTTTTTGAAAACAATATTTTTAATGAGTATCTTTCATGTACTTGTACCTATATTTATATAGGTATATTATTAATAGTACGAAAATACTAGCATTATTATTAAAGTTGTTATCACTGTATATTAGTATTGTATTTGACTTGTAGATTATTAAATTATAATTAATAATATTATGAAAAATATTTCATTACTTATCATCATAATGATAATGTCTATTTTATATTAGTCTGATTACTCTAATCGATATATCAATAATAATATGGTACGATAGTCGTTAAGTCATCATAGGACATACCCAGGTAATAATTTGAATATTTTTTAGACGTTATGGACCTACAACATTTGGGACTCTAAGATTCCTATATTTTAATCAGTTTAGTCGCAGAAAATGTTAATATTACTATTGGTTCGATTAAAATATATGATCTAAGGGTTATCTTATAAGTTTGTTTAATATTTTTTTCTTTTAAAATCATTTTCTTAGGAGTATACCTATATTTGCCTATTACATATTTCTGCATCGATTAACAAACATAATCGATCCGAACTATATAGTGTTTTTTTCTTTTTATCTTATAATTATTATTAAATGCATTGCTATATTTTATTCTGTTGTTCATCGAGTGCAACGGACCACAGACGATGCGCGTTCTGGCGAGTGAAAATTCGCATATATAGGTACAATATATATATATATATATATAGGTACACGTCGTCTCAACATCATCGTTCGTACGTAAGTACTGAACGATTTACTTATCTGGAAACCAAACCAAGGAAAGTATAACGATTCGGTAATAACTATAAAAATTACCTTCTTATTTTATTATACCTATATTATACACACATACGTATGTATACATATACACCTTTTACTTTCATTATACATCCTGTCTGCGGGGTCCATCGGACCATTGTTTTTACAGACCAATTGGTATATAATACGATCCTCGTGTATTTATTTTCGATTCTTCGAGCAAATTTCATTTTTTATACTCGTATGTAGTTATTATATATATTAAATTGTGAGAACGATAGAAATTAGAAATATATTTAATCATTTTAACTATGCAAAATCCGGACTGTAATTACCGGAGGAAAAGTCCATTTTTTTTTGTTTTTTTTTTTTTTTTTTTTACAAACGGTCTAAAAACTGTGAAGCTTATATTTTATACCGATAACCTTGCCCATTCGGGACACGTTTGATTTGCACGCATCAGTGGCATACTTTATAACGAATGAATAAAAAAAAAAAAAATAATGAATAAATAAAAATATAATTTTATATAATATCCGAATATCTATAATATAATATATTATTATGATTGTACACATAAATATTGCATTGTTTGAGCTGTTAGTATTTTTTATTCCAGTCATAATAATGGCAAAAAATTCCTGCTGCAACTATTGTCGGAAATATTGTAAAATCGAATCAATCCTGTTGTTTTGTATAGGTTGATAACCTTATAAACGCTTTGAACAAAATTTTTTTTCCAAGGTGACATCGTTATAAATTATTATACTGGATGCAAAGAATTTATATTCGTATTATTTCTTTGGAATTATAAAATATGTTAAGTATACCTACCTATGTTAATAATAATGATTTAAAATGATAAAAATTAAATAGAATTTAATGAAAATGGCATATAATTTAATTTTACAAAATCAAATTACAAATTCTATTTAATATACGGAACATCCGTTTATAATCGTAAGTGTTAACGTAACGTTAATAATATGTTATAATGTTATGTATTAACAGTTATTAGCAGTTGTTCAAAATATCGCGTTAATTTATTCTTTGAAATTTTAACTGTAAAATAATTAAAACAACACTGAAAATACTAGTCGAGTTTAAACTTAAATATATATATTAAATTTTTTTATTACACTATAAATATGGACTATTAATTAAAAATATTGAATAATAATAATTATTATTTATGTAAGGTAATGTTTATTTAATTGTTGATTGTGTTATATATTTGTAATAAATATTCTATAAAAAAGAAAAGTAAATTAATGATTAATGTTCTTGTTAAGATTTACAAATTGAAAAATTATTATGCTTACCTATGTGTTATGTTATAATAATATTCCTTGTTAGGTAGTCGTCATTATATGACAAGGAAGAGAATAGTTTACGATAGACATGGTTGACATTTTCAGGTTATCATTTATTTGGGTCATGAACAGTGAACACTATAGTGTAAGGTCTGATACAATTTAATGAAATTTAACTAAAATATACTTTTAATTTTAAATACATATTACATAATAATATAAGCTACATTATTTTTTTACATAATAAATTTTATTATAGTCGTAATAATTCATATTTAGTCTAGTTATAAAAATATATAAATGTGTTAACTGATTATTCTAATATTTCATAAAAAAAATGTTTTTAAATTTAATTTTATAACTATATTAATGTATTCTTATTGATAAATGATTAGGTAATAAATACAAACTCTGTTGTAAAGCGTAAGGGGTATACAGATTATCAAGTAAAAATATGTTTTAATTTCTAAATATTATATTATTGATATAAGAAAATGATAATTTTAGAAGAAACGAATCGTTTATTTCATTTTTTCCCTCTAATGTTATTTGATGATCTTATATAATAATATTATACAACTGTAAATCAGAAAATTGCAAAGAATTTCATAATAATATATAGAAGTAAGAACGTGTCTATATAATATAGTGAATAATGTTATATTATTGAAATTTATATGACTATATTTTTATGGTACCTACTATATTATTAAACCAGCTACATTTAAATTCAAATAACAAAAAAATTCACGACGTAAAAAATTTGTTTCAGATCGACGAGACGAATCTGATAGACCATTTAACACCATCGGAATGGAGTCATTTTGTTGGACCCATTGCTGCCGGTAAGTATAATATTGTTATTAGGTTATGATTTAGTTCCGCGCCGCTATTTATATGTTTGAAAATATTGGGCCGGCCAAGTGTGAAAGAAAGAAAAAAGTGAAAATGTATCAATTGTTATTAAATTGGTTACAAAACTTTTGATCGTGGGGAATTATTTTATATATGCACATACGTTTAACAAAATGATAATCGTTATGGTTCCGTAGGTTTCCGAAGAGGTCAATAACACGACCGTGGATATTTTAATAATAATAATATGCTCATTTATGTTTACACGCTGTATAGATTTAGGAAGGGTTTCCTCGTTAGTTGACAGCAGCGTTATCTTACAGGAAGAAGCTAATTACGCGAGAATATCATACGCGTGAATTAAGTACCTATCAAATTTAACAATGTTTCAGGTCAAAATTTTGGCGTCACTTACTTAAATCCAAATATACCGAAAATCGGACGGGTCAATATCACGTCCGAACAATTGGGCCGCCGTTTTCAATTGGATTTGCAAAAAAATGATAATTTATTCGACGATAAATTTGTCATATTGAAAAGAAAAGACGGCAAATCAGAATTCATTGTGGATAATCTGTGGAACGATACAGACTGTTATTATCATAGTTTTTCACCTCACGCGGCTGCTCTTGACATTTGTAATGGATTGGTAAAATATAATTTACGAACAATAATATAATTCGAACATTCCCTCATTTGGTAATATTCTTATCAACTTTGTTTAGAGAGGAATTCTGAGATCAAACAATGATGAGTATTATGCTATAAGTCCATTACCGGAACGATTTCACGGTTTGGATGAAACACCACACGTAATTGTCCGACTAGAAAACGCAGTGAAGCTAAAAGATTCTTTAGGTAAATTTGTTACCGCGAATGAAAACGACAGGTTACCTAAAATTCGGACAAAACGAGGTATTTGGCCACCAGCCGTGTTGAACTTAGAAATCGCTATTTTCGTGGACCAGGATCTATATCGACTCATGGCCATTAATTTCGAAACAAATACAGAAAAAGAAATTATTCGATTCGTTTTGGCAATGGTCAATGCCGTAAGTTACTGCCTTATAAATTTCTGAATCAATAAAATTACCAATTATATACTTTTATCGGGATTTGTAAGAGTGTTTGAATAATTTTTATTTCGATACATTCGCTTAATGATGTCAATATGTCTATTGGTAGGTATAATTTGTGTTATAAAATCTATTTAACTTAAAATTTAATATTCAAGAGCGAATCGTAATACTATTATCTAATGATAATGTTCAGTGGGCATAAGATTATACTAGCGGAAATGGTATAGAGTTAAAAATGACAAGCGTATTTAAATTTAGAATCAATAATTTAACAAATTACACGCGTGAACAGTAATAAAACAGTTGTATCCATGGCCTAGTTGGATATCTAATCATTCTGTCTATTAGTAAATATGTATTACTGAAATAATCCGTTTTTATTTTTTTCGTCGTTTAGGTAGATTTGTTGTACCATGATCCATCGTTGGGTCGTCAAATTAATTTTATCTTAAAAAGGCTAGAAATCTTGCATTCGGATCCCAAGGGTCTGTCCAGGTCAAACGATATCGATAGATTTTTAAGTGATTTTTGTAAATGGCAGCAAACGGAAAATCCACCGCATGATTCCGATCCTCTACATTGGGATCATGCCGTTATTCTGACTGGCCTCGATTTATTTGTAACCGGTAAAAATGGTAAAATCAGCAATCAAGTGGTGGGTAAGTACCGCGTTAATATTAATTCGAATAGAACGAACATTATATTTTATGTACATAATATATAGGCCTTGCTCCTGTTGCTGGTATGTGTACTAAAACTAGTAGCTGTACTGTAAACGAGGGGCGTCATTTTGAAAGCGCCTATGTTGTTGCACACGAAATTGGTCATAAGTAAGATAAACATTTATACATAATATTATAATATTTACGACGGTGTTACAGCTATATTAAGGTTTAAGTTATTGAAATATTTTCTGTGTGAAAAGTTTACACAGAATTAGCAACAATTGAGGTTACATAAAAACGGACTTCCTTTTTTTTACGCTCTATTACTCGTATTTTAGTATCAGACGATCAACAAACTCGTGGGATAGTATAAAAACAAGTAATAATAATAAACACGAAAAAAAATTTCAAGGGCAAATGACCAGTTATGTGTGAAAAATGATAATATACGATATAATATTATATAAAAATTTATTGAACTGCATGATCTCAAGCTATTTTTATTTATCGTAAATAATAATTATTTTTTGTGTAGAATTTATTTTTATTTTTTTTTTTTTTAGTTTGGGGATGCGTCACGATGGTGCCTCTTCGGACAATAATTGCGATCCGACGAGTTACTTGATGTCACCGACTCTGGGAAGTGGTAAAATTACATGGTCAACATGCAGTAATGAGTATCTGGAAAAGTTTTTACAGTAAGTAATTTTATATACTCGTAAATAATTATCATTCGTAATAAACTAATAAATGAATATTGTAAAATGCAATTCAATATATTTTGTTTTGATAATTTATTAAATACATAATATAATTCTAAATAACGACAATCCAAACTTTTAAAATTATATTTTCTGTGTATATAAAATTACGTATAATGCTTAATTACTTTTTTAAATTAAGAAAAATGGTGTTTGAATTTTGTATTTTATTGCTTTTGTCCGAGACATTATAGCAGCAAGGTTTTTGAAATATTTAGTGAAATTGTATCATTTTATATCAATATAGAACTGTTATTTAATTAGGCATTTAATTATTGAATATGGAAATATTTATAATTTAATACCTATTATATAGCATATCATATAATTATGTAGTAGAAAATGTATGTGATACCCAAATATATCTAATTATAACGAATACATAATAATATCTGAGTAATTGTAACTGTTTTTAACTGTTTTGAAGGTTTCGTTATTCTACGAATTCGATGTTAATATTTGTATTTAGAACGAAACAAAAAATGTATTATGGTTATTCCAATGATTTTTTTTTTTTTTTTTTGTACGAAGTAATTTTTTAGGTTTAAAACAATGGTCTGATTATTTTATGCGCAGGATGTTTTTGTAGAAAATTATATTTAGTTATTATTTATGAAATTTTCTGAATTTCCTAATACTCTTTTAAAGTGGTAAAATAGGAAAAACCAACAGGATTATAATATTAGTGGAAGCTTCTCTTTTGTCCCTTCGTTTTCGAAGGAAGATAACATGTGTCCAACCAGCTGGAACGATAGTGGAAGGATTACAGTGCGTGCGTATTACTTTAAGATTTGAAAGTAGAGATAAATCGTCTAATTCAAAATAAGGATTTTGAACGTACGATAGTGTACATTACATATTATACATTATGAAACTTATATACTATTGTTAATATCTAAGAATAAGAATATTTATAATATATGATTAATTCATTAGATTAATAGAGAATTTAAAAAAAAAATTAATTTTACAACAATCTATTTCCTTAAGGATTTTGAATTATATAATGATGAAATCACGATTAAAATATTATGATTATTGTTCATGGTATTTGAGTATACGTATATAATTATAGAATAAAAAATATGCTTAGAATCGTATTTTTTAATGCAATAATATTATTTTCTCTACCATTTGCTTGGATAAACTGAGTTATTTTCATTGAGTACAAAAGGGATACGAAATTAAACATTCTAACACTAGTTGGGTTAGGTATCATTTTTATTCACTTATTAATATTATTTTTTTTTATATATATACCTATACAAATACAATAAATATCTTATAGGAGTTCACAAGCTGTATGTTTGTTTGATGAGAGTACAACTTCTGAATACTTAAACCATAAGCACCAAGGCCGTTTGCCCGGTGAACGGTTTGACGCACACGAGCAATGTATGCTTAAATATGGACGAGGCAGTATACACGCTACTAGTCAAGACTTGAATGAAGTATGCCGGGACTTACATTGTCAACGAGATCGGTATACGTGGACTTCTCATCCAGCATTAGAAGGCACTTTATGTGGCCCAAATAAAGTTAGATTCTACACGTTAATTATAATGAAAAAAATATGTGATATTTTATAAATTAAATAATATAAATTAAAATCTACATTTTCAACAATCTCGAATTTAATACATAGAAATGTAAAAAGATGTTTTAATTTTATTAGACGAGCATAAATTATTTTTTACGTTTCGTGGAGTAAAAATAAGACAATACAGTTAAAAAAGTTAAAAATATTGTAGCAGCAGGATTTTTAATTTTTAAAAAGATATACTATACGTGTTTCGGTTTGATAAATAGTAAAAAAAAATGTAAGAATTTAATAACATTTAAATTTTGTAAGGGCAAAATATAGAGAGATACAAGTGAGAGAACAATAAGTAATGAAATATAGATAAACAGAACAGTTAATGAAAATGATGTTAATCTTTTTTTCGATGAGAACGAAATAAAGCAAGTTCAAATATTGTATAAAATTAAATAGAACATTAAGATGTGTGATACGAGTATATTCTCATGATATTCACATTACAATAATTTAAAAATTAAATAATTTTAATACATGTATTTTATTTAAAAAAAATTCAGTGGTGTAGAAGCGGTCGATGCGTACACAAAGGGTTATCTGCTCTTCAAGCTGGATTCATTCCACACAAGAGTATCGATGGGGGGTGGAGTGATTGGCAACCGTACTCAGATTGCGCTTCATCTTGCTTGTTAGGTCACAAAAATGATCTTCATGGCGGTAGTACCGGCATAATGACATCATTCAGGAGGTGTAATAACCCACGGTAAGTAATGCATAATATGTGTAATTAATTACGTATTTTTGAAGTACTTAAGTGATTAAATTCTATAATATTAAATATTAATGAAAAAATGATAAGTTTAAGAATTTTAATAATTTTCCAAATATTTTATGTAGCGTTCAGTAATTATAAATAACACTTAATTATCAGAATATATCTAACATATACGTAAATGCATTAAATGTATTATACAAAAATATAATCATTTACCCAAATAGATAGATATTAATATTTATAATTTATATTATGTACCTACTTTAAAATTAAATATTTAAATTTTACCAGACCAGAAAACGGCGGCAAACCATGTTCAGGCGGTGATCAAAAGTACAAATCGTGTTTTACCGATCAGGTAAATGATTGTTTTTATAAAAATTGTATTATACCGTCTTTTGATAAATATATTTATATTTTTAGTGTGCGAATGCACCACAGGTGACGCTTAGAGATTTTGCAAATGAAATATGCTTAAGAGCCAAAGAATATGACACCGAAATTCTTGGAACGGGTTATCAAAAAATCAGTTCTGATCGTGAGTTAAAATAATAAAAATATATCATTTTATACTTATTAAGATTTTAATAACATATAAAAATATTTTACGAATGTATAAATGTATAATGCGATGAAAAATGTTATGTTTTTATGATTACAGTTGGAAATTCAATTTTTTATACCCTTATAATCTGTTATAATTCCATTTAATGCGTCTATTAATAAACGTTTGTGTTTATTTTGTATTTTTTATTTGATTATTACGTATTATAATATTACAGTTCAACGATTAAATAATAATTATCAACGTGACAATAAACTATTTTAATAAGTATTAAGATAAGAGATACGAGTAAATTATTATTATAATAATAGCTAATATAGGCCTCCCATAATTAATGTCGTACCTAGGTATTATAGGGTACATTATAGAATTTTATTTTTCTGTAAGATTGTAAGGTTTAAAATTTTCCTGTTTTAATTACGTATTCGAGACCGATTTTAGATTATGAGCGAAGCGGAGAATTTCTTGGTCTCGGTCTTGTTTTAAATACAATGATGTGTGTCTTTTCTTTCAAATTATCGTTTGCAAATTTATTTTATGATTAGAAATTTAGAACACTTGTGCATATAGGTAATCATGAAGAATTAACCAAATATGTTTTATTATTACGGTATCAATCGATATATATTTCAAAACTAATATAGTTTGCTAATGACTAATAATTTTATTATTATTCAATTTCAATTACAATTAATATTATAATTAAATTATAATAAAAATATTGTTATTATAATCATTATAAATGTAATCGTATTTATTTTATAGCAAAAGACGCGTGCACCGTTTGGTGTCACAAAGAAAAAGGCGGCACGAAAAGTCGCGGATGGTCTTTTCCAGACGGGACGACATGTCAAATAAAAAATAATAAGGAATCCACTTACTGTATTGGAGGTTATTGTAAGGTAAACTAATGATGAATATTATATGTTTTAATAATTTAGACTTAATTATTAGAGGAGTTTTAGTATATTTTATGTTCACGTAAAATATAAATTATACACGTTTTATAATTTCTATATCCTTTTTCTCATTAATAATAACAATATTTCTTTCTCTTATTCTAATATTGTTGGCCGATGATTTAAAGATTTTTCGCATTGTAAAATCCGTTGATGATGTAATTCTTCTTCAATTCGATCTAAATGCACTTTCTCAATGTTTGTGACCAAAATAATCTTGTCCTTAATAAATACAAATTAATGTCCTTTAATATTGTTCTCGTTCTAACATACTCTATAGGTCTACTGCATAAATAGAACGAATTTTTAATTATAATGATCTTGGTGTTTTTCTCTATCATAAACTAATATTTGATACTAAATAATAAATTAATAACTAATAATATATAAAAAAATAAATCTTTAAGGTAGCTTGGGTTCATTAAATTTTACCGTACTTAGTAACTTTAATAACCTTAATGCATTGGGTCTAATCTAAACTTACTATATTAGATGCACTCTTCATTATTATTATTATTGTTCACCTGTTTCGTCTTCTTACCTTCTCAGTTCTCAAACATAAACTCTCTTTAGAAGCTGTTCAAAATAAATCTTAGGGTTTCTCTGTTATCGCTGTAATATTTCACGTATACCTTATACTTTTTATGATCCAATTTTGAATTTTCTGAATATAGACTACCTTGACCTACTCCTACGTAGAATAAAATAAAATTTATGTTTCTTATATTATAATGTTCTTCACAATAAAATTGATTGTCTTGAATTTCTCAGTCGCCTGTCTTTTTTGTCCCGTATTACTTTTTATATTCCTCCTTATCAATTAAATTACGCAATGAACTGTCAACTTTAACGAATTATGTATTTACTAAATACATATAAGAAATAAGATAAAAAATTTTACAAATCGATCATTATCCTCCTTTAAGCAGCATTTAAATATTATATAGGTATTAGGTACCTACTAATTTAGTTAAATGACATCATTCGTTATAAGATATTATATGTTTAATTTATTCTACCTGTACTACTGATTAATATTTTTGTAACAATTTATAATATTTCAATTTTTTAATATTCAATTTCTTATGTATAATATAATATATTCTTTAATTATCATTTATTTTTATCTAACACTGTAAAATATTCATTAGATTTGTAAACGGGTTCTAACTCGTTAATTTTCTAAATAAATAATGTAACGAAATTACTAATTTAAATTATTTACAATGGTCTAAAATAGAATATATTTTTAAAAATTAAATATAGTATATAGAAAACTTAACATAGATTATATTATTATAATAGAAATTACAATTATGAATATTATATATACCTATATATTATGTATTAGTAATTATCATATGAATATTAATTTAAAACTAATATTACACCGATGAATTAAATATTATTATTATTTTTTTTTTTTACGTTAAGTACGTATTATGCGCGTTATATTATTGTATAAATTATATTATCATATATACTTTATTATTCATTAAAAATAAAATTTTTAAAACAATTGTATAAATTTAAATAATTTTATTTTTGCATTTAAAGGAATTTTTTTGCGATAAATCATCATCGTTGGAAACACTTTATATTGAGGCTGCTAAAAACTGTGAAATAAACGAATCACCTCAAAGTAGCCTAAGATCTCCTTCTCGACCATTACCATTTTTATCAGAGGAATCCAGTATTGTCGAATGGAAATGGCAATCCATATCTGTGTGCCATTATAGTTGTATGGTACCAGGTGTTGGACTTAAGCTTGTCGAAGGTAAAACGTGTAAAAATTGCGAACCAGTAATAAGCATAAAGGTTTGCCGTCCGCAAAAAGACGTAAGTACAACAATATTATTTATATAATTTATTAAATACAAAAATCTTAGAATATGTTATAATATTATGTTGTTACGAGTGATATTAACATTTGTTTAATGACGATATATTTAACCGAACAATTTTGCATCGTATAAATGTTAATATTGTTAACTGCATACCATTAAAATCTTGTATAATGTTAGTCACATAATATAGCATAATATTATAAGCAATGCATATAGGATAATGTTAAAATGTAATTTAATTAGTGAAGATTGATATGATTTTTTTTTACAAATGTACCTACATCACAAAATTATTTGATACAAGTAGTAGATCCAACAAAGTCGCACTTGGTATGAATCTTGAAAATAGTGACCATAATAATAATAAATAATATTTTAATATTAAATATATGTGTTAAATATAAATTGATATTGTATTAATTTATTTAATATAGAAAAAAATAATATTTTTACAGGATATGGCAATTTACATTGCATAATATGTTAGATTTTATAATCTATTACTATCATATTTTCCTTAATAATAACTCTTTTGTCTTACTGATTTATCTGTCTGATATTTGGCTAGTAATTAATTTCAATGATTTGAAGACATAAAATATAATATCTAATAAGTATTAAAAAATAAAAATAAATAATATTATCATGTAACGTTATCGTAATGATACGAACACTAATAGCTATAACCATTATAATTATAAAGATAAAATATAGTATTATATCTAAAAGTAAATTCAATTAAGATAAAATTGATACTTGTACATTTTATTAATTTATTAATATTTTAAATTGTTGTCTATTTGAAATATCTAGTATTGATATTATATAAATAATCATTATTGTAATAATAGGGACGTTTGTGTATCCAAAAATGTAAAAGAAATAAGTGAAATTTGAAAAATTAACATTATCCAAGGATTAATATTACCTATAACATTATTATGTTTATTTATAATTCTTAATAAGCATATGGAGGGAGGGGTAAAAATAATTATTTATTTTATTTACCATAAAGATGTAATAAATAAATGGTTTGTTTGTTTTATATTTTTAAATAATTACTATAACTGATACATCTATAATAATATAAATAATATTACCTAATAATAATATTATTATTTTACTCTATTGCTCTGTTGGTCATTTGACCGCAATATAATATGATGAGAGGATATTATCGATTTCACAATAATTGTGTGCACAAAGTATTTTACATTATTTAATATTAAATACATTTTTATTTTAGCAATGCAAATTGGGTTTAAAATCCGTAGTGGATTATGCTACTTCTATTTGTACCAAATATGGTCAAAAAGTGCAAAGACTATCCGGTTTAGGGATGCAATTGTCATCGGTGCCAGGTAAGTTAATCAGTGGATTATAATTTTAATTTCATTTGTGCGATTTTCAACAATATTTTTAATTCCTTTATAAAAATGTTCAAGTTTCCATCTAAATGACCGTATTTATAATGCTTATAACATGTATTTTTATTTGACTACCGTTAAAATTGAAATTCGAATTAAATTTTGTAGCCTGTATTAAAAAAATATATAAAATATAATTAAATAGGTATTTATCAGTTAATTGAATGAAAAATGTCCTACAGGCTACAGATGAATAAAAATTATTTTATTAAATTTTGGTTTATAATATTATAAATTATTCAAAATTATGATTTTTAAAAATTCTATTATACTCGTAACTCGTTTGTGAATGGTTTAGTCAGTTCCTTAAAGTATTTTATATTTTTGTATAAGGGAAATTGTGTAAATTTCATAGGCAAAAGTGATAATTTAATTGTATTATATTTTAACATTAATTTGTAATTAATACTATATTATTATTTAAAAATTTGTTTTATTTTATATTTATAGATGATTTGGATAGACCATGCAGGTTAGCATGTCAAGATCAGACGGTACAGCACAGATTTTATATTGTTAACGGCGAAGTTGGTTGGTTTCCTTTTGGGACCGATTGTGCTCGAGGCGATCAAGATCGACGTGCATTTTGCCTGAGTGGAAAATGTTTGGTGAATATTTTAAACATATTTTAATTATTATCAGTATTACCATATAATTACGTTTAATTTATAGTAAAACATATAATTTATAGTATTCATATTGATCACTGTTAATTTTTTAATTAAATGAGAGTTATAAAAAATTAATTTTGATTAGAAAATATAGAAATTGTAATTTATCGATCAAAATCCTATTGCTTACATAAATTATTATAATATATTTTTATCTTGAATATCAGAACATTAATTGAAAGTGGAACTCTATAAAAAAAACTAAATAATAAGTTCAAGTGTTTGTTTAAGTATTTGGAAAAGTCGATATTTTATATATAATAAATATTAGATGTTATATCTTGATTTTCACACTTTTATTTAAGCCTAAGACGTACAATTTTTGTGCATTTTATAAAATGTTTTAAAATATTTCACATTCTTCTGAAAAGTTTAGGTACGAGTAATTTATAAATTGTTTATTATATTTCATGCGTGATGTGTAAATAAATATAATTTCTGCAAATTGTGATTTATTTTATTTCAGAAATTATTTTTAAATTATATAAGTATCTATGTCCTATGTATATTATACCTGTATTTGTAAGGTTAGGTTAAATTAGTTTAACGTATTTCAGTATTTGAGATCATTAATTAAAAATTCTAAATCGTATTAAAATATTATGTATTATACTATTATGATATATTATACGAGTATATTTAAATAGTATTAAATTATCATATTATTTAGAGCATTTGTAATTATAAAGATATGAAATCTGGGTATTATTATTTCAAAAACATTCATATTTATTAGATTTAAAAATTTAAGTATGGCAAGCTTTAAATTATAAATTTATATTATTTTTTTGTAGGATTTTGGATCGGATAATATGCCGTTATCTGTTGAAGAAATGATGTTACATAATAATTTTAGTTCAAATAATCGTATAAAAAGAAGTTTATTAAAGCAAAACAGCATTTATACGGTGCAAGATATATTTCAGGAGCTTTTTAATTTTGTCAAAAGTAAGTAATATTTTATGTTAAATTTAAATTCTGTTTTCTTAGAAGATTCATTATTATTATTTATTGATTATTAATTACAAAAATATAATGTGAATTTTTAGAGAAGAAAAAACAAATTGATACGTTTAACAATACGTCGTTAGACTTTGAAAATCCTGTGGACTTTCATACTGTATAAATATAATAATATGATTAAAAGACTACCTTAGTTTATGTACAAGAAATATAAAAATTGCGATTAATCAAATATTTGTATGTTATTATAAAAATGAGTTGTTTTCGGCACACGGCGACACGTATAGGCAATAATAATGCACTCGTGTATGAGGGAGGTACAAATCGCATTGCTATGATAATAATTATTATTTATTATGTTGAACAAATTTAATAATAATTATTTAAAAACATACACTTAGAAATATTTTTAATAAACATATCATATTATAACATCGTCATTAACATAATATTATACAAGTATAAATAGCACGTTCAATGTAGTAGATCAAAATATTTTATTCAAATAAATTATATATAATATAATTCAATAATCACCGAATAACAATACAAACATTAAATTACATAGAATAAAATTTCATAATATATAATATAATAATAATAGAATACAAAACTGTATTATAATGTAATAATAGATCGAGAAAACAGACAATGAGTAGGTATAAATAAGAAATTTACTGTTTATGTTTGAAAAGTAGGTATCGCGATAAAACGAACCTAGGAAAATGAATCATGCGTTTTGTCAAATTTAAGCTAATTATAATAATATATGTTATAAAAATTATACGTCTAAATTACACGATTAACTTGGAAAAATTTGAATCAATAAAATTAATAAAAAAAAAGTATAATTCCATGTAGGTAATCATTAATATAATATAGGCCACAATAATATTATTAATATAATAATGATAATAACGAAATAGAAATATAATGTATAATTATTATGTAATAATAATAATATACTATAAACAACCAAATATTTATAATACCTTGCAAAATTGTAAAAATAATCACAGCTTCTGTTTTTTTTTCACATCCTTGTTTAACTTTTCACCGCCCTCTACATTATCGACAGTTCGTAGTTCTTTATAATAAATCTAAACATACATATTTTTTTTTTTTTTTTAATTAAAACTTAATTAATAAAATTGGACAGAGTATTTATATCTATTCACTAAAATAAAAGTAAGTACCTATATTGTTATAAAATTATTATTGATTTTACCATTAGTTTAATTTATTTAAACAACTACCTGCCTATAAAATATATTTATACGAAAAATGATTGTTATTTGTACCTATAGTTTTTTGGTTAAGAAATGTTACAACAATTCAAAATTAAAATGATATACTTTTATAATTTTAATATATGACGTTTAATATGTTATTCAGTCTTAAAATTGTTTGCAAAACATACTTAACATTGGAGTTATTGTTTTGGTATTTAAGTATTTTTAATATATCATACAATTTTGGAAATACTTAGGTGAAATTAAAAATATTTAAAAATTGTTATTATATTTTTTAAATTTCTTTAAGATAACTACCTACATAACTTTATTACAAAGAATTATTTTTTCTATTGGCATTGTTTATCATTATTAATTATACAATACAATATAAAAAAAAAAAAAAAAAAAAATTACCAACTAAATTTGAAACCATTTTACATTTCCAACGGAATTATCTTTTATTTCTTTATACTGGCACTGCGTAAAATATTCATGTATTAATAAGATTTAGTGGAATAATACAACTATAATGGTATACACTTCATAAATATTAAAAATCATAAATTTAAACTTTATTTATTAAAACATTTTAATGAACAAAATTTTAAGTAGGTACTTTTTCATTTATAATAAATTGAAAATTGAAATATAAAATAATTAAAAACTTAAAAAAAAATTTTTTCTTTGAGATATTTATATTTATTATAATACTTATTTACTATTTTATTAACAATATTACTTAGCTCATTGATCTCAAGTAATAATTATGGTAACAATTTATTATAAAAAACGTTTGTTATTCATTTATATATACAATGTTTAAAATTAATTTTCCGACCGACCATCTAATATTTACCTTCTCTTCGTCATCGGGCACTCTAGAAATTAAGTCTAATAGCTCGTTGTTGGGAATAGTGTTCGGACGAAGTATTTTTCTAGTAAATTTATTGATGCCCCAACCCATAATTAAATAACGAATTGGAATATAGTAGAGCACTATGACGACTGCAATCAGTAACACAATTGCCAAGTACGATAAAAACGGCACGGAGAAATTCAAAAGGCTGTAAAAAAATAAATAAAAAATAAAACACTTGTTGAGCGTAAAAATTATATGTTTAACTAGAGTAGAATGAGGTGAAATGCACTTTACTTTTTGATTTTTTCACCAAACGACGATATTTCTCCTATCGTGTTCTGAACTAATTGTGTGACTTCTTGAACTGCAACTACTCGCTCCTTCAGAGATTTTTTCTCTTCCTTTGAAAACAATATTTCACATAAACGTAATCGTTTTGTTAATTTAAATTGTCTTGAAGTCTAAAGTCATCTAGTTACCTTAGATTTTTCGTCATCTTGGTCATCCGGTTGGTCATCTTGTTGGTCGTCTTCGTCCGTCTGCTGTTCGTCTTCATCTTCGCCTGATTTGGACGAACCCCAGGAATATGACACGTAATATTTAAGGAACACTAGGAGTAAGGCTATTGGCGCCATATAAGGTTGGAAATACTGGCAACCTATTACGAACGCGATTAATACGAGTATAGTGTGAAGTGGCGATTCCCATTCGACCCAATATCTAGAAATTTTAAAATTAGATGCAAATTCTGATCTACTCAAGGTTGTCAATTGTATTTATCAATAATTTTGAAATAATAAAATTTTTTATAAATTCATATTTTAATATACCTATGTATATATTATATCAAGTCACATTTCTTTTTTTTATTCTTATTAAAATATACCTAACAAATAAATAAATAACAAATTTTATATTAAATTAATTAAAATTTAGAAAAAGGCCATTTTACAGTTTTTATTTTTATTTAAGTTTAATTAATATCTATAAAATATTTATTTAGCAATTAGTTTTTGAAATTTATAAAAATAATTATTTCATTTTAAATTCATATATTATAATGTAATTCAAACAGTATTTTTTTTAAATATTACATATATTATATAAGATTTAATTTTTATAAAGTCTATAATTCTATAATTATTCGAAAACTATATCAGTACGATACGTAACTTTCGCTAATAGTTTGCTGATAAGAATATTCAACGTTTAATTTTCAATTAGCTATTTTTTTTTTTTTTTTTTTTTTTTTTTACTAATTTTATCAAATTATAATTAGGTCTTATTAAATTAAAAATTAAGTTTTTATTTTTATTACTTGAAAATAATAGTGTATAATAATGAATTTATTGTGATTTATACAAATACGTTCAGAAGAGATACAATATTTTGATTAATTATACGATTATAATACACCTAACTTAGCATTCAATATGTTTATTAGGTATGTAAATAGACTCAGAGATGAAAATAGATTTTAATTAGTTTACTCAAAAATTTTTCCAATTTCGATAGCCCACATGACGAGTTCCTTAAGCCTCATGACGTTTCTGATTAGAGTTTGTGTTTTAAATTTAATTTCCTGATGCATGTATTTTTCCTCCTTAGGATTCAACGTTCTGATGCAAGCTCGTATCTAAACTTAACGAAAATTAAAATTATACCAAGTCTGCATTTAAAAAAATAATATAAATATTCAAATTAATTTAACAAAGATACCGGATTCCAAATGAGTCTCATTTCCAGTAAGATCTTTGGATTGTTTCCTTTGGCCCTGCTCGTCAACCTTTTGTCTTTAAGTGAATACCATTTTTGAACCCCGTTATTTATGAATAATAATGGTATGGATACTTTGCCTAAAAACTCTACTTTGTAATCGGGATCTTCGTCGAACACGGTCACTTCTAGAACGGAATTGATATCTTTCACGTTGCTGAAATATTTAAAAATAAGAAATTTATTTATTTTATTTTGATATATATTTTTATAGTAGTAGCTGGAAATTTGTTAATTTTATAACCACAAACCAAATTTTATTATAATGTAGATATTTATCATTTTTAAATTAAGAATTAAAATTTAAAATTTAAACATACGTTACATAAATATCTATTAACTAATATCGATATTCTATATAAATGTATATAATAAAACAATAAGTCATTAAATTATTAGTTAATGAATAGTAAATTAAAAAAAAAAAAAAAAAAACGGTAATCAATTTCTCGAGAAGCATTTGTTAATAATTTTGTTTATTAAAAATCCTGCCTTACAAAATTTGTAAAAATTTAATTTTCAAAATATGTGTAATTTTTATAAAAATTAAAAGTTAAGGCTATACTTCTATAGACTTTATTTTAAATAGATATGTATAGGTATCAGGTATGTATATGAATTATAATATAATATAATAATAATATAATAATAATAATAAAATTAATAAATTAAAATTAGCAAGGTAAAATTTTAATAAATTTAATGACTATATTTAACTAAACGTTAAAAAATTTAAAATAATTAAATTATTAATTCTTGCGTAGAAATTAATTTAAAAATTAAATGCATTACCTATTCAAATTTGATCAATAGGTAAAAGAAAATATCGCATTATTATTATATTATCTAAATTAAAAATTATCGAGTTTAAGTTTATTTATTCATTTATAAAAGTATGACTTTTTTAACATGTCTATCTTGAGAAACAAGATAATACGATGCAAATACTGTGATTAATTAAATTAAGAGATAAAATATTTAAATAAATATATAAAATAGGTTAAAAAATAATATACGGGTTTAAGTGTTATCATAGTATATAAATAGTAAAAATAATAACACTATCTTTGCCAATCATTTACAATCAATATTTTAGATTTTGAATCACTGATTCGAAAAATGTATTGGTTTTAAAATGATGCGTGTCCTTTTTTATGTATGTAGACACTTTTTCTACTCGAAATAATGCTCCGGCTTTCATGAATAGCACAATACTCGTATGTTTCCAGTAAAAAAGTGGATATAGTTGGTACTTTATTTAGATCGTTTTTCGAATTTCTCAAAATTGAGCATATGCAATAGAATAAACTACCATAAAATGATGAAAAAATGACATTTTTCACAAAAATTGAAATTTTGATGAAATAGATTTCAATATTTTACGTTAACTGAGGCAATATTGAACTTAGAGACTTGAAAATTTTTTGGGTGTTCTGTGTACTCATTCTATATAATATATAATATATATGTGATAAAATTTTTGGAACTGTTACGTTAATTTTTTCTACAAATTTTAGAACTTTGAATATTTTCTAAAATTCTCATTTTTATCTATATAATGATTAATAAAATGGAATGAATGTAAAAATTGTAATCAATAAATTTATTATTTGATGAAATTCGCTCAAAATCGATTTCTTGAATGTAATGATTTACCATTGCATTAAAATTTTCATCATCAGAATTCAACACTATATTCTTTACACATATAACCATTTCACAACAATATCTGCAGCTATTTTTATTTTTAAATTAAATATGATATATGTGTAGTTTTGTTTAGAAATATGGTTTATTAATATATTAATATTATATAAAATATAATATATTATACCTACTATAATTTATTCATAGTTTTTTTTTAATATTTTACAACTAGTAGGTGTATGTTATTTATTTCTATACAGAAACGAATAATGGATTTTTTAAATAAAAAATTGTAATTGTAATTAAATTGTAATCACAATCTCACGTTACAAAATTGATGAAATATGCATGTTTTTCAATTATTTTATATAATTATAGGACATAATTTATAATAGTTACTTATAACATTATTACTCTGTATACATAAATATATTCAATAATAGGTAATAATTAATTAAATAATTAATTTTAGACCTAAAATAAATACCTATAAAAATTAAAAACTATATTAGTTGTCTAACCTCCAACAACAGAACGATAAATTTAAACGATTTTGACAATATAATTATATTTTTATAATTATTATGACTATTTATGAATAAGACCATTGTTGTAACACATTAGAAAAATTATACGATATTTTATCAAAAGTATATTTGTATCGCTACATTTATTTATATTATACCTACTACAGGAAGTACCCAAGGGGGATTTAGTGTCCAGACCCCCATTGAAATTGTTTACAATGTATGAATACTAATATAGTAATATAATATAACATTAACATTAAAAATTAACATTTATTATTTTCATTTGTAATATATTTAATTAAATAATAATATTTCATATGATTTTTGAATCCCCCCATAAAATTTCTAGGTACGCCCCTAAACTACTATACATTTAACTAACAATAGGACAATAAATAAAATTTGTTTAAAAATATTTCAAGTATAAAATAATATTTTTTTTAAGGAATTGCATTCTATTATAGTATATGTCATATATTTTCACTTCAAAATAAGTAATTTAATAAAATGTTTACTACTTTTCTGTAATGATAATGGAAATTTATGTAATAGTGATAAGTTACGTACATAAATTGGAAATAAATATTAAAAACGTACTTATATTATCGGGAAATATATTCCCATGTACTATAAAGAGAAATAGGTAGTAGAAAAATATTATAAATAATTAAAAATTGATAAGTGAATCTGATCAAGGAAATTTATTATTATTAATTTTTACACATTATTGTTTTTTTTTTTTTTTTTTTTATCATAATTTAAATTGTTTTATTTGCAATGTAAAATTAAAAGCTTTTTAATTCATTTGAATGCAAATTTTTGATGTATAAAGGTAAAGGTACAATATGCGTATTAAAATTAGAGTAGCTGTAACGTGGTGAATTGGTGATAATATTTTAGTTAAATTTAATTTTTAATAGACGACTAACGAACTGTAGACCCAGATGCGAATTAATTTCGTGCCATCCGTTTTAGTACTGTTAATCCATCAACAGTGTTAAAAATTACGTGCAGTATTATTTTATTGTAATTTATATGACTATCATAAAATAATATATTATGTATTTGATTTTTTTTTTGTTTGACAATAAAATATTAAAGTTATTAATAAGTAACAATATTAAATGCGATTTCTAAAAAAAAAAAAACATAATATAATATTTAAAAGTTAAAATTTAATCAACTATTAAATTGTTATTTGTTATCATTTTATAAAAAAAATATAATTATATAAACGATATATTATATTATACTGTTATTTCTTTATGCAGCGAAGAGTAAAATTTTAATAACAAATTAATATTATATTTTACCCATTTTAAACGATAAAAAATATAATATAACGTTAAAATATTTCGTTTATTACGTATTTATGTGTATTATCGCAACATGAAATTCATTTTAGTACGTAATGCTTATTATAAAATATTGAAATTTCGATTATTATCATAATATTATCTTATCCGTGGGTAAGGAAAATTGTTTGTCTAGAAGAAGCTCTTTGGGCGATACGGAAAAATTAAAAACCAAAAAATGTTAAATACAGGGTAATTTTTTGAAAAAATAAGGGGTAGGTACCTACAATGTATTCGGATCGATTTAGAGACATTAATTAATTGGTGTTTGCCGTCATCGTACGAACGAAATGATGGAAATATCGTGCGTCGTAAAATACGAACGTGCTGTATAATATTTCAGATTTACGACTTGAACGCAATCATTGCCGAAATTAGATTAAATTTCCGTGTAATATTTGTCCGGACGCTGGCTGAACGTGATTTCGGCGACCGCTGATGAACTCATGAAAATAATACGATACGTTTTATAGTGTTATACTTACAAAACGAACAGTTTATCCCACGTGGGCGACAGGGTTTTGTATTCGGTGTGCGTCTGCAGCCGATCGTTGACCAGCTCGAGAACGCAAAACGGATCGGATTTACCGCACAGGTCGGCTGACGTCAGTCCGAGGGCTTTGTACACGCGGACCGTGAGCACGCCGACATCGCGGAGGTCGCTAAACGTCCGTGACACAGCGTATTTGCGCCGGACGTATTCCCGTTCGGTGATCTCTTGTTGACATCCCGACAGGTCCGAGATCATCTCGATGGTCGACGTGCCGCTGATGGTCAATAACAGGTACAGAACGCCAGCGGACGCTGCCCGGCCGACCGCGTCCACCGAGCATTCCGCACCGACGTCCAGTTTTTGTTTGATTTTGTGCGTTTTTTCCCGTTCGAATTTGCTCAGGTCGATAACAGTGCTGAAAAAATTACAACCACATCATTATTTACATTTTCATGTATAATATAACGTTTTTTTCCATATAATTATTATTAATATTTAAAGGTTGACGAGCAGAACGGATATTTATAAAATTAACCGTACCAATGGATATTGTAATTCTAACACCAGTATAATATAATTATTATTGAGGTAATTTTAACCTAAAAACTTTCCATCCTTTTTGTTGATTACTACTAGTATTACTACTACTACTACTATTGTATTCATTTTAATTTATTTTTATTTTTAATTATCAATTACGATTAAAATCATTTTTAAAACCACGTCAGATAAATCCATTTCGAACCAATTACAAATTCACCTCTCATACCAGGTATTTTTTTTTCTGTTTAATTAATATTTTGAATTTAATTCCACAATTACATTTCGATAAAGGATGTGATTAATAATGCTTAACTTACCAAGTCCAACGAATACATTATTATAAAAAAATACTTCAACTTAAACACAAGGAACTGGCCAACCGACAATCATCGACCTAGGCCAGTTTACACTTGACTATATTATTAGTTATTACTAACGATAATTATATTAACCTAATCTCTAATAGACGCGATTTTTACAAACTATTAAGTCTAGAGTTCTGTATATTGAATACTATTTTTCATTAGTTTACGATTTCGGTCTCATTATATTTAAGAATATACGAGTATGGTTTAAAAATTGGATCTAATACGTATAATAGAGGAAGCATTATCGTTAAGACTATATTTGGCGTTGGTATGATTATGATTATTGAATTTCACACCGTTATCAAATATTTAAGAGAACAGTTTTAAAATTTTCCGTGTACTAAAAAAAGACTAAAATTCATATTGTCCGTTTGTTCGTAGAAAAATGTAAACCAACGATTATTTTATTTTTTTCAGTAGAATTCGCGTCAACATAAGTTTTGATTACCAGAATCGGACAAGAAGAAATACATGACTCATTGTGTCATTTTTTATCGTTTCATATCGACTCAATAGTGTCGTCTTAAGTTTGGGTTTATTTTATTCGATTTAATTCGTTTACGTCTGACGCATAGAGCACATACATTCAAAGTAGTCCTATACTATAGGTCGATCGATAATCGAATAATACGAGGCAGTTATTCTTTTATCCGTAACTGCATGTGGAATTATATTTTATTTACTGACTTATTACGATGACGACGACGACGACGACTTATTCACAACACGATAATGATCGGATTTTCGAATGGATTACGTATTTATTTTATATCCCCGAGGAAAAATTATTTTCGACAAAGGAATTATTTTTTATCGGTATTGTTAAATATTCGCAGAGTATCAAATTGCATAATACGAATAACACTTGTATTTATATAGTAAATTGTGTAAATCCGCGTCATAATAATATACAAGTATTAAAAAATGTATATAATATAATATACTCGTATATATACATTTAATTTTCATAAATATAATATGTTTCTATATTTTATGTCATTTTTATAAAGTATATTATCGTATTTAAATAAAATAAAATAAAACACAAATCAACAAAAATTTACTTTTATTTAAGCAAATACGTATTTTGATAACAATGTTTACTATCTTCAGTGCAAAACACAGACTGACCATTATCGGCGTGTACATTTCCCTTATATAGTGTGCGTTCTTCGCACATTACGTCATTACACGATGAATGTTATGTCGGTTTAATTATATATTATTAATTATTATGGTAATAGTTTTAACAAATTATTTGTCAATAACAAAGTCATGACAACAAGTCATTGTTGGCAAAATGGCAACATAAAATGGCTGCTTGGAACAGTATGGTTAATATATTATTAATTATTCCAATGAACAAGAAAGATTTTGAAAAAGAACAAAATACAATAATAAACATAGCCAAATTCATTGGACACGAGAAAAAAGTGGTTTTAAAATTAATTAAAAAACATAAGAAACGTAAGAAACATTAGTACATTAGAATTACAAAATTTAACAAATAAAAATTGTGCAGCTGTTATTTTCATTCCACAAATACACATATTACACAAAATTTCAAAAATATTCAGAAAATATTATGTGGATATACCACATCGAGAAATAATAATCTTATGAGTGTCTTGGGTAACACAAAAGACAAAATAATTGAAACCGAAAAATCAGGAATACAACAAATTCAGTGCGAAGATTGCGATAAATGTTATATTGGATAAACAAGAAGAAATGTAGGTATAAGATATACTCGTAAGGAACACAACAGAAGCATGAAAAATCAGGAAATTGATAAATCTCCTATAGTGAAAACTTTTTAGAATTTCATCATAATATTAACACAATCAAATTATTAATACAAGTCACAAATAATCAAGCATTTAATAAAAGTAAAGCTATATAGAAATGTCAAGAAATAAGAATAATCTGTTAAATTGGGATTTAAATCTACCTATTATAAAATAACTTGTTAAAACTATTACCATAATAATAATTAATAATAGTTAAATCAACATGACACTCGTCGTGTAATGATGACATGCTCTGGGAACACACACTATATAAGGGAAATATACACTCCATCACATTGTTATCGAAATACGTATTTGCTTGAATAAAAGTAAATTTTTTGTGGATTTGGGTTTTATTTAATTTAAATAAATTTTCCACAAGTACTCAACTATAAATATGTATATTATCATAAATCATAATATTATATAAGGCACCTATTATATTATAGGTTTTATGACTTGTTAATCAATTTGATTTTAGAACTTAAATTAAATACGAGTACAATTTTATTTAATAATAACTGCAATTTTTATATCTTTTCATTATTTTTTCTCATATCTTTTTCATTTCATTTTTTATAGCAGGTATATTATTATATTGGTTTGATATAAAGTGTTACACTATATGTTATAGGTATATATATAATATATTAATACCTATGTAACAAATTATTATTGTTTGATTATTTATTCATAAGATCAATGACATCTATCAACAATACAGAAATGCAAAATTTTAAATATATTATATTTATAGTACTTGGTTCCTTTCAATCTTCGGTTACTTAATTTTTCGATTAATATTACTGATTATATTAATATAATTTATTTGTTTCACTTATTCGAACTCGATTATAATACTATAATATATTATGTTATTCATCGTTATTTAAAAGCCGAGTAGCGATAATATTAAATAGGCAATGCAGAAATGAATACGGGATTTGTTGTTAAATCGTCAGTGTTATTTCCATTGATTTAATCCATTATTAATGCACTGAATCTAGAATTAAGATATTTCGCCTTGTACGTCAAAATATGCGTGCTTTTAGAAATTTATTTAAAACAGTCAAAACGTTTAGGGTTTACTTTGAAAATTTCTCGTCAAAATGATTTAAGTAATGTTGTTCTTATTATTATTATTATTATTATTTTTATTATTATTATTATTATTATTATTATTATTATTATTATTATTATCATTGTTAAAACTTTAAAAAGAGTTTATCGATCCGATGTGTATTAGATATATTATAGATGTATAATAGATGAGGGTGTTAATTTTCGTCTACAATATTATCGTACACACATTATATTTTAATGATATTTATTACTCGAATTATTATTATAATATTGTTAACAATCATACCTGGCTACTACCTCTTCGCGAGAACGTTCTTTCGCGCAAACGTTTATTTCTAGTTCTTGAGTTTGATCGTCAAACAGATGTAAGTCAAACTGTTCCAGCCAAGTAGGTGTAGGCAATCGATTATTGCTTTTGCTTTTAAATTTTTCACCTCCCAATCTATATTAAAACTATTTTAAAACAAATACCAAGGATAATATAATAATATCAATTTACCTGAAACGAACGTACGGATCACACAATCCGTCAGTTATGTTGATTTTTTTTATTTTTATCAATACAATAGTTACTACCGAATTCCAAACTTGATATTTGTACTTTCTTCCCATTTCCAGCATTTTTACATTCTTTTGAATACACTAAATTAAATACGAAAAATCGTTAATACATTAATAATAGTATTAAATTATTAAGCAACATTTTATCAATTTTTAATGTTTATCGTAAAAATTATTGGGAAAAAAATTTGATAATTTTAATATAAATTATATTATAGTAATATCAATCATCTTTGGATAATTACGTGTATTATTTACACGCGTCATTCTTTTGACAAAATATTAAAGATATATTAAAAATAAAATATGACTAAAAAAAAAAGTTTTATGTTATAACATGTAGTTTTAACTTGCATAAAATACCTAATTATATAAAGATTGAGTCGATCGAATAAATTATTTATTTAATAAATTTTAAAATTTTAAAATTAGTAACCTGTTCTCGTTCTTCTTTAGATTGGGGCGTTAATGTTACATCTAAGGAAATTTCTCCGAGGTATTCAGAGTTGTGTGTGTCCCGTAATTGTAGACATAGGTCATGTTGTCTAAAACAGAGTAATATTATAACAATGATGTCACGTTTTAAATATATATAAATAATATTAGAAATGCATATAGATGTATTTATTCTTCAATTCAGTATTGGGGTTTAATTTAAATTTATGTTTTAATATATGGTATAATTTAAATAAATAAAGATTATTTAAACAAGTTACATCTTACATGTCTAGTATCCATAATATTTGCATAGGTAATTGACAATTGTAATAATATGACAGGTAATACTCTTATTTATTTCTAATCTATTTAATTTAATTTTTTTTTATATAATTATATCTTTAGGTTTTAAATTTAAATCGATATTTTTATTATGTTTTTAATCATCGACATAAGTTATTAATAGTATTTTATGATATATAAAATAATAATACACTTACTTGTTCAATTCTAAACTCGACAAACCGACCCGTGCCGCTCCCATAAAGTCATCTTGAAGACCCCAATCGTAATCAAAAACCTAAAGAAAAAAATATAAAATAACACATATTATTTGTTATATCCTGTACTTATAGTTGTTAATTATATTTCTACCCAAATCATTTCCTTATCATATGAGTTAAGATATAATGAAATTTTATTTTTGATAAAACTAGGAAACAATTTTAAATTAATACGTTCAATTATTTTTGTTGAGAAATTCATAAAATGATGAAAATAATACAGGCTAGATGCAATTTTCTACTGAAAATATAACCAATTAATAAAAATCAAAACATTTTTCTTTTTATCCAATTAAAACTATGCATTATAATAAAATATAAATCTTAAAAAGGTGTAAAAAATTGTACCATAAATAAAATGTATAATTAAGTCTAAAAAAATGTGTCATAAAATGTACACAAAATTTTCAAAATTAAAGTTTTATACTTTTTAATTTGTAAAAATATAATTAAAAGCCATAAAAATATTATATTTTTTAATTCAACTAAATATTTTAATTTTAAAAGAAAAATGAATTTTCGACTTATGAATAATTATGAAATAAATAAAATAATAGAACGAAAATCTAAGATAAATTGTATAATGACTTGCTTTTAATACATTTTCAAACTTTAAAACTTAAAATTCATAATTTTTGGATTGGGAAACATGAATAAATTAGAAAAACTACTAATTTGAAAAAAATGTATATTCGGTTTTAAAATTGTAGTAACAGTTTCAAAATATACTCATACGTCATACATAGGCAATTTATTTGTTTGTAAACTTAAAAAATATTAAATCATTAATTTAAATTAAGTTTTAGTAATAAAACCACAAATAATATTTAATTATTTTAAGGTATAACACATTGTTATTAGTTATTTAAATAATTGTTTTTACTAAAAAAAAAAAAAAAATGTTTTCTTAAAAACAAAAAAAATAAATATATATAATGAATTCGGCACACATTATTATATTCAAGATTAAAACTTTTCTCACTTTAATAATATGTACTTTAAATTTGATTTAGTGGTTTTTAAATAAAATACAATAATAATTGTAAGAAATTAAAATGAATATTCATACCGTAATTATTGAGATAGAATTAAAATGAATTTATTTTGTACATTTTGCTTCAACTTTACACAATATTATTAATGTTTGAAGTTGGTTAAACGATATAGAATAAAAGTTTTGCTTCGTATAAACTACATTTAAATCGTAGTTTTATCAGTTTAATTATATTTTTTAAATTTTCTATAATTTATATATTTTGTTCGTTATACTTAATACGAGTTTTGAGGGATTTTCAATGTAGTTAAATATTAAATATACGTTAGTCACGTTACATATTAGAATTAAGACGTAATTAAATAATTGAAATTTCTAAGATCAATTCAAACACTTCTCCTCAATTAAAAAATTAAATAGTGATAATTAAAATAAAAACCTAATGTGAAAGACAAGAATCAATTATGTTACAAAATATTATTTCTATAGAGGAAAATATATGAATGAAAATAAACATAGACTAAAATGTATCTTTGAACATGGGGACGGATTAATGAATATATTTTTTAAGTTTAAGGCATAGACCGTTTCTATAAAGTTATTTGATGATATCTAAATAGTAAAAATGAAAAAAAAAGACTTATGTGGAAAAGAAAAATATAAGTTTATGATTCATGAGTAACCATAGGGTGGATTAAATTTCAGGAAATCTTTTCCATTATATAATATTTATATATTATACTTTTCTTTTTTATATTTTATTACGACTTATTGTTTTTTTAAGCCATACTAGATTAAGAAATGGTATAAGAATTTCTAAAATGGTTATAATCTAATAATGACCTTGAGGATCTATCATCCATATTTACATGATCCCTTCACTGCAATTAAACCAAACCTACATATTGTAATGTCATTATATTATCATTTTTTAGGCGTATTATAATATTAATGTATGAAATATAAGTATATAACTCGAATTTTGAGAATTATTAATTATACGTTTTAAAATTTAAAAATTTTGGCCGATCATATAGGATTGTAAAGAAAGTATTTGAAAGCAATGATAATTAAGTTAGATATTGATTAATATTTTGATATATTTTATAAAAATATAACCTTATATTTAGACTTAAAAATCTAAATATTCAAAATACCTAATAGGTAGTTCAAAAGTGCAATCTCGTTTGTAAAGTATTTACATTAATTCATTAATACTTAATAAAATCTTTAAATTTTTACGTTTTTGTGTATGTGAGTGTGATTTTTTTTTTTTTTAGTTTGGTCGTAAAGAAATTTGTTTTAAAATCGTCAAAATTTCCACGAATTTTTCCGTTTTATCGGGATTGAGTTATTGTTTCTATCGTAAAAGAAAACTGTTTGGAAATTCGATAAATGATCTAAATTAAGTATCAACTAGACGATAATATTATTCTTTGGTGGAAGTGTATACAATTTATGGTAATCCAATCACTTGGTTTCATACAAGAAATAAAAAAAATAAAAAAATATATCTATATTTTTTTAAATGATTTTAAGTCATTGTAAAATCAATGTATTTCTTGTTTTGCTCAGCATCAAAAATATAATACGTATCTAACTTTTTACTATATTATATTATTTAATGTTTTAAGATTTCTTCTTTAATATTTATTATCAACTAACAGTATTAATAATTGCACCTTGAACGTTTATTATTGCAAAATAATACATTGTAATGTTAAAATTCTTACTTTAATTTATTATTCTAAGGGTGCAAACTGTGTGTACACGAATACGTAATATTTTTGTTCGGTAAAATAAAGTGTATTAAATATTAAATTTCGTGACACGAGTAAGTACTCTACATTTTTGACCGGGTTCAATGTTTATCGAACGTTATATCGGTCAGACTTTAGGGTCATTGTACAATGTACACGAACGGTAGAACGAAAGCATTGAACGTGCAGAAGAAAAAAAACTGTTGGATATAATAATTTCTGAAACGATTTTCGGAATAATTTGACACAGTCGTAATTTAATTTTCACTCTTCTTATCAATAATTATATTAATTTTAGATTTACGATGATATAATTTATTGCAACATTGATTTAAACACGGTCATTTAGACGCCAACTTTTATCATTTTAACAAAATTATCTTACTAATCAATTGTTTAGAATATAATTTAATTGTGTACCTACAAGTTTATGTGTGAAATAAATTTTTTTATAATATTCATTTTTGTGTTTTACTCGCAAAGGTTATTTGCGGTTAGTTACTGTGTTGATAAAGTTGAAAGTCTCTGAAATTGGAAATGAAAAAAGAAAAATAACAAATAGCTAAAATAGGATTTATGTTTAGTAACCGTTTATCAAATGGTTATATTATGTAGTTGTTTATCACATTGTAAATAAAATACAAACGTATAGCCGTTGTAGAAGCTATTTTCATTATTATTATTTTTTTTTTTTTTTTTACTATTTATTATTTTTGAGAGAGTGACAGCCTTTATTTACAATAAAAGTATTTACGATGCATTTAAAAATTATACTATACACGACGTAATGTTTTAATATTAAATTATCCTGTAATATGTGTTTTTATTTTTATGTATGTAACCATTTTTTAGTAACGGAAAATGAATATTACGATTATAAAATGATATTATATAATAATAATAACATGTTAGTTCTATTCTAAAAAAATGTTTACTTTATATTATTATTGATACTAAATCGCGTTATGATAATATTATGTACTTATATTGTATTCGATCAATAATAATAAATATTAATAATGATAAAATCGTGCTGACAATTGTTCGGACAGGTTATTTGACGAGGTGCGAATTTTTTTTTTTTTTTTTTTTTTGTAATTATATTTTCCATTTGATAGATATGAGTAGAAAAAACACAAATGACGTGTAAATAAAAAAATGTAATGCCGTTAGAAATATAATATTATACAGACACTTTATAATATTGTAAAATAACATTCGAATCGTTGTTGAACTTAAATACATATTTATATTTTACAATATGTAATCGATTGAATCTTTAAATTTAAAACATAATTATATTTAGTATATACAATATCATCGGATACAATAATTAATATATTTCATACAATCGAATTTTGGTCATACACTAAAATTACTAATATTTAAAACCACGCACGAAATTGACAGTCAGATAGGTTGCAAATCGCGAATGAAAATAATATTCTCGATCGAATATCGAAAAAATATCGACAAGACATCGTGATCCGTATAATTTGTTATCAATACTAAATATACAAATGTATATTTATAAAAACGCTTGGGTTATCATATATGAAGAATTTATAAATGTCATTATAGAAATGATTCGAGTGTTGGCTTCAAAATAAAATTGAACACGTTCAATTTTAAATATGGCAAATATCTAATATTCTAATCGTTGCAATAATTCAAATTTTAAACTTGACAATTCGCAATAATGCGTCAACTGAATAATTGGATGAAACGATAATGTACTTAACTTGTGACTAATTCGATAAACATAATATGATGGATGCTGATGCAAATACCAGGTGGTGATTGATAATAATTAATAATTAATATACTTAGGAGGATAGACCATAATCATATTATTAATTATTTAGCATAACCATATTTTACCACAATAAATTATCATAAAAATTAATAATTAATTAATTTATTATAATTTAAATTTATGGAAACAATGTTATTCTTTTATTATTAAAGAAAAATGCACAAAGTACATTGAAATACATTTGTTGTTATGTCAGATATCTTATTCACAAAGAAAAAACGTAAATAAAATATTGTCAAATCTAGTTTTTTGTGTTACATAAATTATAAAATGTTTTATTTTTTTAGAAATATGAAACAATGAAAGATAAACAATACTATTTTAATATCCGAATTTCACTTTTTTATTTCATGTAAAATTCAAAAATTTAAATAATTAAAAATCTCTGATATAATTGAGTAAATAATAGTATTAACTTTCATAAATGTAATTCATAATGAAAAAACCATTCGAGTTTACAAAAATAGAAAATAAAGGTTACCTATATTAAAATATTGTAATATTCGCAAAAACATTATTATGAAATAATAATATTATATTTCTTTAAATAAAATGAAAAAAATCACATTATGAAGTTGATAAATTGTAATTTAAATCTTATTTCCAAGAAAAATATTATATTTTGTTCGTTATACCTATATTTGTTTTGTTATCATCTGTCATTACTCATTATCAAAGATCTTATTATTATAAAAATATGAATAAAATTTGGTATCTCATAAAATACGACCGTTTATTTTTTTTCTATTTTGAAGTAAAATGTAAAAAAATAAAAAAAAACATTTATAATTATATAATAACAAAATTCTATAGTAACAGGAATTTATTTTTTTCTCCTTTGATCTTTTCTTAAATATTTTGTATAATGGTTAATAATCATGCCGATGTGAAAACATATTAAATATCTAAACGTAAAATGATTGATAAAATATTAAATTAAAAGAAGGAGGTTTTTTTTTTTGCTGACGTGATGCTAATATAATATTAAAAGATTCAACTCGCATAAAATGAACGTTAAAAACTGTATTTAACCAACGTAAAATTCTATGAAAAATCGAATTCTTACAATGTGTGTTTTCGTTACAGATATAAATTGAAAATTATTAATCCAAGTTCATATGAAACTAAGTTAACGTGAAACTACAAAAGTGAATTATAATCGTTAAGTTAAATCCAGGTTGTAATAAATCAATAATGATAATATTTTAAAACTTGAAACTCAATACTATAATGACTCGATGCATGTATAGATGCAATATTGCCACTATATACGTAATATATATCTTAGACACAAAACATTTTTGGTTTCTTTTTTTTTGAACTCGCGATATTATGTTTCAAAATCCTGTTTCAACGTTGTAAACAAACGTCTGTAATATTATAGACCGGTTATACGTCGAAATATTATGCAGATCAAAACGTTTCGTATCTCGTGTACGCTGCACCAGTCGAATCAGTCTTGTTCGCGTGATACACAATCACCATATATTATTTTTTAAACTCCAAAGTATGGCATATACCTAACGTGACGTAAAACCGCATTTTTATTTTATCCTATTCCGAAATCTGAATCCGACCTGTGTCTATAAGAAATCGACTAATATATACGAGTATATATTTTATATTTAGTTAATTTTTTTATACATAACCAATCAAATAGATTTGATTATACCATATATTAATATATCATCGAGGACGAGGAAAAATTATAAAAAAAATGTTCGAATATTTCTAGAGATTTAAAAAAAAAATGTATACCTATTATAATAGTTATAATATGTTCGAATCGAAACGACAATAATTATTATACAACGAAACGAAAAGATCAGTCATTAGTTGTCCTTCAAAGAGTCTGATCGGTGTGTAGTTCGCCTATGGTCTATAATAATATTACGCAGTAATATTATTTTACGTTACGACTGTGAATTTAATTTCTAACTATTTGTTGTTAATTCGTACTCTTGTAGGAGCGAATATTATATAATATTTTACGTGGTCGGTAGTAATATTCATATGCGCAATCGTCGTTAGAAAAATGCGTAATTAATCCAAATGTGCCATGCACAATAATATTCAGCCTACGTGTATATATTATGTTATAATATTATATAATGATTATATGGGTAAAATATGAATATAATAAAATTTTAATTTTAATTGGATATTTTTCAATAGGTAGTAAAGGTTACGGAAATTTTTTTTTCACTAAAAAATCACACTAAAGTATAACTAAATAGTATTTATTATTTTTTTAAATTTATCGATATTTTAACAACATACCTTTACTTGTTCTACAAACACAGTTACAGTTAATATAAGAGTAGTTTGAGTGTTATCTATAACTATACCTGTCAAATAAATGGTTATGACGAAATTTAAAAAAAATACACGTACCAAAATGACGTTAACATTATTATTATTATTTGACCAATATTTTGTGATAAATCAAGATTTATAATGTTCTTTCTATAACCAATTATAATGTTTTAAGTTTTGACATTGATGTGTGTTATAAACTCGTTTTATTTCTTTTAAAAATAAGATTACAAACGACGTAACGAACAAATAGCAATATAGGTATGTATATGGATAAATAATATTCTTAAGCAGTCCCACTGAGTTTTCTAATATCTACACGACTTTTAAATTGAAATATTATATTTAATCTCTTTTGTAAACATTCGATTAGAAAATAATAATATGGCCATTAAATATTGCTCCTGATCATATAATAGATATAATTTCTTTATTTGACTCAAGAGAAATATTACTTTGAAACTTAGAAGATTAAATATCGAAAATAAAACAATATATATATATATATACCAATATTATATTAGTGTAGGTATTAAATTCATTATCCAGTATCAATAAAATGTTATATATTATATTATTTATTATCTATCGTAGAAAAAATATTATCCTTAAAATTGAACGTTATTTTATTTCACACTCAAGCCAATAAGGATTGTTAAGTACTTATCACTTTAAATTTCAACAGTCACAATATACAAGTTAAGTTAAATACATTAAAATAATAATAATAAAACAATTTTAATTTAGTTTTTTGATTAAATTTAGTAAATATTTAATTATTTAAACATTTTAATGCCAATTTAGTTTTTATGTATTGTTTTGTACTAAATAATATATTCAATTTTTATTTTATGTACCTAGTATTTAACGATGTTGTTAATTATTAATATTTTAAACGTTTACATTGTAGATTAGGTTTTTATTTATTGCATGCGTTATGAATCAAGACGAAAATGTATTCATACCTTTATATAAATTGATTCGAAAGGGTCATCCAATAAGTATGTGAACGTTTCGTCCCATGATGGATTTAAACTTTTATAGATTATCTTTGATTTGTGAATCAGTCTTCCACCTATCTTGAACTTCACATAAGGATCACTGAGTCCTAAAAAAAAAAATCAACGAAGGAAATGATTTATAATCAACTAATTATTATTTTATAATATTTATTATTATATAATAATATAATATATATATTATAATAATTGTGATATTGTACGTGCCATTTTTATCCCTAGCAATAAGGTCCTTTCCTTTTTTCAAATGGATTTTGAGTTGAAAATAATCATATTTTCTGAGCAAAGTTTCATTTGGAATCAAATTTTCACCGTCCTATAAAATAAGTACACATTTATTAGAGAAGTTCATTAATATTATATAATACTGAATGGAATCATTATGTGAAATTGGAATAAGAATAATATATAAATTCCGAATTACATATTATTATAAACATAAACATACGAAGTCATGTTAAAATAAGTTATAAATACTAAATTACTCAACCTATTATTAATGAACAAATTAATTAATATAACATATATAATGTTAGAACATTTGCTAATTGCACTTAAATGTATATTTACCGGTGTAATTACGTCGATTTGATGTTCTGATCTGACAGAATTTTGCCTTCTTAGCCTAATATGATGGTCACGGGAAACGACTTTTTGAAACCAATTTTGGGTCAATCCAATATCTGAAATGAATCAGTATAATAAAAAACATATTGTATAAATATTATTATTAATACTAATGTTATTATTATTATTTATGAAATTTTATTGAATTTAGTAGACACTACATAATACGAATATATATTATGAGTTAGACGTTTGTATGAATTTGAAATTTGATTTTTTTTCTGATTTGTTTCAATTTACATTATTATTAAAAAAATATTACTCTACCACTTGTAATTGAACTTTGTGTGTTTTTTGACTCTGAATTTTTTGTTTGTTGTAAAGTATCCGGACGGATTATTCTCCCCAATATAGGAGACTCACATGGTGAATCGTCAGTATCAGATCCCCGAGCTTTACTTCTCCCTTTAGACCATTTTTCCTGTAAAATTCATTTGAATAATGAAAATAAAATTTGATATCAAAAGTATACCTTTAAATTTAGATATTATGTATAAAGTAAAACAATAAATGCAATTAAATTAAAAATTAAATTATTAATGAATTTTATTACTCGTATATTAAGATTTAGAAGGTACCCAAATTTAATTTTTCCTTGTAAATTATTTTTTTATGAAGTGTGTCGTGTTTATTATTGTATTGTTTCAACCACGAATATCATAAAATATGTATAACAAATTAACAACACAAGTTACATTTGTATCCAATTCATTATCATATTTATAAATTTAATTATAGATATTACATTTTATTTTATTTTTATTTTAAATTTTAAAAACATCGTTAAAATGATTGTAAATTTATGATTTTAATTAATTTATAATTTCATTTCATTTTTATTAGTTATATAGCACATCATATAATAATCAATGTACTATAATTATATATATATATATATTATTTATTAGATATTAAAGAAATTTTATAAGAATGGCATAAAAAGTCATGGTAGGTTTTTGATAGAACTAAAAAATTATTTTTTATTTTTTATTTTAACAATTACTTTAATTTTGTTTAAAAATATAAACAAATTTAAATTTATAAAATAAATGAATACTGATAAATGGAATAATAATAATCGAAATACAAAAAGTTTACTAACTTCACAAACATTTTGTGGTACATGATGATTATTAAATCATAAGAAACTAAATAATAAAATATGGATATAGTAATAATAAAGTAGTAATATGGATATGAATATAGTTAATTAAAATAGTAATAAAGACGATTTCTATTTCATTGATTCATCGAATTTTGTATCAACCCCAAACGATTGAAGTTTACAAATATGACAAATATTAATTACAACTTACTATATAATATAAATAATAAAAATTAAATTAATCAATAGATTATAATATTAGCGTGCATCCACTAATAATAAGAATACAAAATTAGTCACGAAATAACTTTATGCAAATTACTACTGTCCACTGTCAACTATAATAACTATTATTATATATTACGATGATATTTAGGAATTAAAAATATTTTGATAATTACGTTTATAAAAATATGAAATTAAAAATTTAAAACGAAAGAAGAATAAAAACATACGTACGAGAAGTGTTCTAATAAAATTGATCATGTGGTTATGTCTTACATTTACGTAATAACAATAACTAAATATATTAAAATTTAATTTAATTATATTAATCACTTCACTATTCAGACATTTAAGAATATTATCGATTTTATGAAATGATGTATTAAATAAAAATTGTAAAAAAAGTCAGTATATCGCGTTTAAATGGTAAATAAAGTACACGATTGATATTTTAAGTTATATTGTCCGTGCGGAATTAATACAAATTATGTATTTCTGTTTAACGATAGAAAACGGACTGCCAACGATATTTACACGGTTATACTTTTCGTCCGAACTTTATTATTGACGTGAGGACATTATTGTGTACGTAAAAGTAAGGTTTATGATATTATATTTTTGTTGGTGATTATAATTCATAGTGATAAAAAATATATTATTGATAGTTCTTATTGTTTGTAAACGTTATTAAACCGAAATATAATGGGTTACGTATTGAAGTGCCCGTCTTAAATAACGATTTAATCTACCTACATAAGTATTATAATATTGTACTCGAAATAACTTTTATTTTTATTTTATAAAATAGACAGGAAAATATTATTATAAACTTAATAAATACGAATACGAAATGTACCTAATTTCAATCGTTTTTGACATATATGAAAGTATGCCTACACAATTTTTAGAAATATATATTGCATACCTGCTATATATTATAATACACAAAATAGTGTATAGGTATTACTTATTAGGTAATTATACATTAATTACTCATCAGCGTGTTGTATTAACGTAAACATTTATAATAAAAACAGTTTTATAATTTATATAAATATCTAAATATAGACACAATATTGTACATGTATGAAATATGAATTAATCAGATATATTTTTAGATGTTATGTGTAGGTATACGTGACCGTATATTATAATAAAAATGCGCCAATTTTAAATTTAAAACGCGGTTAAAAAAATTATAACAAAATGAAAAACATTTCAGTTGGTCGAATTGCTTCGAAAACAATGATTGCTCGTCCAGTGTGTTATTATAATAAAATGCGTAAAAAAAAAAAAAAAAAAATAGATTTTGCTCGTTCAAGTTACAATACATATCAAACAATAATAATAATAATAATAATAACAAATATTTACCTTTAACGAATTAAAAAAGGAACTGGTCTTTTGCACCACGTTTATGCTGTTTATGGTCGACTGCGCGGTGACGGTGGCGCAAGAGGTCGAATTAATTGCGGACGGACAACATCCTTGACCGGCGCCCGGGGTGCTCGGCGACGACGAAGACGCGAAACTTTCCACCGTGACGTGTCGCCGTTCTGCCGCCGCAAACTTTTTGCACAAGTAATCCAAGTCTTCGGGGTAACTGAGATCGAAGTCAGACTTGGACAGAGGTCGCCGTCGGACCAAATCGCCTTTAGCCGATTCATCGCCGGGATCTGATGACCTGTGATGATCGTGTTCCCTCAGCGATTTCGTGTTAAACTTCACGCGGCACACGTTATCGTCTGTAAACACAAATCATAATAATACGTGTGGTCATCAAGATTATAAAAAAAAAAAAAAATAAATAAATGTCGTCTTATACTTTCGGTATAGAATTAAATTTCATCCGGGCGATACTTCAAAAGACGTACATTTTTATATTTTTCCAATAGTTTTCTTAAAAAAAATGAGGAAAACCACTAGGAAATAGCGAAAAAACGACAAAATTCGAGGCAATCATAATTAATGTTGATAAGATAAACGAATAATATTTTACAATGATATGTTATCAGATATACAAAATATAAAACTCATAATTATAATATTGTACCCATCATATTATATTATATTTTGATATTCGTTTCTAGCGATGAAATAATTATTAAATAATATCCAATATTTATTTACTATATTAATAATTATTTACCTACCTACGTTTAATAAAACTCTCGAGCGTGTTAAACGAATTTATACGCCATATGTGTTTTTTACGTGCGCGCGCGCATGAGTAATGACTAATAATAATATCGTAGTATAAAAAATATAACGCGTGGATGTGTGATAAAAATAATAAAAAAAAATAAAACAACGTAAAATCGTTTTTTCAATTTCTCTTTACCCTATCGGGTCGAATATTTCGTTCGTATTGTTTTCATCGCGTCATTATTAAAGTTTTATTTTTTACCGTTTATTTTCTAAAAAAAAAAAAAAATATACAAACTATCGTAAAAATAACAAAAATATTCTCGTAGCGTAAATAAAAATAAAATTTATTTTATTCAGGTGTAATCGGCGGCGATGAAATGTACAATAAATACGATGACATTATTGAATAATATTCGAGTTTGTTAACAAACGATGCGCATTGATAAAATTCTATACGAACTCGGAAACAAACGAAACGATATTATCGAACGGATAACCTTGTACGCCTATTATGTGTAACACGATATTAAAATTAATAATATAATACCCCTATTCAAAAATAAAAACAGCGTCGTGGCGTAGGTACGATATGATAATGTCGCTTGTTGTGTATAGAAAATATAAATTGAGAAACGATCAAATATTACGATGGTATAACAATAAAATAAAAAATACCTAATTTCCATATAGCTTTTCAATCATTTCACCTACAGAGGTAGTCTTGCATACAAAAGTATATGTTTAATGACTTTTTTGTTCCGTCATTTCGAATATTATAAAAAATTTACGTTATAAGTTTTATTGCGAATGATAACGCAACGCGTTTTAATATTATTATAATTTTGTATTAACTGATCGAACAGAATTTAATAAGATTTTAATAGTCATAAAAAACGATTCTGAGATCTGAGCATATATAGTTTAATTTAACATATCGATTTATGATTATTGATTATGTTCATATCATCGAATACAATTTTACTTATATTTATATATGGTAATAATACATAGTATGTACCTAACTATTTACACTTTATTTTAGATTCTGAGCGAAGCGAAGAATGTGTTAGGTTTTACAATAATATGTGTCTTTTTTTTTATAGGTGCTCATTTATGTACTATATGTGTGATATAATTTTGCATTTTAAATATTTAATAAAAAAATGTCAAAATTTTAATCAATGCCTCTACATTATCTGACTGAATTTCGCTCAGAATCGTTTTTTCGAATGCAATGGCTTATCATTGCATTTAAATTCTAATTAAAATTAAACACTATGATTTGAACACCTGTATCCTGCCTGTAGCAGGAGTATCAGCTAATTTATATTTTTAATGAGGCATTTCAAACAATTTTCAAGTCTCTATGACTTACGTTCCATTAGTTCATATAATTAGAATCAAGTTCGTCAAAATTATAGTAGGTATCTACAAAGTTTGTAGTTTTTCATCATTTAATTTTTTCCATCTCTTATGTAAGAAAATTGTTGGGAAATACAATTAATATAACAATTTTACCGAAATCACACCCTATTAATGGTCATCGGACCACATTTGTTATCCAAAATTATGTTTTAATACATAAAAAATAAAAGAACATACTCTTATTACTGTTGAATCTATACATTTCTCATTTCCTCGATATGTTATATTATAGGCATGTGTATTTCTTATGATACGCAAAAGTGTAAGTAATAGATACATTTACAGGTTATTTAAATATAAAAAATGTATTTTATAATATTTTGACTAACTATGTTTTTAAAATCAGTGAAATATTTTATTACATATTACGAGTTATTTCGAATACACTGAAAATATTTCAAACATTTCAAACGCTAAACGCTTATTAATATTCATATAATATCATAAAGTGCTTTGAATAATAATAAAAATGTGATTTATACATATTTCCTTATCGTTATATTGCGTTTAAAAGAATAAATAAATTATAATTATTATAATATTATATAGGGAGAAATTTATTGTAATTCGTAGTCATAAATTGTTATCAATTAATGTTAAAAGGTTTTAAAATTTTTACAAACGACATATCAGTATTATTAAATGTCATTAAGTACAATAAATTATGTAATTTTCACGATAAAATTGTGGAATGGAATTGCCCATACGTTTTTAATTAAATGTTTATGTCTATCATGAAAAAAATTTGAACGATGTCCATTGTAATAGGAAAAATATTAATTGTCAACAATCACATTATTCCCACTATATAAATTTATTCGCGCAAAAATTATATACATAATATTTAGAGTTAAATTTATGTAATGAAATTGATATTGTTTTATGGTACATATTAGATTATGTACGCACGACATACTGCATATAGTACCTATTCATATGTTATTTAAAAATCGCAATCGCATTATTTTATCGTTTATTACATGTATTCCTGTTTATAATAAGTAAAATGAAAAACGCACGGGCAGAATGAAAAATTATTATGATAATAACCATGTAAATATATCAAATATTAATTATAATATAAAAAGAGTGGTAAATTTTTTTTTGTCGGTATTATACATTTTTTAGTCTAAATAAAAATTTATGTCTAATTTTGTGATATTTTATAAAAAACTTCCTTCAATATACGTATATAATCATTCATCGATATTACTTATGAATTATGATACTTCGAATACAGTTTCATTATGTAATAAACTATACTCTTATAAAGTTTTAAAAATATTGTTTATTATATATTTGTATTTATAAAATGATAACTTTTCATCGTAATAATTTAAAATGATTGATATCTATTGTTTCCAGTATTTTTTTGTTTTGGTATATTGAACACGAATCGTTTCGATATAATAGTTTAGTAACGTTATGAAAACATGTAAAATTTAAACATTTAAAAATTGTATGTTTTAAATTTTTCCAATTTAATTATTATTTATTTGTTCAGTATGACATTATCATATCAAATTAAATTAAGTATTTATATATTTATTGTTCGATAATGTAATACACATACTCGTAGAATTTGAAATTTATATAAAATTAATGAAAAATATATATTTTAAAAAAAAAAAATGCCTTTTCACTGGAAACACAATATAAAGTACTTTTTCTATTTTCTTTTTTTAATTATTTGTATTTACAAAACATACGGTTATTTACATTGTTGTTTCGTTTTTTAAAGACTATAATATACAGGAAATTAAAAGTGTGAAATATGTAATTTAATCAATATCATCGCGTTAAACACATTTGTGTATTATTTTTAATAACAAAACACATTATGTGAGTCATAATGAACTATATCATTGGGGTGGTAAATTTACATAAATAAAGTATAATTTAACCTTCTAAAAGTAAGTAATTTCTGGAAAGTTATATTTTATTCACCATACAATGACTTATTTATATAATATTCTATTCTATGAAAAGTGTATTCAAAATAATAATTTATTGTTTTCATTTTTGGAGAAATAATTACTATATATTACTCTGGAAGTCACAGACGACGACCATATTCAGCACACGCAACGAAAAATTACAATATTATACGTACAAACTTATTACTCTGACAAATAATAAGATAAAACTAAATTAGTTCATTTTATTTTGAGGTACGATATTTCCTATAGTATTATAGCGGAAAAGAGAAAGTCTACAAAAAAACATACCTAAGTAAAATTTATGTTATAAATGGATGTAAAAACTATTCATCTTTTTGGCAAACTATTCGTTTGTTGAACTAGCATCATTCAAAGATAATAATAAAGTTTAAAATTGGCAAAAAAATATATAAAATAAAAATAATGTGTCTCTGTTTTTAAATTATTACAAAAACATTAAAATCCAAATGAATTAGATGATTATATAGTTTTTAATTTTATAAGTAACATTTACACATAATATTCATGAATTTATTTTTCATTCTAGCCCAAAATAATGGGCCACGCTAATATAATTTGATTAATTTTTATATTGAAATTATTCTAAAAATAATAATTATTTCAAAGATGTATACCATATAAATGAATATCATTAAAAACAAGAAAAACTTGAAAATACGTATAATAATAATTTATACTAATAGCATACTCTTCTAATATAGTAAAATATAATAATATATTGTTATATTGAGAATTGAGTCCTATTACTAATATATGCCAAGTAATAAGTGAGTACAGATTAAAACTAAAAATAATAGTCATTTTTATTTTCTTATTAAAATACAGTTTCTATTAAACGATAAATATTATAATATTTACATGTCTTCATTGTGTTTAATCTCCACTGCAGTGACAAGATAATCATAATATTATTATCTTAACCGTGATTATAAAAAGTAATGAGGCGTTTTACAGTATTACACAATAGTGGATGCGAGAAAGTGGAATATTCTTACACGCGCAGATCAATGGACTTTTCAAACGATACATTTATATATTATGTATATGAAACCGAAATATGAATAATATTAAAACTTAAAACCTTATTTCCATTTTCTTCGAGAGTTAATGTAATGAAACGTATCCGAAACGCACAATTTCCATATTTCTTATAATAAAACGTATGCATAAAACACAATTAATCTTCTTCCCCCCTCGGATTACGGTAACCAGAAAGACTAATTAATTATGTATACCTACGTTTAGAAATAGATAATAATTAATAACTATTTTACGAGTAGTATTATATATATATTTGAGTTTAGTTATATGAAATAATTATTGCCGCAGAAATATATTTCAACGAAAATAAGAATAACGAATTCTCCAGAATCAGTTTTTATTTTAGATTATTTCAATTTATTTGCAGTAAAAATAAATAATTTAGGAAAATACTATCGTTTACGGGGTTTACTCGAAAATATATATGTAAAAAGTATATTTTGTATTGATAAAATTAAAATAAAAGAAACAAAAATTAATTAATTTTCATTTATAATTTTTTTTAAAAATTTAAAATATACTAATTTTTTGTATGATAATGATAAATATAATTTTATTTAAATATATTATAATATAATGCGAACTTATTTTACGATGTATGTTTATTTATCTGGTCTTATATTTTACTTTTGAGTAATTTTAAAGAAATTATAAAATATCATTATTTTAACTAAATAATAATTTTGTCTTAAATCGTTGTAAATATTAAAATAATCAAAAATTAATTATAATATATAATAAACTTTATGAATTAAATAAAAATTTAAAAATAATTATTTATATGACTATAGGTATATTCATTATATAATATAATGTTAAATTACCTAATATTAGGATATAGTCATATGGAAAAGGTTAATGATAATACTGTGTTCAATATTATTATTAAAAGGGATTTTTTTTAGGAAAACAATAATAATTACCTAAGAAAAAGTAAGATAACAATAGTTTTTGTATGATGATTGCCGTTTACTGAGATTTCTAAGAACAAAGACTGGTTAGTGGTTGCAATCCAAAAATATATTTCCCATTAACCGATGCCAAAACAAAGAATAGGTATCAATAGAAGAATTTACTTTTACACTAAGTTCACAAACAACAATTAGACAATTTTGAAAATATTTATTTTTCTCCACGATGAGTAGGTCGTAATAATTTATTAAATTAAATGGCATAGCTTTTTTTAGACTTTTTAAATTTTAATTAATATTAATTTCAACAAATGAGTAAACTATTTATTTACGATACAATATTGAATTCTTTTTCTAAAATAAAATTTATTTATTAATAAATCTATACTTATTTTTGTTTTCAAAATGGTTACGTTGACTTGAACAATATGGAATCATATTAAACTACTGTAATAATGAGAATATAATATATTATATTATATTATGTAATAATAATATTTTTAAATAAAAATCATATAATTTTTACATTAGTATCTATTTTAAAATAATACTTTTAATATAAAAAGAAGATAAAATATAAATCCAGTTGAGATTTGAAAACAATTATTGATAATCAGGCTATAACTTCTATCAAAATATAGTGTTAACAATCAAAAAAAAAAAAAAAAAAAAAAAATGTAAATAAAACAAACCATTTGTATTATTCGAAATGAAAAACTCTTAATAGTCATTTTTTATGATAATATAAGCATTTTAAAATATATAGAAATAATTAATTATCTATGGCAGATAATAATTACTTAAATATAAAAGTTTAAAAGTATAATCATTTGGTGAGTAGTGAAAAATTAAAATATGTATGATTATTGTAATATATTAACCGTTATTTATACTCAAAATAAATATAAGTAATCAAATAATATAATATTTTATCATAATAATAATAAAATTTAAGTACATTTAACATATTATATTTATTACTATCGTATTCGTTATATTACAATATAATGTATCTAAATATGTAATTTTCAATTTTTTTTTTTTTACAATATGCAAATTATTAAATTATCCATATATTATTATATAATGTACTTATGCAAAACTCGGAGTACACGTAAATAGTGAAATTTGTCAGAGTGTATTGAAAACAATTTATAATATTTTTTTACATCAAAATCTATTGTTAGTTTGTTACACACTTAAATAATATTTTTTGTAAAATTGATTTAAAATATTTTTTAAAAAACTATTGTACTATAAATTTTGTATTGCGTACGTCATTTGACTAGACAAGTGAGTACCTACGTTGAATAATCACATTTAAATAAAAATAATTGCAGGGGGAAAACATTTGAGTAAACTAAAACATATTTTATCTCTATCTTGACCTATATAGAACAAAAAACCTGTTGCCTGATAACGTATATGTAAATTATATATTTTTGATAATGTATAATTACATATTCATATAATCATACAGTATACAATAATTATAACACTATCTATGTATACTTAAATTAATATCTACATGACTTCCGTTCCAAATGCACAATTATATTAGCAACTTGTAATTAACTTGTAATTTGATAATCTCAATTAAAAAAATAAATAAATAATCAAAAAACGAACTGAAAAAAAATTATTAAAATTAAAATAGAATAATAATATTGTACGAAATACTATAGAAAATGATAATAATATTTATATTAAAATCATGTTTATATTTATTGTGTAGTTATATTTCAATTTTAGATTTTGAATAAATCTCAAATTTATAGATGGTAGGTAATTTAGTAAAGTGCATAAAATTGATGTGTATTTATTACTTTATTTTTTTGGATTTAAAAAATTATAATTAATTATCAAATATGTTGTATATATATATTCTGAGCGAAGTACTGTCCGATTTGGATATTTAGATGACTAATTTAGGGATTTCATGGGTTTGTATATATTGAACGTAGAGAGTGATAAATGTAAAAATTTTAATCAATAGGTACCTACATATATTATCTGATGAACTTCGTTCAAAATCGTATTTTCGAATGTAATGAATTATCATTGCATTCAAATTTTAATCAAAATTAAACACTATCCTCTTTACACCTGTATCTCTTTATGTATGTATATATATATATAACAACATATTTTGATATTTAATTATAATTTTTTAGATAAAAAAAAAAATAATAATAATAATAAAGAAATAAATACACATAATTGTATGCAATTTACTAAATTACCAGCTATAAATAATAAAATTATAGTCACATTATACATTAGCAAACTTTCATTTAATTGTAATTCAAATTTTTATTTTTTTTAAATATCATCATCTGATTAATTTTAAAATTTTAACATTACATTTATATTCTTTATTATTTTGCATGTTTTTTGAAAATTATTTAGATATTTTTATTATTATTTTTTTTTTTTTTAATATAAACAATTTATTATTTTTAATTTTTTTAGTACGATAAAGAAAAAATAAAATTTAGGTTTTAGATTTTAAGTGTAATTTAATAATATTTTATTTTATTTAAAATTCTTATATCAGAGCATGTATTTTATTTTAATAACTACTTTAAATAAAGCGGTGTTAATAGTTTGTGTTGTTTAAAAAAATTATTTTATCAACTAAATTTATCATTAAAACTTAATTTATTCCATATTATGCAATTAAAAGCGTGAAACCCTTCATATAATAAACTTTTAACACGCGTGATTACCTGACAAAGAACGTGTAATCATATCGGGTGGTTTTAGTTTCTGAAAAATTAATTGTAAAACACAAATTATTTCAGCTCTGAACAAATAAATTCGGATTGTAAATCAATCCAAAATCGTTAAAATAATAATTAATTAATTATATTATATAATATAATTTACATACTTTACGTTTTATTTGGTTTGTTTGAACGTCTGGAATAAGTAAACTATACTTAATGAAGGTGTGCTTAGACAATAATGTAATATAATAGTATACAATTTACAATTAAAAGTGACGCGTCAATTATTCATAAAAAAATATTCTATGCGAAGGAATTATTTTATTGTGTGACAAACATATACAAAACGAAATTGATAACAAAAAAACATATTATATATTATTTGTGTATACTTCTATATTGATGTCGAATCAAAAGAAAATGTTCAAAAGACAATAAAAGAAAATTGATCATCGATAAATATTGGGACTTTACATAGAAGAGAAACTTCAGATGATAGGACACAATGGGTCATTGAGATGAATTATATATAGTTTAATAACCGAATGTACGATAGAAGGAATACGAGTAAGAGGAAAACTCAGAGCGAAATACATAAACCAAATAACGTAAGAGATTCAGAAGTCACATCTCATAGGGTATTCGCAAAGATATTATGACGAAAGACAGAAAAAAATGGAGAAGATATTTTCTGGGAATAAATTTATTAAAAATCAATCTTCCTATTGAAAAAAAAAATATAGCAATATGTTTTTTTTTTCTATCAATTATTCAGACTATTAATAATATATTTGTTATACATATAGACTATAGACTAGGAAATTTTTGTTATTTCTTTTATATTTTGTTTTTTTCACGATAAGTATGTGGATTTTTTCGAGAGAGAAAGCACAATATTATTTTTTTAACAACTCACGTCAATTGCAACTTTAGTTTTTTAGATTTATTATTAACACCCATTGCTATTATTAATTATTCAGCTGACCACAAAATAATTTATTTTAAATCAGTGAAACATTGGATGCTAAAAGTTTAATTCCACTTTCTAAACGGTAAAATATATTATTACTTCATTTTTCATTTATTTTATTTTATAAATTTATACTTGTGGATAGGAATATATAGGATGACTAATATTAATATTGAAGTAATGACTTCTATATAGGTATATATTTTGAAAAAAATACCTACAATATCCAAGAAACCCTAACGAGATAGATATTTTTAAATTTTTGTAAACTAATCAGTTAAAAACTAAAATATGCATTTGAAATGTCATTGAATGTCTCAACTAATAATCGCTTTCTCGTCATATTTCACAAATTTCAATAATTATTATCATAATGCATCTATATGTTTTATAATGGAATTAAATATCAAGTCCGTCTAATAAAATCGTATGAATTTGAACTTCTAAAATAATTTTTAGATAATTGGAATACCAATGTATAGTAGGCAATGTTGCTTCGGGGGTATTCAATTAATCATGTCGTTATATGAATAAATAATGATGGCTTAGGAAGGATAGGTACAGATCCCGAGCTATAGTGAAATATAAGGATTTACTTTAATAATAATACGTATTTAATAATTACCAACAGAATAATCCACATTATTTTATTAATAGCTTTACATATTGGAATTATAATTAATATTTGATAATATCGGATGATTAGATATGTATACAATAATAATATTGTACCTATACATATTTTCAACATAATGGTATAGGTACGAACAAGCTTATAACAGGATTAATTCTATGATCATTTACAATAATTATATTATAAAATAATGAAACATTTCTCAAACGATTACTGTTCGTATAATATACGGTTTAGATTAATTTTAAAACCCATAATAATAATTGTTTGTTATGCGTGATTAATATGGATATCACCTTGTTTTACAATTTATTTTAAAAGAGCTCAAATGAAGCATTCTCTTTAGAAAAAGGCATATAAAACAGTAGGTCGTTTGAAAAAAATTAAATACATATCAAACAGATTGCCTTTTTACAAAGAGCCTATTTTTTTATTTTTTTTAAAAAATAATATATTTTATAAATAGTATTTTTCAATTTCTATCTTATATAAGCACGTAACCGTACGAGTATGACGTAAATATTATGTTTTGTATATGCACGAAATTATTGGGCTCACATGTCTTTTTGTAAAAGTTTTTCTATGATGCAGGTACATCGTACATGGTATAAACGTATCTATAATTCTATACCTATGGAAATTGTTCAATATAAGAAACGTTATACTAAAACAAAATTATGGGTAAATAATAAAATAAAATATAAATAATAAACATAAAACATCAAATTTAATCAAAAGCAAAACTAAAATTAAGCATTAGATATGGTATGTTATTTTTATTTAATTTTTTAGTGAATCGTCATTTAATGAATTATGAATAAAACTTATATAGCTCGAAGAGAAAATTATTTCTATATATAATATATAAACTATTGTTGATAAGTATAATTCAGAAGTTTGGCAGAATAAAATTATTTAATATTTATTAAATTAAATTTAAAAAAGAAGAGCTGATAATCCTACCGCAGGGATACAGGTCTGCAAATCATAGTGTTAATTAGAATTGGAATGCAATGATAAACCAAAAAAAAAAAAAAAAAAAAAGAAGATACTGAGCGAATTTCAGTCAGGTAATGTAGGTATTGAATAAAATGTTGGCATAATTAACGGTTCCAAAATTTTAACACATACTCGTCTAGTGCCTCTGTGAACAACCAATAAAATTTTCAAGTCTCCTACTTTAAAATTGCCTGAGTTAACGTGAAATATTAAAAATAAGTTTTCGTGAAAAATGCCATTTTTTCTATCGCATAGGGTCAATTTTGAGAAATTCGAAAAATGACCAAAATAAAGTACCATTTACATCCACTTTCCAATCAAAAACCTATTATATTCGTGAAAATCGGAGCATTATTTCGGGAAGTGAAAGTGTATTCAGACATAAAAAAAATAAATTACACATCATTTTAAAACCAATACATTCTTCGCTTCGCTCAGAATCTAAAACAAATTTAGAGCATTATTTATTTTTCTGATACCTCGATATATAAAATATAATATTGTACTACGATTTCTACATAATTCAATGATATAATCGCTTTAAATTTTTCTACGTAATAAAAGTGACAATTTATTTATTGCCGATTTTTAACTGATTCCTGTTGAAATGGAAAATGGGCGTATAAATACGTCGAAATGATGAATCATGTGATATGATCTAAGCAAAGTTCAGTTAATTAAATATACTGATAATATTTATTTATAGTGATTGATATTTGTAGACATTTAAAATTTAATAAAATTAATTTATGTTTTACTTCAAAATCGAAATGTAACAGTACTAACAGTTCTAAAATCTTATCACATACTCGTATATAAAATTTTCAAGTTCTCAAATATTATATTTCCTTAGTAGGTATCATAATAATTAAAATTTCAAGTTCATCAAAATATTATTGTTTCATCACGAATTTTGTGATTTTCCGCCACTTTTTTAACATTTTTCTTTTCGGTTAAGAAAATGATTGAGAAATTCTAAAGTAGTATAGTACGACCATGACCACTTTTACCGTTCAAAATGTATAATATTGTACAAAAATATACGAATAATCAAATATATCGTTGTAAAATCAATAATTTATTTTGTTGATTCGCTCAGAAAATATTTCATTATATTTTTACGATGATTAATTTTACGCGAATTAGTAGAGGTGAAAAATACATAAATTAATTCGTGTTATCGTGGATGGTGGCTATTTTTTTATATTTTTATAATAATACTATTTATAATTTTAATTATTATTCATATTGACATTGGTCAAATATTTTAAAATTAATATTTACATTTCACTGCCTACACTTTATAATTAATATTATTCCGTTTTCAGTCGTACGTTACCGCAATTAATTGTTTATTAATAAACTTTTCAATTATAATTTACGAAATATGAGATTATGTTTATTTTATCAAAAAATAATGTAGGCATTATATATATATAAAAAAAAAAAAAAAAAAAAATGAGAACGCCATAGAATACAATGTGTGTTATGCACATTATTATTTATCCAATCAATAGACGAATAAATTGTATTCGTCGTTTTTCAAAATTATAACATGTTAAATTATTGTTTTAAAACGTTTGGGAAATGACGTTAAAGAATAAGCTATAAAAATAATAAAAATTAAATATTGCTGAAACGAGTGAAAAATAAAGAAATAAAAAAACATTATCATTTACATGAATATTATATAAAAAATAAAATTATATATTATTATTATATTACCACTGACGTGGTTAAAAGTTGACGATATTTTATATAGCCGATTATTTTATGTTGAACCGTATAAAATATCAGTTGTAAAAGTCGTTAAATTAAAAAAAAAAAAAAAATGAATAAATAAAAGGAAATATTGTTATCGTTATAGTATATTATGTTCCTTAACTACTGTCTCGTTTAACGATCGTATCGATTACACGATATATTTTTATTGATATACTTAGGCATTTTGTATTATGTAAAATAAACTTAGTATAGGTATGTTGTTCTCTCCCCGGATTCGTTCGAATATTATTAAATAATATAATATTTATAACGTGTGTATGCTATATATGACATAATAATCATCCGTATCTTCGTCGTTAATTTTTCTAACGTTTCAGTCTCTAAACGAATTATGTATTATAGTCTGACAACGGCAACAACTTAACCATTATCGTAGGTGTGGTTAGATTTCATGAAACGACTGCGTTACCCGGGTTACCGTGGTTAGAGCTGCGGACTGTAAACGCGAAAACGGCACACATTTGACCCGATGGTGTTTAAAGTTTAAACTATATATTTATACACACCTAAAAGTCGAGGCGAACGCGGAAGAAGACTATACACGTGCATTATAATATAATATTACAAGTTTTTATCGCAAAACACGGTCGGAAAAATGATTTAACGGAAACATCACTGCTCGCAACTATCGTATTATTCCATTCTTACAAATGTATATTATGCGTGGATTTAGAAAATATAGGTACATTTAAAAATAAAAACATCTCGACCATACTGATCGGTAAAATTTCAAAATCGAAATTATCTACATGTCTTCGATACAAACGCAATGTAAAAATACAAAATTAACGTTATGCTTCAGGTAAATTTTATATTCATATTCATTTTTAGCTAATCGTCTACGAGATACGTCTTATGACATATCAATCATAATAGTTATATTTATAACTTATAACTCATACGTTATGAGATATACGTAACTATAATGATTTTGACTTTATCCCTTTATATATTTTGAATTCCTTGTTATAATCGTATAACCGTCGATTGACATCCCAAGAGAATTAACGTTGCGGAACAATAACAACGAATGACTTGACAATAATTTTGTTTAAAAACATTATTAATTAATTTAGTTGATGAAAACTTCGTTTCTGGTCCGAACATCGTATTTGTGGTGCTCGAATTTATTGTGTTATAACTTATTATAAGGAATGTTATTGTTTCCCATTGACTAAGAAACTTAAAACGATATACGCCTACATGAAATATTGCAGATAAGTACATTTTCTCGGTTCACTTCTAAGTTCTAGATGACTCCTGTCGTCGATTTAAAAATGAAAAAAAAAAGAAGTACGAATAACGATCATAATTATAATATTTTAAATAGAATATTAATAAAACGTGTATACATAATATTTATAGTTTTGTAATCGTTTATAGTTTTACCGTGATAATTATTCCAACTCAGAAATATTTCAAAGAATTTACTTCGAGTAATAAATTTGATTTGAATAGTAGACTAATAATAAAACTTTAAAATATTGTTAATTTCATTGAAAATATAATATAAATAACAAATTAATGACTGTATGGATTAAGAAATATAGATAGAAAATTACATAAAATGTATAAAATAAAAAACCATATGACTTATACTTACTACCTTAAAGAATTACTTGAAGGAATACTATTGGACGTTTCACAAATACTTAAATGCTTATTTAAATTTAATAAAATTTTTATTTTACGTATGATGAATGACATTGATTTTAGGTATAAAACATGTTTCGACAATTATATAACAACACTGATCAACATAAAATTAATAAATGAATAAAATAATTTTGTCCTTACAGTACGACATTTCTCCTTATTTTTTTAAAATTTTAAATATTGAACAAAATATAAACGTTATATTTATGATTAATTAAACATTTTATTAAAACTATAATATTACGATGCATGATAGATTAATTTTGCTTTTGTATATGAAAGTGCATAAAATTATTATAAATATTATGTATTTACATGTTTTTTTTTCTACTAGGGTTATAAACCATTATTGTTTACAACACTTATATTATTATTATCATAAGTGTTTAGTGTGTATACCTAAACTAAATTATAATATTTTTATCATAAAACAATATGAAATTATAAATTTATAATTTAATAGATTAGGTTAAAAACATAAATAATAAATTTAATTAACAAATATTTGTATAAACCAACGTGTGTTTATTATAATAAAAAAATTAACGAACATAATAAAGAGTAGGACTATAATCTAATAATTATTATGTTATGTAGTTAAACACTGTTGTAGTGGTTATAATGATAACATTATCATGAAAAGCGTTTTTTCTAAAACTATTTAGCTTTAATAATTTAATTTTATTACCATTTATGAAATATAAATAAAAATTATCAAACCGGTAAAATCTTATTTGCAACACAACGAATAATATTTATTTTTTAAGTATAATATAATATTTGTTTAAAAATGTAAATATGAATATACCTTAATCCTTAAATAAATTCCTTAATGCAATATTTTTAATAACTAACTTTAAATTATTTGAAATTCAAAATTAAGTTTATGAGCTGCTGTTAATTATATAAAGTCAATAGATAAACCTTTTCTAAATGAATTATCTTAAATAATTAAAATTATATATTTAAATATGATCCTAATAAAAGAGAAAAGACTGACTTTTCTTAATTTTTCACGAAAGAAAATTAACACCAATTATTAAAATAATTAGTATTCAAACCTTTAATTTAACATTTTTTTTATTCGGTTGTATTTAAATAAAGTACGTATAATGTACCTATTTAAATAATACGAATAAAATTCATCGAGAAAAACCACCGTTTAGAATAAAAAATTACTGTAAATAAATAAGAATTGAAAATCAAAAATTTCATATTAGTTATCAACAAATTATGGCCATCACAACATAGTACATAATTTATAATATGTATATTATGTTTAAATAGAATTATAACCATAAATAGAAATTAAAAAAAAATTGAACGATTTACAACAATGAAATAGTTATTATTATGAATACGATCATTATCGTTTTAAAATTATGGAAGTGCGATCGTATAAATAATAGCACAAAGAATCATTAAACTAGTTGGAATATTTTTTATTTAAAAATAATATGATATATAATATATATATATATATATACATATATATGGTATTGTATATGTATTTATTTGTAAAAATCAAAAATTAATTTTAATTGTATTTTGAGCAGAACCGCGTTTAACGGGTGGCAAGGGGACAATTTCTCCGGGGCGGCAAATTTTTGAGAATCGACATAAAATAAATAATTTATATTATAATTTTTCTTGTATGACTGACAATTTTATTAAAATACATATTATTTCGCCGTATATTTCGTTCGATTATGTCATCGCTTTCAATATAAAAATAGAAGATTATCTTTTATTATCTTTTTTTTCTGTTAGACTGATTGGTCAGGGATTATCCACCAGTTTGCGACCATCAAATCAAGGAAAAATTTAATATAAAAGAAAAGTAGTAAAAAGTAATAGATGATTATATTTTGTCACATTTGGTAATTTTTTCAATTTGTATGTGAAGTATATAATATTAATAAATATAAAATTTAAATATAATAAGTAAGAAAATTATTATAATTTTTTTTTTTATTATGCAATTTATAATATAGATATGAGCAATGGCGTATTTTGAACAAAATTCTGGGGGGGGATCCAAAATTTTTTCCCTATATATTAATCAATAAATTATAAATTTACTAAATAAAAATAACAAAACTAATATAAATATAATGTGAAAAAATAAGGACCAAAAAATAATCAAAAATAATCCGTAAATACGCCACTGGATAATGAGTAATTTGTAAATTTATTGCTATTGCATAGTACACTTTTATCCTACAACTACTGACTGTAATTAATAGTGTGGCGAATATAATTTTGAATTAACGCGGCTCCAATGAGTGTATAGTTTGTTCAATATATTATTATATTATTATTCGAATTTAGGTTTTAATCGTTCTATATAACCAATAAGATTAACGCATAAATAGAATAGAATAAATTGTTATTGTCATTACAATCGATCGGAATTAAAGATAAATTTTTGGATTAAATATTAGTCGGAATTCGAAGTATAGCGTCAATACACATAGTATCGTGACTAATAAATGATTGTCATTGATTAATTTGCATTAGATATATTATATTGAATATTAAATTATTCATTGCGTATTTGCGTAAGTATATAATATATTATATTCCTTATTCGATTTTGAATAATGTTGTATCTAATTTAATCCGACGTCTTAATACACATTTCACTTTTCCGAGATACACGCGTTTTGTTGTTTGTTTATATTTGAATTTTTCAATTTTACGAATCCGGATCGGACTGACGGCAGACAAATCGTGTATGTGTTCCGGTGCAAAACCAAGAAGAAACGTAAAAATAAAATAAGTAATAAAAACAGTTTACTCACAAAACAATTACATTTCGTACGGTGTTGATTATGACGTGAATTTGAAAAACACATGGCAAAAAAGTGTCAAAAAATATACGCAAGAAACCAAAGTTATTTTTTGAATAATTTGAAATTTTGTGCTACGCGCATAAGAAAATTATTATGAACGCTTTTGCAATAAACAATTACGACCTCGGACAACGATAAGATAAAAAAAAAATATACATATATACTTAAACCTGTAACGTAACATAATAATTTTAATTTATAATTTACGACTATACGACGAAATTCGAAATACAATAATATTATCTCTGGCAATTACCGAACGGAGTCATTTATTTTGATTTTTACGAATCCTTGGAAATTTGATTTTTCGAATTAATCTCTCGGAGGGAGACGAAAAACGTATTATAAAAATTGGTTTGAATAATATCGGTATAAAATGGAATTACGTATATTTTCTAAGACGGGACAATAAATCGTGGTAAAAGAGATAATAATAAAATAGTTTACTGATTTGCAAACTCACGTTTACGGTTAGGAATGATGCGATATAAAAAAGTAAAAACAAGGCTTATTATATCATACGCGTACGGTAAATTGTATTATAATAAAAATACCAAATGCCTATAGCAATAATTTTGATATTTTAAATTTTTTCCGACGAATAATCGTGTATAAAACTATAACGTTATTATAATAGTAACAATAAAATAAATTTTAATAAATTTTTGCAATATTTGAAAACGATGGCGTGCGGTACGGGTCGAGTGAAAATTTTGGATAAAAACGAAAAGGAATCATAAGAAAATCATAGATAGGATTCTAAAAAATACAAATTTTGTATGAACGAGTCAAACTGGATTTTGCCAAAGGTAAAAGTTTTCGTCTCGTAGTTGCTAATTCGTTATGGTTGGCCTCCCTCGCACCCGAACACGAGAATATTTGCATTATTATACGATTTGCTTATATTTGCTTTTGTCGTTTTTAAAAATCCAAATAATAATAATAATAATAATAATAATAATAATAATAATAATAATAATAATAATAATAATAATAATAATAA
>JAIUCT010000001.1:21415648-21432753 GCA_021307375.1 Tetraneura akinire
AATAATAATAATAATAATAATAATAATAATAATAATAATAATAATAAATTACCATCGTTAACTGGGACGTTTTCATCGTGTTCGTCACGTGCGTTGACGACGTTCGATGTCATTTAACGCGCGATCCGACCGTATACGTAATATAATTTTTTTTTTATTATCGTTATTTTTGGTTTTGGTTATGTCTTTTTGTTTTTTATGTTCTCACAGTTTATTCCGACATAACCACGGCAAAAATCGCATAATGTCTACACTTTTTTTTCTTTGCGTTACGACCGCACGCGCGCGTTCGTTTCGCGCGAATCGCTGTGAACGCGCGTTCCGGGTGCGTGCGATCGCGTGCACATCGGTACTGACGAACGGTCCGGACGCGCGGCGGCGGCGCCGGCACGACTGTACGGTCGAGAACGCGCGCGCGCGCAAGTCACTCAGACCAGACTATAACATTATTGTGTGTGCTGGCTGGCACTGCAGTAGGTCCGTCGAAAAAAGGCAAAGGAAAAAAAAATCGTACGATCGATCCGTCCCCGTTACGTACGAATTATAATATGAAATACTCGTGTTTACGTATTATAATATTTATATTATTGTCTTAACATTTATTAAAATTAATTACAATTAATAATTATAATACAGAGTGAGAAGTGAGAGTTTTTAGCGTGAATCACACTCGTGTTATGAAATATCGAATGATCCGTAAGTCATCATCGGAGTACAATCGTTTTTAAAAAAGATAACATTACATTTTCGACTATATTATAATTATTAACAATAATTTAATGTTTTAGAGAGTGGGTTTAGGCAAATCAATTTACAAATAAAATGGAAAATAGTTGCCTAATTTAAATTAAACATTACGGGTCGACTGTTTGTTTGTTTGTTTTGAAAATATGGACCGTAAGCGATATTGCTTATTTTGCCTATCCATTAATCAGATTCTGATTGTGTTCCGACGAAAATTCATAATAACGATATTTCATAATACATAAACAAATTGACTGACGACGTAACGCGACATTCTCCGAAATATAAACAAGTTGTGATGCGTATAACGCGATGTTGTTCTATACGTAACAAGTTGTGCGTAACGATATTGTTTTATATAATATAATATATCACGCAATGGCGCAACTAGGGGGGGTGCTTTGGGTCCTTAGCACCCCACAAGTCAAAATAAGCACCCTTATAAAATCTGAATAAGTTGAAAAAAAAAATATGGTTGATAAAAGCAATATACGGATCGCCGTATAGATTTAGTATTATAATAATTCAATTCGTTTAAGGCTACGGTGACTATGGATGCGAATTCGGACGAAAATCTGTTCTGACGATATCGTCAGAATTCATCAGAACAGATTTTCGTCCAAATTCGCATCCATAGTCACCGTAGCCTAAAAATGTAGTATTAATTCATAATTATAATTTATTATTAATTTTAAAGACAATTATATTTAACATATTTTATAATAAAGGCATGTTTAAAAATGACTTTTATATATTATATGACTAAGCATGTATAAGGTTTTTGTTCCTATTTTCAATAATTATTGTGTAATAATAAGCAAATATTTTTGTTTTGTGTAAAGGGGTGGGGGGGGGGTATTCACGATTTGCAAAACTACCTGGAGCTTAAGCACCCCCAAGATTTGATTTCTAGTTGCGCCTATGATTAGTTAGATACATATGGACGTGGTTAAGTTTTTCTTGATTTTGGTATGAACCATTACGCGTGGGAATGATGGTTATAAAATATAAATAACTACAGACGTTTCGTTTGAAAATAAAATACTAAAAAACATTGAAATAAAATTCGGAATCACAAATATAATATTTTATTATAATGTTACAATATTATCGAAATTTGTAAACATTATAAAATGAACGAAAGAATAAACAAAATTCTGTTGGCGAACTAAAATTTCCTATGACCTAATTATTATATTTTTGGAGAAATGGATTATATATAATATTATATTATTGTCTTGCATATATATTTATTAAAAATGTTATATCGGACAAACTCGCCCCTATACATCAACCCCTGAGTCATATAATAAATGTGTTCGAACTGTAATGTGGGTCACGTATATTCGTATACAATGATAATTGATAAAAATAATATACTTATGTTTTATTTATTATATCACCGACTCCTGCGATTTGATAAATACTGCGAACGGGCGTGTTATACTTAAACCGCAGTGAAATTAATTAATCAACGTCGTTATTTTATTATTTTTGACATATTTTACCATAATATACGTGTCCTGGTAAACATAATCAATGACGTGGCTAACAACATATTTTATATATTATTTGTTTGTTATCGGTATAATAATGACACCTATAATATTTCAAATGTGATTTTTATTATAATATATAATATACCTTTTTTTACTACATAATAAATAATATTTGAAAATTTTTGAAAATTTATCTTTTATAGTTTAGAAAAAGTTAGAAATCAAAAGTTTTTTTAACTGTATATAGGTAGGTATGGAAATTTTTTTTAAATTGGGTAGATAAACGATAATTATGAAATATTATTATTATGTTTATTTTATATTATGTATGGGAAATAAAATTATTAGAAATTTAATGTTTTTTCGCGATATAAAATTGTGATACATTCAAAAATATCCTTTAAAGGACAAATAAAATGGAAACGTAATAAATTATGTACCTACCTATTAATAATAATTAAAAAAAAATATATATTTTTTTCCGTTTATTTTTAGGGAGGAAAAACAACGTCACTTTGTGAAAACAAACAAATCACAAGCTGATCCATAACCAATTAGTCACGAATTTGTTTTAAAAAAACATAAACATTTCGTAATTGTTCTGACATTGTCGAAAAATAAAACACCGAGTTTAGGTTTTCTATTAGTTTTGTTTTCTGACCACAGATATTGTTTTTTTATTAAAAAAAAGTTCGTATTTTTTAAAACAAATTATTTGAAATTCCAGTCAATCTGGGCAAATGTTTTATTGAAAAAACATCGAGCTTTTTTTTATTCTGTTTTGCTTTTATGCAGACACACAACACAGCTTAATGAACCATAAGAATTTAAGATTATTTATAATAACTTAATTGTGTGTCTATACAATAGAGCTATACTATCACTATGAATAGATACATCCAAATAAAATGTCAGTTGAAATAAAATTCAAATACTATTTATGTATATTTTTAACATGTGTTATTATACTAAGTGTCTAAATGAAATTACACGCTAATCGCACATAGACATAATCTACATGCCGCGTTAATTACGATTAGTATATGTATAATATTATAATATAGGTACTACACTACTACAGTACTACATAATGACACGCTTTTTTCACATCGAAAATTATTATAATATTTTGTTTTTTGTTTCCATTTATAAATTAATTAAACAGTTATACGACGGTATCATCACCATTATTATTATTATTATTATTATTATTATTATTATTATTATATTATTATTATTATTATTATTATTATTATTATTATTATTTAAATAGAATAATAAAAAAATTAATATTAAAAATATGTTTTATAATATTAATGAAAAATCAAAATTAAGTTATAAAGAAATAAACAATAAATTTTATCTAATTTCCATCCTTTATGAATAGCGTTATATTATTTAAAACTTTAGACATATATAATATATTATTGTAGTTGAGACTTATAGTGTTGCACATAAATAATTGACCACATATAAATATTATAAAAGAGCATTGTAACATTTTTCTGTTATAAGTATTATTTTTATGCGATTTTTTAAAAATTTTCTTCAGATGTTTTTGGCGAGAAAAAAATCTTACAAGATGTATATACCTACAGAATAATAATATACGATCACTGAATCGGTGTTAATTATATAATGCAAAACCCTTAATGTGGTTTTATTTTTTATTGTTTTACGATTTTGTTACAACTCAGTTTTGAATGCTTTTGTAATTAACACGCGTCTTTTGTAGTTTTGCACTCGTACATTATATCTCAGAACTTTCCTAACCCCGAAGCTATATATAATATATTTATAATAGAAGTGTATAGATGTTATTTGAATTAGACGTATTTACTAAAATCATAATTAATATGAATATTAAATTATAAATTATTCGTTTTGAACGTTATTGTTTCTTTGAAATTCTAATATAATACCATAACAATATTATTATTTCATTTTACTAAAATATTACATCATCTTCGTATGGCATACTCTCGAAATAGGAAATATACACAAATTAAACACAATATTTACATGAATTTATATCATATGAATTAGAGAAAATAATATTATATCATTTTGAAATTAAAACATTGAAAACGCCGACGAAGACGTTATTGTTTTAAAATATTAATATAATTTGCATTATAATTTATAATCATGTGGTCGTCGTGATAACTGATAACTAAGTCCTAACCGGTCCTAACTAAACTCTTTTTAGCTTAACATAAAATATCTTCCTAGTTTTAGTGTTTTAGATACTGACAATAAAAATAATAATACCACAATTTCATCTATGGTTGGTACTTTTTAGATCATTTTATTTGAATTCACAAATTTTACTTTCCGCTCAATAATACTAATAATTAAGAGATGGCGGACGGTGCATTTTCAATGGACACGATTTTAATTTATTTTCGATATTATAACATTGAAAATACCAACGACTATACTTTGACTTACGATGAAATATCTATATTTTATATAAAACATTGAATTACATTGATTATGCGTATCATAATGTTGATACATTTCATAATATTATTATTAATATATGCTCTTCGTAAATTTGACGAAGACAGAAAATGTGTCGTCTTAAAATAATGTGCTTACTTACATGAACGCATTTCAAACGATGGTTTAAAAAATCGATAGGTTTAAAACGATAGGTTTAAAAAAAAAAAGTCACCGATCATGATAGCATGTTGTAATATAATTATAGGCGTAAGTAATTTTGAAAATGGATCAACGTCATTTGGCTTGTATATACCTACTACATATTTTTTTTTTTTTAAATTTTTAATACTATCCGTGCACTTATGTATGATTGAATATAATTTTTTTTTTTTCGTGATTAATATCATTTGAATAGTATGATAATTTATACTTCATTAAGTCTATTAAAATCCTAACCTGAAATTTGAATATATACGAGTATGACACGTGTATATTTATTATATTCATAATTATTCATGTTCGTAAATTTATAATATTATTATTAGTAAACATATACCTATTATGTAAAATCTTGTTTGATAATATAATGTTAGAGTTTATAATAAGATATATCAAATATCGATTTCAGTTAATTAGATATTATTATAAATAAATCTTCTTAATTATTGTCAATGTATTAAATACAATATAATCAGAACGAAAGAAAGAAAAATTCGGTAAACACAAACATGCTAAGTAAATAACAAATATTAATAACAACAAATTGATTCGTTTAACTAATTGAAACATGAAAATAAATACCAATCAATATATTAAATACATAATATATTTGCCTATTATTCTAGTAAAGGTGCATAATTATATTTTTTATTATCCTCATTTATATTGTACAATACTTTGTACGCTTAAAAAGTTTGGTGTTAATAATAATATAAATCATTATTTCACTTGATTTGTTCAAAACGTCTAAATTTTGTAAATGAAGAATTTATCAGAGCGATTATCACATTATATTATAATATTAATGACTATTATAAATTTATAATATCAGGTAGACAAAATTCCCAAGGCGATTAAGGATCATTTACTTAACTTCACTTAGATAAATCGCCAAAGGGACGGTTTTAGAGATGTTGATGAAATCGTCCAAATTAAAAATAGGTATTTTTTTAATGGTAATTTGATTTAACTTGAATATAATATAAAGACTTATCTATTGTTTCATGGATTCATGGTTGATATTTTTTAAAAAAAAAACTCGCAAAAAATTCAACTTTAACGTTATATTTTTAATTTAATTTAATATTTTATTAACAAAATTCAATAAATTATTAGAACGCCATAATCGACCGACATTATCGTGCTGATTATTAACACTAATACGAATCTTTAAAATTCCACAATAATTCCATAAAAATCTATTTTGATTTACGATTTACAAAAACTATAACGTGTAATAAATAGCAACTTTAACGATGAATTATATAGAATATATATTATTATTTATATTTAACTACACTATATCATCTATATAGGATAAGAGGAAAAATTACATGACTAATAAGCCATCAATAAGTGTCACTTAGCATAATATTTTATTATAGGAGGGGGGAAATAATGCTTAATATGATAAAAATATGAACGAAAAATTAATTTTTATTTTTTTAAATCGAATGATTACTGCATAAATTTTTTTTAAATCTGCGTCGAGGATTACCGGGAAGTGTAAGGGTATGTAAATCATTTATAAATGGATTTTGGTGGTTTTCTATAGTCTAGAAAAACCGTTTATAAAATAATACAGCTCCTTACACGACTAGTTTAATACCGCGAGATCTTGGTAAAGAGTCAAGTTAGAAATAAAGAACGGAACATTGGTAATTATTTAAAGTGTAATATTCTAAAATACTTGTATTTTAATTTAGTTTGATTTTTTAGCTGAACAATATTACGATATTTACATAAAGCATAATATTATATTTTATTAATATTTTACTATTAACTTTGTGTGTGTATATTTGTATACAGGTATGTATCGATATTGCCTAAACACGACGCCGTTCATAAAATAAAATAAATAATATTAAAATTATTTTATACAACAAAACGTTCAGATGTTGTACCAAAAATATGAGAATAATTATATATTTTTAAACATTAAAATCGTTTCATGGTTTAAGTTTAAGTTACATTATGTTTTTTTGACTTATAGATTATTATTTGAAGTATATATAATATAATATTACAATGTACCTATGTTATGTTCTCAAACACAAATTTTATCCAATTATATGTTGTTCAATACAGTTTAAAGCATATTTTATTTATTAAATAAAGATAGATAATTTACTAATACATATATGATATTATCTCCTGCAAGGCTGCAAATATACTAATGTCTGTTTGAAATACTATATGAATCACTAACAGCAGAACGGGGACAAGTCCATTTTTATCAATTTTGATTTTATTATCTTTTTTCATTAAGCAATAAGCACGCGTAAATACATCGTTTACTGCAGATAGGAGTCAAATCCGATTATCAAAACAATAAATATACTGTTTGGAAATTCCTATTTACTATAGAAAGGGTACATGTCTATATTTGGTTTTTGATCATTCCTGAAAAATTAGGAAAAGTGGACTTGTCCCCTTTCTGCAGTTAGCGATTCATATATAGTATTAATTTATTTAATACTTACATCACTTACTGAAATATCTAATGTACTATCTATTTAAATTTAAATTTTTGTTATATTCACTATTGTTTAATTTTAATTTATTTTTAGTGTATATTTAATAACCAAATAAAAATTAGTACATACAAGTACCTATTTATATTTATATCTCATGTTTTAAATTTATATTTAAATTTACTTTATCATTCAATTAATTTTGCTTTTATTCTATTTATTTTATATTCATTGTTATTACAGTATTACACCCACATGCATATAAGTGTATGTAATATATATACTTGTATACGTATATTACTTTAAATTCAATTAGTCTGCTTATAAAAAAAAAAGTTTATATAAAAAATCAAATAAGGTGAACAAATAGTAAATTATCAATTTTCCAGATGAAAAACATCTTAGATCTAAATAATTTAGTATATCAAAAAATTATATTTGAATAGTAAAACATTTTTAGCTAAATAATATTAATGCTATAATTATTATTTTTTTTTAAGAAAGTTTTGTATTAAGGACCAGTGGCGTATCTAGGATTTTTTTCAAGGGGGTGATATAACCATCATGTCTATAACCATAACTATTTTGTATATTAGGAGCCAAGGGGAAATATCTTCAAGGAGCCTAGTATTTTATTTAAAACTATACCAACATTAATAATATTATACATTTATTTTCATAATAAGTACTAAGTTAGTTCACAAAATAATGTCCATTCTTCGTGGTTTTTGAGATAATTCATCCAACACTTCTTCTACATTAATTTCTATATCTCGATTCAAAAAAGGATCCAAAAAATTCTTTCCTGCGAAGATCCACTCGTTGATGTAATTGTTTAATCTAATCTGTGGTAATACCAGGGGTTGGACACTTTCGTGCTGCGAGGCGATAAGAGATATTTCTGCCGCCGTCTTATAAATACCGTGTTATTTCTTATCAGTGTCCATTCAGATTGTTCTATTCTGTGGTAATAGTAATACTGAATACTAAGAAATACTAAGAATACCGTTATACAGAGTTATGGCTCAAGCATCTAAAAGAGAAATAAGAAAAGTGAAATGAAAAAAAAAAAAGGTTCTGGGGGGTGATATATCACGCAGATCACCCCCCGTAAATACGCCACTGTTATGCACTATTATCGTTCATTATAGTTCAACATTCAAATTAGTTTTTGAATAAGTAATGGTGTAATGGCATTCAAGTACTATTCATAACTAGAAATTATTTCAATAATTGAACGACACCTCATATATTCAATATGGCATAACCATTAACATTATTAATTAAAATTGATTATTGTTTAATATTATTATTACTTTATTGGGTAATGCCTATTTAACTAGGCATATAATATTATGCTATTTATACTAAATATAAGTATAATACATTGAAAATAAATGAATAAAAATATAATTAAATTCACTATTTTTATAGTCTTACTTGGTTAAGTTAAAAAGTTCTACATGAAATAAAAATCAACTATGTAATAGTTGATACTTTTAAATTGCCTAAATATAACTTAACTATATTCAAATAATTTTAGTTTTCAAAAAATAAACCAAAATCCACAACTTTAGTAATACCTAAGATTAGTTTAGATTTTATATCGAGATTAAATTTTTATCACAACACTAATAAAAATAAAATATAAATTACTTTAATGCAATAATAAAGTGTCTTTAAATATTTTTGTTGCGTATTTTTACGATTATTTATAATGCGAATTTAATTTGTATATAAAATACGTAAATACAATTACGACAAAAAAAAAATGAAAACGATTTCTTATTATTAATTTATATAAAATTTATAAATTTAATTAATGTATTTATCGAACAAGACCATAAATTTATCTAATTCAATTGATTTTCAATTGGTACCTCGTGTTAACATAGCGGATATTAGTAATAATATTATATTGTGAAAATTATAATAATATACAAACAACAAAATGTTATTAATAGTTACCATAGGTAAATAGACTATATTTTATATTGTTCTGAAATAATAATAATTTGAAACGTACAAATATATTGTATTACTATAAAAATAAAATGTTAAATTTAAATTTAAATTACCCACAAATGTCAATAAAGTGTACATTAAAATTTAATATTATTTAATATTTAATAATATGGTTAGTGGGGTAGCCAGCTGCTTTACCAGCTAGTTAATAAAGGTTACTAGGATAAACAAACAATTATTAATTTTTCTAATCGCTCTATTATAATATGATATGGTTAGAAATTTTAACGAGTTAAACATAAATACATTGATTTGACTTACGAATAAATAATATATAATAAAATTTCAATACTCGCAGTGGCGAATATATTACCTACTATGGATTATGGACACATTATGATTATGTAAAATAATCGTTTCTATAATGAATTATTATTATTTGCTAATTAGTTGCAAATAAGATAATATAATATGCTTACATGAATTAAATAATATTATAACGTAGGTATTAAATTATTATATTAATATTTATAAAGTAGCCAATCCCTTTATTATGTTATAGTAAATATTAATTCCATTTAAAAATGTAGTTTCATTTAAATATTCATCGTGATCATGCAATAACACTGGCGTGTACATCATTGGAGAAAATCCAATTGCGGGGATGCCCAACTAAAACAAATATATTTAAATAATATAATATTTAACAAATTATATAATATTTGTTACATAACTACGGTAGATACATTAAGTGATTGAATAATAGAGAATTTTCATCACATAAAAAATGTACTTTAGTAAAAAACAAGGGAAGGAATACAGGTGTGGAAAGGATAACACGTGTAAAGAGGATAGAGTTGAAATTTGAAATTCAAATTTTTAAATTTTTAATGCAATGATAAATCATTACATTCGGAAATACGATTTCGAGCGAAATTCAACACTATAATCTTTACACCTGTAACCCTTCCCTTGCTTTTTATACTTTAAACAGCTACAAAAAGAAATCATAAATGTAATATTTACAATTAATTGATACTGAGTTAAGTACCAGCAGGTACAAAAGGCCGATTCTGGCGCCCCCGCGCAGATCCTCCCAAATCCTCAGCCCAATCAATCGCTGTAATCGCCCGGGTTGTATGGGTAATCACGTGCCTTTATTAACTATATCTATTACATAAAATAATGTTACAATAAGCGCCGTCCGGTGATGTTTTTCCAGCGTCCGGACGGTTAGCCTCGCGGGTTTTACAAGTTGGGATGTAGCGTTATAAGCGCCGCCCGGTGAGGCTCGATAAGTGACCGGACGGCAACTTCGCTTTGCAACGGGGTGATCGGTATAAGGTACCCTAGTGCGTTTGCAGCGGCGTAATAAGCGCCGCCCGGTGGTACTTGTAAAGGTGACCGGACGGCAACTTCGCCGGCAATTGATGTCACATTGTCACTAGACGGTACGGCGGGTTTCGTAGTCGAACGCTGGTGTGTAATTCTCGGCGCCGTCCGCCTGGTCTCGTGTCGCGGCTGAATGTTGCCTCATCATAGCTGGTCCGTGTGTTGCGCCGGCTTCCCTTCCTCGCTCGGTGTCGCGGACTTCGCGATTGCTTCCGTCGTCGGGTGACAACTGTAATAACGACGAAGCCCGGCAAACAGGTTTGAGCGGCGTATGTTGATACCTGGGAAAAGTTCTGCGGTGTGTACGTCGTTTTTCCGTGCTACGATGATCGGTGTGGCCGGTCGGCAGCTCATTGTCGCTGGATCGTTTCGGTGTCAGCTGTAGTCTTCCAAATTGGTAGTTATATACAAAATACTATGTTGATGGTTTGAAGACTATTAGATTTGGATGACTGATGATGTTGGCTTTGCTTTGCTTTGGAAGGGGGGGGGGTGGCTGAGCCGTTAACTATACCAGGCTAAGCCTGAATAGATGTGACGGGGTGGTATGTTTACGAACTTATGTGGAAGCCCAAGTTAATGGGTAGGGTTTGGGTGAACGATCGATGGTTGGGGGTGGGAAAGTTTTCTATATATAGGCTATGCTCGAAATCGGAGAAAGTGGTTTTGTAGAACATCGTTTTGGTTTGAGACCTAGTGGAATTTTGGATAGATTCGAAGTTTGCAGAATTTAGAAGGACCGAGTTTCTGACGATAGTGGGCATGCCAGTTATCGTACGGATGCCGATGTTCTGGACGGCTTCTATGCGTTTTCAGTAGGAGGGACCGATAAAAGGGGCCCAAGAGGAGCCAGCGTAAGTTAGGATAGGGGATATGTAGAGTTTGAGTATGGTAGATGATGTTGATCTGAAAACACCCTCCTTATATCCGTATTCGGTAATAAAAGCCGCTCGATTTGTTGTTATTGGTTGTCGAGCGAGCTTCTTCCAACCGAGAACCACCCGGATTTACCGGTGTTAGAGCTTCTCGCGTGTTGTTTTATCTAATTAGATGAGTAATAAATAGAAGTATTAGAGTAATTACTTTTCCTTCGTCCGCCTATTGGACCGGCGTATATTGTCTATAGTTCTATACGCCGGTCGTACTTACGTTGGTCCTCTGCTCCGTAATATATTTTCGTTAACAATTTATATATATATATATATATATGCAGTGGCGTATTACCGCTTAGGCTGTAAAGGTCATCGTCCTAGGACGGCAAAAAACTATCATTATGGCATTGTTACTATATACTTTTATATTTTAGTTGTAAATATTACTATTTTCATATTATAGGGATAATATATTAATATATTATCATTAACTTAAAGAAAAATTATAACCATACAAACGAATAAAAAGTATAAATTTTTATACTTTGTCTAAGAGATAACATTTACATTGGGCATTGAGCAAAAATGTTTTTAGGTACTTAAATATAATATTATTAATAACAAAATATATCAAAATACCTATTATTACGTTATAGATTTTTTATGATTAGATCTATTGACTATTATGATATAGATTTAAATGAATTAATTAATGAATTACACTTTGTAAACATTGATAACGAAGAAAAAAATTTATTCCTAAATTACTTCAGTTTTTATATAAAAATGACTCGATTTCAATATATCCCAATATAAAAATTGCATTGAGAATGTATACCTCGACTGTTATTACTAATTGCTCAGCTGAACTTGAATGATCTTTTTCTTATTTAAAAAAAGTTAAGAATTATCTTCGGTCTACAATGACACAACATCGATTAAAGGCGCTTGCTATTTTAAGTATTGAACATGAAATAACAAATCAATTATCATACGAATTTAATGACATTATTGAAGACTTTGCAAAAAATAAATTACGTCAAAAGATAGTAATTGAAAAGTACTCTATCGTGTACGGTGTACCTATATAATAAATTGTATATATTTAATTATTATTTTTTATATTCATAATTTTTATTAAAGTAATATTATAATTTATAAATATTTATTTGTAAAACTATATAATATTATAAATTAAAGATAAATTGTTTTCATGAATAATAAAAACACGTCAAACATTGAAAGATTAAAATTGTAATATTAGTTAAAACACTTAAAACTTAAAAATAATACGTGAATTTGGAAGTAACAATTTCAATAGCTTACAGTTAAAATTATAATTTTAAAACGTTCATTTTGCGGGCTGTAAAGGCGGCAAAACCCTTAATCCGGCCCTGTATATATGTATATATCTAATAATACTTTATTGCCCGATCTAAATGATCGCTGTTCGGCTGTTTGAATGTAATAGTTTTCATAAATATATATGAGATTATTATATTATAATTATTAATCGATGGGTGTGTTTATTATTAAAATGGAAAGTTACTCTACATTTATGATAAAATTATTGAAATTGAATGTTTAAATTTGACTATTACAGATATATGAAGCATCTATTAGTCTAAATATTATCACATATAATTTTCTATTCTGCTTGTTAACATTACTATTTTGATAATCGATTTCACCTAAATCGATTACACTTGTATTATTATTATAATACGTTATATATAAATATCAAATTAGGATTTTAAAAATAAAGAAATACAAATATAGTTCAAAAATAAAATAACTTTATTTATTACATATAATAAATATTATTTATAAATGCATATACATATTATATATTATTTCAGTAATTTAAATTAAATTTATTGGAACCATTATGTTAATTTTTCTACAAAATATAGGACTTCAAATATTTCGTAAAATTCTCGATTTTATATATATATATAATGTTTAATAAAATTGGCAATTGTATGTATTAAGGACTGAAAATTTTACTGACAAGGAATTTTATGAACATTTATATAGAACTTAGAGACTTGGTAATTGTATAGGGTGTTCATTTATGTACTATATGTGTACCTATATGGTCCCTATATGCTATATGTGTGATAAAATTTTGAGTTTTAAATATTTAATAAAAAAATGTCAACATTTTATTAAATACCTACATTTATCTGATTAAACTTCGCTCAGATTTTACTTCTAATTATCTCTCTTGTTTGTTTAATATTAATTTTTTTTTTTTTTAGAAAGGTCGATATTTTGGAATAATTTTGTTTATTTTGTTTCATAATTCCTGTTATATTGCAACAGGATGCTTATACTGACCAAATGTAACGTATTATATTTTGTTACACTCAATATTCTTTAAATTCCAAAGAATTATATAAGCCTTGACAGTCTCATACATTCTTATTGTTACTTCTTTATCATACATGGGTAATAATGTTGAAAATTATAATAATCGTATTAGATATATAAAATAATACTTATATAATTAAAAACAAAATAAGTAAATAGAATACTATTAATTCAAAATTTATTTCTATAATTTTATTGTTTGATTAATTAAATAAATATTACCAACCTTTTACTTAAACTAGTGCAATATTATCTAAGTACTTTTACGAACAAAATATTTTTTGAAAAAATTTGCGTCATTGTCTTCATGATCAAAATTATAAACCAAATTAATAATGAATATTATATACGTATTTTAATCATTTTAATATTATATATAATTTGAAATATAGATAAATGTATCCTACTAATTTTCGTAAATATGTTATATTATATGTATAGAATCTATACATAATACATATAATAGGCGTGCGCACGGGTATTGCTCTATGCTTCAGCATAGATAAATTAAACCAAATTTAAAATCAAATAAAACATTATATTTATGTTAATAACTTTGAAATTAATTTCTTCTCTGTATGAAAATATATTATATATATATATATATATATATATATATATATATATGTCACGTTTGTCTTATAAAATTTATATTTTCATGAAGTGGATAAATCCTATAGTTTATTGGCATAGTGAAATATTAATTTATTTTGATATTTTAATATTTAGAATATAAATATAGATAATACTAAAAACATTATGTGAATATACCTTAAATTATTTTTTATTAATTAAATATTTTAATCATTCACACATTAAAAATTAAATTATTATGAAAGTATTTTCGTTAACAATTTATATTATATATATGTTACATACAAAGTCCGAATTTGTACGATATTTGTACATTTCCCAAAGTGTACATAATTGAATACTTAGATAGATTAGATTAGATACTTTGTATAAGCACGTTGTACATTTTGCAAATTGTACAAGAATTATATAGCTGTGTATTGTATAATCCCGGACTTTAAATGACCGTAATATATAGGTAAATATCCAAAGGTATCGCGAATCGATGTTTCAGGTCACACGAACCACTGCCTATCCGCACCAGTATCCGTTCTATGGGGTAGGTATTAGGTAGGTATGCTTTAGTCCCTTGGGGCGTAGCCCCATCCTCACGAAAAGTGCCGCAAAGCGGTGCTTGAGGAAGTGGGCGAAGGCGGTAAACGTAGCGAGCGTCCCTTCCACTTGGAAAGAACTTTGAAATTTTATATCAGATATCTTCTTGAAAGGAATATTACACTATACTAATGATTATACTTACAGTGATTATTTTTTGTATGGTAGTATTTTTTATAAAATTATAATTTTTTAAATATATTTTTTTCGACTTTTTTTTAACTATGAAAAATTTACAAATTAGTGATGCAGCATATAATTAAAAATATTTATTTTAATGACAAACTTTTAAACTGGCGTAGCGCGTAGAACTAAATTAATGTCGTGCAATGACGTCCACACTATTCGTAACTCCACCTAGTAACATCTTTTGATGCGATTCAAATTTACCGACAATTGGCCGAACGCGGCGTAACTCCATCGCGTGTCATCTTTTGTTACGCGACGGTCTTGCGCCTTTACGTCCACACATGAATTCCTGTTACGCGACAAAGTAGTTACGATACGCCGTTACTATACGCATGATTGTTACAAGTGTGTACCCTGCTTAATAGTTTTCATAAATATATATGAGATTATTATAGTATAATTATTAATCGATGCGTATGTTTATTGTTAAAATGGAAAGTTACTCTACAATTATGATATAATTATACCAGCTAAAATTATTGAAATTTAATGTTTATAATATATTAATAATTCACTATGCCAATGAACTAGGTATTATACACTTTATGAACATATAAATTTTATAAAATAGAAGTGACATATATATATATATATATTATATATTCTCAATTAGAGAAGACATTAATTTCTAAAGTTATTAACATAAATATAATGTCTTATAAGATTTTAAATTTGGTATAATATATCTATATGCTGAAGCATACCCAGCAACACCCGTGCGCACGCCTATTACATGTATTATGTATAGATTCTATACATATAATATAACATATTTACGAAAATTAGTAGGATACATTTTCCTATATTTCAAATTACATATAATATTAAAATGATTAAAATATATAATATTCATTATTCATTTGGTTTATAATTTTGATCATGTTGACAATGACGCAAATTTTTTCAAAAAATATTTTGTTTGTAAAAATACTTAGATAATATTGCACTAGTTTACTCGTAAGTAAAATGTTGTTAATATTAATTTAATTAATCAAACAATAAAATTATAGAAATAAATTTTGAATTAAAAGTATTCTATTTACTTATTTTGTTTTTAATTATATAAGTATTATTTTATATATCTAATACGATTATTATAATTTTCAATTTTATTACCCATGTATGTTAAAGAAGTAACAATAAGAAAGTATGAGACTGTCAAGGCATATATAATTCTTTGGAATGTAAAGAATATTGAGTGTAACAAAATATAATACGTTACATTTGGTCAGTATAAGCATCCTGTTGCAATATAACAGGAATTATGAAACAAAATAAACAAAATTAGTCCAAAATATCCGTATAGTCTACTACCGGCGAGACAAAATCGAGAGTGACCGACGGGCGTGACATAAAACCGCCGTTCTCACGGCGACATTATCATTACGCTCTCCCGTCACCAAACCGAGACGAGTCCGTCTCTCGAAGATACGCCTGACTGGCCACCAGACGACTACACTGCGACGACGTCCCTGCAGCCAGCACTGAGAGCAACCGCAAGTGACGGGAATGATATAAAACCGCCGTTCACACGGCGACAGTGCCTGTCCGCATCACCAACCCATCGCGGTGCTCAGCTCAAATGCGCACGGACACGACACCGGACGATTCAACAACGTGGGAAACCAACCCGGTACTACACCCATAGATTTTTACTTAAAACTGCTTAAACCTAATTGTTTTACCGTAATTATAATTATTTTATTGTTTAAGGCATCAATCCACTGACCAACGCAAGCAATCGTAGA